>VDFB02271358.1:462614642-462670027 GCA_007258455.2 Sequoia sempervirens
TCCCCTCTTTGACAGTGCAAAAATAAAATGATCCTTTCATAATCATATCTCAATACAAAAAAATAAGAATAAAGAGAACTCTTGTAGATATTGGTTCTACCATAAATGTGTGTAGCGCGAGCTTTCTGGATGGGCTTGGAATTGATCAATTGAACATTCAACCTGATTCTTTATCTATTAAGGGATTTGACAATGTCAAAAATAAATAGCTCGAGATGATCAATATACCTCTTACAGTTGGAGTGGCCATATTGAATACACCAATCCATGTTATGCCTCGTGAACTTACATGTAATATTATCTTAGGTAGATCATGGATTCATGCAATGAATGGTGTTCCTTCCACTCTTCATTGAAAATGAAATAAATTTACAACAACAAAGTATACACCCTTGACATTGATCCTGAGCCTTATAGTGTCTTACAACTTGAGAAAAACAAATAAAATCTCAAGGTGAAGACATCAACATCCACTACACACATGGAACCCGTACAACATAAAATTAAAGAACAACACTCAGAGCTATTAGATGTCAATTGGGGTTACTTAGATTTCACACCAACACTCATGGATGAGTACAAGATCATAAACAAAGATTCAACTGAGGGATACGAAAAATATAGTCATGTGACAACACAAAACTTGGACAACCCTTCCAAAGCATTCACCTCAACCACTTTGAATTAAAAAAAAAAAAAAAAAAAAAAAAAAGACAAAGTGCGAACTTAATCATGAAAAACTATATGATCCAAAAGAAATGAGAAAGCTTTATGGACAAGGTTATGAACTTATGAAACAACTTGACTACAGTGAAAAAGGATGTAGTGCTAACGAACAAGGTATCTACAACCATATAGATCCTATCACACAACAAACAAATCATGGTCTTAGATATTGTCCTTTGATAAAAATTTCCAAGCCTTCACTCAACATCAACACTCTCACACAACATTCTATAAAGCATCTTGAACTAATAGAAACTAGTGGTCTTGAATGTTATTAAAACATTAAACAAACAATTGTAACATCTTTGCTTAATGTCAATGTCGTTTCACAAAACACTAATGATTTGAGTTCACTAGATTTTACACGTGCTTGTAATGGATAGAACCAAATCTCTCACTCTAAAGAGTATTGTGTAGATATGACAACTACTACTAAGCAAGAGGTATCTTTGTCGCAAACCACAAGGCCACCTTCTACCATTGATCAAGAGAGTATCTTGTCGAGACTCCTCCAAGATCACTTGATAACCCTTCCTCCAAGAACTTGAAAGAAATTCTATTACAATACTTCATTTTGTGCCTATCATAGAGTTCATGATCATACTACTAATGAATGTAACACTTTGAGTAGGAAAATACATCTTAAGGAATTTGCTACTCTTCCTTATGTGGGGCACCTAATTCCTCTAATTGATACTAATTTTCAGTCAAGCTTGCATCTCATCAATCCCTTCGTCTCATCCTTCTCCTGCACTAGGTGGGGGAAGGGGGTTAAGTAGCCTTGTCCTTGTATGTCACCTATTGTTGTCTCTTTTGGCTAGTAGTTAACCTTTCATGAACATATAAGAGCAAGCTTGGGATGTGGATGATGTGCCTTAAGTTGGATCGTATGTGACATATTATCCTTTTAATGACATAGCATAGGGCTTTCCAAGTAAGATCTCATATCGTCTTCTTCTACTTTAAATAAATTTCTCATAGTAATGGTGTTAGCAACTGCTTTAAAGTGGGGGCATACATCAACACTCACATTTCATTGTGTGATTTTATTTTTCTTGTGATTTCCTCTCTTGGAAACATCAGGTACAATGTTGCTCAAGATGAGATCATTTGAACTTTTCCTCTCTTAGAGACATTAAGCATCATGTTCCCTAAGATGAGACCTTGCACAAACTAGGAAAAATCCCTTTGAACATTATTTACACTATTTTTCATTTACAATGTCTATGAGTTTCAAGCATATGAAGTTTTGCTTACTTCATACAGCTTGAAGACCATTTTTGTGGCACCTTATTAAAGTTATCAAGAGGTATAACTTTGGTATGGCTGAGTGGGAAGTCCATTCTGAGGAATGACTTTTCCCCATAGCCACCTACGTGTGTGTGAGCATATATCAGCTGTCTGCATCTCACCTTTTTGGACTCCTCACCCAACAGACAACCTAGAGTTTTGTTGCCTCAAAGTGAGTATGTATTTTTCAAAAAACAACCTAGATCTGATCCACAACATGTTGGGAAAATGGTCAAAGCTTGTTCCACCTTTTCATTTTTTCTTTTCTCTTCCTTCTAGTTTTTCTCATTGAATGATCATGTATCTTGTTTTGTCAGAAAACATTCACCTTGTGCATGTCCTTTTGTGATTATTTTGGCTTGACTTAGGATTTTGGATCCTAGGGGCATACACAACCTCCATTGATATTTGTCATCCTTTTCCATCTACATTGGTACAATGGGACTCTTCTTGAATTTCTACATTAGTGAGAGTTTGAAGCAAGCTCATCCTCTCACTAAAGTGGGGGCTAATTGTGGACACATAAAAAGTATTCCTTTTTGCTTCCTTGATATGGGAATAATTAATGACAAACTAGACTTAATGAGGCCTTGATTTGGTGTTGTGAGGTGTTTTGCATATCCACACTAGATCGTGGACCCTTGCAAACCTAATAAAACACATTTTTCAATGTCTTGTAAAGGTGTTGTAAAGTGTTGTAAAAGACTTTCACACTTCTCTAGACTTAGTGGACCTATCTTTCCTAATTCTATATTGTAAAATGTATTCAAATGCATCTTCACGTCAATCTAGAAGGCTTGCAAATTAAACTTAACTCTAATCTAGTTTTGTAATGTGTCTTATACATTCACATTGGATAATGTGCCTTTCTAGGCTAAGTGGACCTCATTTAGTGTTGTAAAGTGTATTTAATCACACTTTCACATTGAATTTTGTGTCCCAAGCCCTAATTTTCCTATACATCATCATTAATAGGCCCCTATTCCCCCATATTGTGCATCCCAAGGCATAATTTGATCAAATACCTGATGAAATCAACATAAGAACTGAAATTATTCATTCCCCAACAATCCAGTTGGCAAAAGGGCCCCTTTGGGACTAAGTCACCCATCTGGGAAAATTAGTCCCTGCTAGGTGGGACTAAGTTACCCAGAGTGGAAAATTAGTCCCTTTTGGGTTTTTTTTTAGTTTTGAGTGGGAAAACTTGGATTTTAAGTTTTATTTTCCCCCATGTCAGCCTTAGGGATCCAATTAATGGGATAATTAGGTGGATCGCCTATAAATATAAGTATCTAAACCCTAATTCATAATAATATTAACTCATTGTCATTCATTCATCACTCATCATGTTCTCAAGTAAAGAAAGCTAGGGTTTTATCATTTCAAGTCATCAAGATAGCATTTTCCAGACATTCAAGGGAAGATTCTTCATCTTTCGCTATAGAAATTCAAGTTCAATCATCATGGAAAGGTATTAAATCCATTATTTCATGTTTCATTACATTATTTCTTCATTTTTATTTGATTACCTAAAAAGGGGTTTGACCAAGGCAAACCCCCATGCCCTAACATTCACTATTTATTTCTCTTTCATTGTGTGTTTGCGGATTTAGGAAGTTATAGGGTTTGAAGATAATTAAATATTTAGGTTGAAGACTTTTTTAAGACCTCCCCTTGCTTGCAAAGAAAAAATGTCCATTAAAAGTCATGTTGAAGCTCGACAATCAGAGTTTCAAAAGCGAACACCTGTAAAGAATCAAAGTACAGACCAAGGGCTTTTGTTTCCCCTTTCAAATTTTTAGAAATTAAAAAGTGGAATAAGTTACCACTAATGATGAATTATTCCAACTGTACATTCCTTTCAACGATTTCTACATATTTAGACAACCATTTCGTTGAAACGAGTTCCAAAGCAGTTTTTCCAAATTTGAGACTAAGTCACCTAGATTGGCACAACTGTCCCAGTTGGATTATGCATCAATTTCATTAGGATTCCAGACCTTCATTCCATCTTTCTTCAGCCTCTAGGTACACACCTTCAGTTTCATAATTTTTTGTTACAATTTACCATCATTTCTAGCTATTTTTGCATATCACAATGTGTTTTGAAACAGCTTTCATTTCTTATGTTTAACATCAATAAATCATTTCTTTTTTAGTCTATTACATCTAGACATCATATTTAGGCATATTGCATCCATCCTTGCATTAATTTTGAATGTAGACATTGCCCATTTTGTCCCATCTTTCTCCTTTTAGGTGAAAATCCCTAGAAGTGCTAGAAAGCATTCGGGTGCCAAAATCTTTATTTACACCTTGTGAAAAAATTGTTGTTTTTAGGCTATAGAGGACTCATTTTCCTTCAGTGGTGAATGGGTCCCTATTAGGGTTTTTGAAGTTGAGATCAAGGTCTTGTTCCTTGATGTTTGCATTCTTAAAATCCCAATTATCATTTTCTTGAAGTCTATAGATAACTCTATAGCTTCAAATCTTTGATTTTGCACTTTGAATGACAACTTTTGAAACTTTGAAAATTTTGCTCCAAACTTGCTTCACTTGATCTTCAACCTATAAATCTACAATCATTGATTCAAGGGAATGAAAACTTGTTTTTTAGTGAATGGGGGTTTGCCTTGGTCAAACCCCTTGTAGGTAATTATTAAACCAAATGATGAAATAAAGGAATTGAAGCATGGAGAATGAAATGATGCAATTTAGATACCTTGGATGTTGTCTTGTAATGCAAATCTGCAATCTAACATGTATTGGCCATGAAGAATGTAGATCTTGGATCCTTGAATATGATGTGAACAATGCTTGTAAGTAGATCTTCAATGCTACATCCACTTCTTTAGCTCAACATGTATGAATGCATCAAACCCTTGTCATGATGAAATGATCTTGAATTGCTGCAATATAGACTCTTGAAGTCTGTCTTGAAATTCCCTAAAAATTCTCTTGAAGTGCTCTATAATGCTCTTGTGAATGTACTCTAATGATAACTTGAAATTTCTAGGAGAAACAATGTGAATTAATCACTTGTACTAAATTAGGAGATTAACCCTGAAATTCAAACAACTAAGGTTGACACCAAATCTGGAAGTAAACTTTATTAAATTTTTGCTAGAATTAAATATGAAAAGGGGGTCCTCATTAAGGGAGGACCCATTCATCACCTAGGGAAAATGGGTCTTGGCTCACTTTTCTAAGACTAGGTAACCCCGGGTGATGAAAAGAGCATTAAAAACTCATTTAGAATCAAGTCAGAAAGAGGTGTTCTATTAAGGGAGGGCCCATTTACCACCTAGGATGAATGGCTCCTAGTATCACTTTCTAGGACCTAATTTTTTCCTAATTAAATGTTATATTATTTAAATAATTGGTTTTCGGATATATCTCGAGGAGGTGTCATAAATAAGGTTTGAATTTGAATTAAAGGGAGTTAATTAACTCCAATTACCCACAATTAATTAAGACCACCCTAGATAAATGTGAAATTTCTTTACAACACTCTACAACACATAAATAAGGTACAAATTTAAATAAATTTTATTAATAAGGGGCCCATTAAGCCTAATTAAGTAAATAAATACTAGAAAAGTGTGAAAGTGTGTTACAACAATTCATAACACCTTTGCAAAGGACCAATTAAAGCATATTTTAATCAAATAAAGGGCCTAGAATGATGTGAATGTGTACAACATATTACAATGTTCACTACTCCAAGACACCATTAATTTAGTTTTAATGTCAATTATTCGAAGTTACCAAGTAAGGGAAAAAGGCTACTTTTTCCGTTACTACAAAAATGTAGTTTGAATTTCTATTACTTCCTCATACCATTTGTATCCCTTTCCCCTTCTACATGTAACCTTGTCCTTTTGGTTTCCTCTATATTTTTTGTCTTTTAATGTGGCACCCCTTCAATGCTTTTAGTTTACAATTTCTTTCACTTTCATAGTATCATAGCATCCTCCTTGTGAATTGTGGTGCCCTTTACCATCCAATTGGTGACTTTATTTTGGCTAATAATACTACTGTTAACTATCAAAAAAATATTTCTATTCCTTCTTGGTGACTCTTCATATCTATGCCAACCCCACTCATTTTCTATGTTTAAAAACGGACAATTTGAAGAATGATACCTAAAATTTGGAGCTTCAAATTACATAATAAAATATGATGTTTTTCCAATCAACGAAAAAAAATCTTTCAACCTCTTTCACACAAATCGACCATAAAACTTGATTTGAACTAAAATCCTGAATAGACCACACTCCAAAAATTCCATATGGAGCTGAGATCAAATCAAAATGGAAGAAAATCAAACCAAATTGTTTTTGGATGGTGTGGATAGCTTGTTCGCCCATGATGCTCCTGCATCATTTATTCTTGTTTAAGTTGTATTTATTTAATTTAATTTTTCCTTATATATATAATAATATTAAATAAAAAATATATAATTTGTTTATTTTAAGATAAATTTTATAATTTATAAAATATAACATGTATATACACACACATATATGTATATGTGTATGTATATATATATATATCACTTTACATGAAAGAAAATAAAGAAAAATATCCTTTCTAAATAAATTCTAATAATACCTAATCATTATATATATATATATATATTAAAATTAATATATTCCCTTTCCAAGGGAATGGTGACATATTCCCCTTTCCATTATTGAAAGTATATTTGAACATGACAATTACATCAAAGTCTCCTAAATTTAAATAAAAAATAAAACATATATATATGCAATGCATCAACATAAAGTAAACCAATTTCCTTTTTACACACACACACACACGTACTTTAACTATTACCATCCAATGCCATTCATGACGAGACCATCACTGTCATCATATAAGAACTTTTCGGGAACCAACCTAGTCATTTCTTCCCTAATGACATTTCCTTCTAGGACTCCCTTTCATCATCTTTAAGTGTCCATGTTTGAATTCACACAATCACATGCATATTTCTCCTTCCCCACTCTTGAGTGATGTGCCAATGATGAAATTGTAGATGCAACATCTTTCGATGTGCATAGTCTTGGTCCCATGCCAACATGAAAATTTTCATATTTTCATTCAATTCTTTTTCTCTTTAATTATTTGGAGATCATGGTGGAGGCTATGAAATTGACCAATTATATATTCTACTTCTATTATATTTGGGCAAGCATGGGTCATACTCCTATGTTGTCTTCTTTTCAAATGGTTCCCTAGGATCTTAATATAATTTTTATTCTATAGAAGATATGTTTGGAGAGTAATCAATGAATCTTCCAAGATATTTGTACTATTATTATTCATGTTTGGTAGAAGATAAATAACCCACTCATGGAAACTATTGTAAAAAAGTGTTATCTCGAAGAATCTATTTTTTTATTTTTATCGCATATTCCATGTCCTTTGGAGCTTTCCTTCTCTAATATTGCTCAAATTAGAATGGATCTAGAAATAATATTTCTAAGAAAGTGAATATGATTGGTAAGTGGACTCCTTTCCCTAAGAGATTCTTCAAAGTCAATACTAATAGATCCATGAGGTGTTATCCAAGTGTTGTTGGAATTGGTGATATATGTTAGGATAGTTAAGGTTTGGCTCATTTTTTTAACTATTTCTATGAGATATTGCACTAATAATTAAACATGTGAGTGTGTTAAGTTTTTCTTAGGGTAAATTACTCTGATTAGTTTTTCTCATACTGGGTGATTGTTTACCCATTCCATTTTCCATGCCTTTAAAATATTGTACAATATGTATTTTATGCATCTCAATCTATTCACTCATTTTTGGTGAAATAACATAGTGCTTCTCTCTATTCGTGAAGGTTTTTTGTTGCAGATGGTGCTCTTGGGAGGTGATTGACACCAACATGGTATCAGAGCTAACCATTTTTCTCTCCTTCCCTTGAGAGTTTTCATCAGGAGTTGTTTGAGATCCTCTTTTGCTAGAATTGTTTTTGGCATTTGATTTTTTTTTAAATTTCAAAATTCCCATAATTTTTGTTTATTCTTCAAGTTTATTTGCAAGCATATATGCATACCTAAGTGGTGTTTGAATTAGTTTTTTTTGGCTCTAAAGGGGTGCTTCTATTCAAACATGATAGAGCCTTTGGAGGCTGCAAATTTTAGTTTGGAGAGGGCATGATTTTTCTGAGCAGCGATTCATTTTTCCAGTGTTTCAATCCACAGAGCTGCAATGTTTTGTAGAGGAAAATATTTTCCTCTGCAGGAGGCATGATTGCTGGAGGAAATTTTTGACTGAATTTTTGTAGGCACACCTTATAGAATGATTCTATGATTGGTAGTTTTGTAGAGGTGGGCTAATCAATTGGAGGTAGCATTGGAATTTTGCTAGCTTCAAAATTCTATTTTGAGGTGGAAATTTTTCCTTTGAAGGGAAAATTTTTGTTATTTGGAAATTTTTTTTAAGTTTGCAGCAATTTGAAGCCATTTTTTTCTATTCTTAACGATTGGAGGATTCAATCTTTGGAGTTGTAGTGTATAACTTTTTTTTGCAGCAAATAAACTTTTTTTGGCTTGTGAGTTGACAGATATCCACTGGAATATTGTTTGAAATCTACCAATCCATTTGGTCGCTTAGAAACTTTTTGGGATGCCTATGTATTCTAATGTGAAAGGTACAAATTCATTCTAGAGGGCTTGGCATATATGGAATTTATCCACAGAGAATTCCACTTCAAATTTCTTTTGACTCGTTAAAAGTTTTTGAGAATCCTTTCTCATTAGATTTTTCTGTGTTGGATTTGTATCAGATTGAGGATTGAGCAAAGGCCTCTATGGGGCTTGTTATTTCCAATTTAAGGCAATAATTTTCACTATGCATTGGGTGGAATTTTTTGCTTTTGCAAGCCCACAAGGGCACTCCTCTTGCAAACCTATGGTAGGCCTTTTTTTCCAGCCGTGATTTGTCCATAGATACCAGATTTCCTATTGAAGACGATTCTTCCTTCTGTGAGGTGTGATTCTTCTTGCACTGGAGTATTTTAATTGATCATTGTAGAAGGTGCTCAAATTTATTGTTTGAAGGAACTTATCTTCACTGGAGGACACCAATTTTGGTATCAAAATTTATATTTATATTTTTTTCCCCAAATATGTATTTAGGGTTTTAGGCTACAAGTTTCTTTGAAGTTATTTTTTAGGAATATTTATCCAAAGTTCTCTAGGCTTTGGTATCCTTCTATGTTCATATATAGCTCTTTGTCTTTGATTGTTGTGAGCAAGTCTGATAAGAGGCTATCTTTCCTATGTGCTTGGTGGATTTTTCTTGGTGATTTGACATGGAACTTAGTAAGGTGTTTAATTTTTTGCTCATTTTTTTTTAGATTCTCAACCCTTTTTTCCATTATTGCTTCCTGAAGTATTTTGGTAAGGCTTCATTTGTAGTATATATCATATTTGGGAGTTTCAAATTGGTGTTTAAGGTTAATGTCTTTATATTCTTGGAGATTTTTCATAGTTCATTATGTGGTTTTCATTTCATCCTACTATGATGATGTTGAAAAGGGGAAACTATAAAAAATGGAGAGATGGTATCATAAAACATCTCAGATGGCTTTAGTTGTTGCCACATTTTTATAATCCTGTTCCACCTCTTGGTACTGATAGTAAGAAATTTTCATGGAATTGCAAAAGGGATCATGTCCTAGGAGTTATTGCAATACATATTGATCATTTTGAGTGTAATCATATTCTTTGGATTAAAATTTGGGAGATACATGGAGATCCTGATACTCCACTATTCCCAGATGATCCTATTTTTTATTGTCTTGTCCCTCTTCATTTTTCAGATAGGATACCCAATGATCATGCTACTATGTAGGAGTTTGAAATTTTAGAATACTTTGAATCTTCAAATGAGGATGACGAGGGTTCTTTAGATGCTCCTTCTCCATCAGGGATAGTTGATGTACCTTCACCTTCAGTGATTCTTTATGCAGAGTCATTGATTGAGGCTCCTATCATTTTTGAGCAATAGGATAATCATTGTCTTCCTAATTCGGATTCGTATTTGTCAGAGATTGGTTCATTGTTCATGGAATCTCACATTTTTGACTTGGAAGACTCATTGGAGGGTATGTCCATTCTATTTGATGATAGTTGTAGTAAAACTATTGTCAAACCATCATGGTCTTTGGATATTATTCTGTATCAGTTTTCGCATAGTCATGATTTGTCACCTTCTTCATTGATTGGGCATGTACTTGATTAGATTGTGGCATCTTCATCTTCAGTGGAAAAGGAGACACATGAGCTGATCTCAAAGACATCATCATCATCATACATCTTCATGCTTCTTTCTTTCAATTCCTATTGGGAATGGGAAGCATTCGTGTATTTGTACTTGGTTTTGTTTCTTCCAAAAGGGAGACAAGTTGTTTGTCAACGTTGGATCATGTTTTTTCTTTAGACACTTACAATTTTTGCAGGTGATTACACATTGTGGGGGGCTATATAGTATCTCTCTTTCCCTCTTATGAGGGGTTCATTGATTGTATATACATGATGTATGTAGTCCTTGGGGGATGTGATTGAGTCCTCCATCCATGCATCATTTTTGTTTTCTTTTCTCTTTTAGAGAGGGGTTTTTTCCCATAGTGCTTTTCTCCTTTTCTCTAGTTGTGAAAGATTTCTTTTTTGCATTCTAAATGGGTACCTAACATGGTTGTGTAGTTGGGACCCATATTGGATCTTCATTTTTTGCATAAAAATTATCCCTAAGTTTGCATTTAATGGGGGGTGTTAGTGTGTTACTTTTTTCACTTAGGGTAAATTACTTTGATTAGTTTTTCCTATACTAGGTGGTTATTTACCCATTCCATTTTCCATGCCTTTAAAAGGCTATACAATATGTATTTTACACATCTCAATCTATTCACTTATTTTTGGTGAAATAACATGGTGCTTCTTTCTATTCATGAAGGTTTTTTGTTGTAGATGGTGCTCCTAAGAGGTGGTTGACACCAACAAAATAGAGGCCCATTTTATTCTTGTAACTTTGGTAAAAGCTTGTAATTTGCAGTGGAAAATATTTTTTGTGTATGGATCCTCTAAATTTAGTTTCTCTTTGTTGGAAATAATTCCAACTGTGTGTGTCTTCCTATCCTCCCACATTCCCACACCCTTCTTCTCCCTCTTGCACGGTACTACAGTGACCACCACAGTCTCCCAGCCTCGTGGTTTGTTCTCGGCGATATTGTGCTTTTACCACTATCTCACGAGGTCATTCTCAAATGTGTGTGGTTAAATGATATTTACCACAGTCCCACAATGAGTTTTATTTCTATAGGCGGTTGTGCGATGATGCATATTTTGACAAATTTTTTTGGGAAAAATATTTTATCGAGCAAATAATGTTTCAAGTACAATATTTAATTGGGTTTAAAAAAATTTTGGGATTAAAATATCTCACTTGACATGAACTGGGAATTACGGAAAACATAATTAATGACATTTATTTTTGCTTGCTAGTGAAGTTTTTACACTGTAGTTTTTATGTAAACTTTGATTTATTATTACACAAAGAAGGAAAAAAAGTAGTAATGCTCTACAGAAGAAAATTTGAGAAAAAGAGCAACAACTCATTTTTTTGTGAATTGAAGTATATTTTGAATGAATTAATATAATTTTATTTTCTGGGTTTATTCTGTGTGTGTTAAATTTTTGCTCTGTTTTTTATGTTATTTTCTATGTTTGAAATCCTCTACCTCTAGCCTTCATGTGCTATCAGAGCAAGTTTATCAAAGCATATTTATGGGAGCTGGTTCATTTTAGTAAAAGGGTTGTTTCTAAGAGTTTAGTAAAAGTGTCTAGTTTTTCAGAGTAGAGATGGTTGCAAGCACAAGCTTTTTTTTTTTTTTTTTAACGAGGGGAATCGGGTGCAGCACGGCCCCCCATATAACCCCCCACCGCCGGTAAACTTTTTACCGTGACCGGTAGTGCTGGCGGGACACACCAACCGGTACCACGGGAGCGCCGGAGAGTCGAACCCATGGTGGGCGCCCTGCGACAGGGAACACCTTAACCAACTGAGCTGGGACCGGTGCCCCAGTTGCAAGCACAAGCTTGACTAACCCACAAATCCCACAATTTTATAGGGAAAATTATGATTATTGGGAAATTACCATGAGGGCATTGTTTTGCTCACAAGATTTATGGGAGTTAGTAGAAAATGGATTTCCAGAGCCAACTGATGCAGCAGCGTATAATGCTTTGACTCAAGCAAAGAAGGATTTATTGAAAGAAAATAGGAAGAAGGACTCAAAAGCTCTTTTATTTATTTCCAAGGTGTGCATGAGAGTATTTTTTAAAGGATTGCAGTAGCAACAAGGTCCAAACAAGCATGGGATATACTTCAAACAACTTATCAAGGTATGGAAAAAGTCAAAACAACCAAGCTACAAATACTAAAAAGGGATTTTGAAACTATATATATGAAGGGAAATGAATCAGTAGATTCATTCTTCACCTAGATCATTGGATTGGTAAATCAAATTAGATCACATGGTGAGACACTTGAAGATAAAAGAGTGGTTGAAAATATTTGAAGGAGTTTACCCACAAAATTTGAGATAATTGTTGTAACTATAGAAGAAACAAAGGATCTTACATAGTTTTCAATTGATGAGCTCCATGCATCTCTTATCTCTCATGAACAGAGGTTGAGAAGGTTTGCAAATATGTCATTGGAGCATGCTTTTAAGTCACAAGCTTCAATCAACCAAGGAAAAGGCAGAGGAAGATCAATTTCAGAGGAAGAGGAAGAAGTTTTTATAGAGGTGGACGAAGCAACCCATCAAGTTCAAGTGGAAGAGGCAGCAACCAAAACTCAGGCTCAAGTTCATCTCAAAATCAGTCACAAGGACAAAGGTATGATAAGACTCAAGTCCAATGTCACTATTGTAAAAAATTTGGGCATTACATGAATGAGTCTAGAAAGAAATAGTATGATTTTGGTAAATAAAATGCAAATTTTACAAAAGAAAGTCAAGACCAAAAACTAGAAAAGAGCACAATGTTTTTAGCATGTAATGTTGCACAAGCAAGTGAAAAGGATGTTTGGTTTTTAGATTCAGGTTGTAGCAACCATATGATAGGAAATCTAGAAATTTTTTCAAGTTTAGATGAAATGTTAAGTTTGATGTCACATTGGGCAATGACAACAAAGTGTCAGTCAAAGGAAAGGGAAATGCCAACATTCTAAATAAATAGGGGTAGAAAAAATATATCTCATATGTGTATTTTGTGCCTGGTGTAAAACACAATTTGATGAGTATAGGACAACTTGTTAAAAAAAGATACAAAGTAACTTTCAAAAATGGTTTGTGCACAATTTTAGATAAATATCCAATCAATCAGGTCATTTCCAAAGTTAAAATGACAAGTAATAGAATGTTTCCCCTGAAGATTCAACCAAGTTTGAATATAGATTACGCACAAGAACAAGAAAATACATTAGTTATGCATACAGTCTTTCTAAATAAAAGATGAAAACTGGGTATTGCACTTGAGATTTCGCCATCTTAACTTTGGAGGTCTAAATTTGCTTCATAGGAAAGGTATGGTCAAGGGATTACCTCTAATAGAAAAACCTGAAAGAGTATGTGAAGGATGCATCTTAGGAAAGCAACATAGAGATTCATTTATAGTAAGAAAGTCAACTAGAGAAAAAGCCCCTTTGGAGATTGTACATTCAGATTTGTGTGGACCCATGAAAACACCCTCAATTGGTGGCAATTTTTATTTCCTAAATTTTATTGATGATTATTCAAGGAAAACATGGGTCTACTTTTTAAAGAATAAGAGTGAAGTGTTTGATTTCTTCCATCAGTTCAAGTCTCTTGCTGAAAAATAGAGTGGTCATTATATCAATGTGTTGAGGACGGATAGAGGAGGTGAATCTATTTCAAAAGAACTTTTAATTTTTTTGCAAAGATCATGGAATTCCTAAATAGTTTACTACTAGATACACATCTCAACAAAATGGGGTAGCTGAAAGGAAAAATAGAACAATCATGGAAATGGCTAGAAGCATGTTGAAAGCCAAACATTTGTCAAATGAATATTGGGCTGAAGTTGTATCATGTGCAACATATATAATGAATAGGTGTCCAACAAAAAGTTTCATGAATATGATTCCTGAAGAAGCATGGATTGGAAGAAAACATAATGTTTCTCACATGATAGTTTTTGGTTGCATAGCATATGCACATGTGCTTGATGAATTAAGAAGAAAGTTAGACAACAAAGGAGAAAAATGCATATTTGTTGGATATAGTGATGAATCCAAGGCTTACAAAATTTATAATACAACTAAGAAAGTTATAATGAACAGAGATGTACAGTTTGTAGAAGATGAAGCTTGGGATGGAAGCAAATAAAAAACAATCAATATATTAGCAAGTATACCAAAAGAGGAAAATGGCGTTTCTAAGACAACAAATAATCCTACAAATGTGACTCCTTACGCTTTCGTTCAAGCTCAACCAAGTAGTCCACAAGTGACGCCATCATCAAATGTAAGAGAAGCATCAAGAAGACATAAGACACCATCTACAACAAGTTCAAGTGATCTATCAAATCCTTTGGAAAGTATGCGAAGACAGAAAATCAAAAGTATAAGGGACATTTATGAGCAAAATGAAGGTGAAAATAATTTTGATCAGATTTCTCTTTTTGCATTTTATTCACAATTAGATGATCCAATTCATTTTGAAGATGCAATTAAAGATGACAAATGGATATGTGCAATGGATGAAGAAATTGATTCAATTGAAAAGAATCAGACACAGAAGTTGGTAAGTCTTCCAAAAGACAAGGATGTAATAGGAGCTAAATGGGTTTATAAAACCAAACTAAATGCAAATGGTAATGTGCAAAAGCATAAAGCAAGACTAGTGGCAAAGGGATATTCACAGTAGCCCAAAATTGATTATAATGAAACTTTTGCACCTATAGCATGTCTTGACACAATAAGAATGATTCTTGCCATTGTAGCACCAAAAAAATGGTCGGTTCATCAAATGGATGTAAAATCAACTTTTTTAAATGACTATCTTGAAGAAGAAGTTTATGTGGAACAACCACTTGGGTATGAGATATTGGGACAAGAAGACAAATTCTACAAGCTAAAGAAAGCATTGTAAGGTCTCAAGCAAACCCCAAGAGCTTGGTACAACATAATTGATAGTTATCTTTTATAGAATGACTTTAATAGGTGCAACAGTGAGCCTACATTGTACACTAAGATGAATGAAAAAGGTGAAATTCTGATTGTATGTTTGTATGTTGATGATTTAATTTTCACTGGTGATTTATCAATTGTTATGTTTAAAGGAGCTATGATGAAAGAATTTGAAATGACATATTTGGGACTCATGAAATACTTTTTAGGCATTGAAGTGAACCAAAATGAAAATGGTACTTTTCATCTCTCAGACAAAGTATGCAAATGATATTTTGAAGAGGTTTAACATGAAAAATTGCAAGTCAACACCTACACCAATTGTTACAAGTTTGAAATTAAGGATGATGAAGGTTCAAATATGGATTCGAGTTTATATAAGAGACTTGTTGGAAGCCTTATGTATCTGATAGCCACAAGACCAAACATAATGTATGTTGTAAGATTAATTCCTAGATTAATGGAAGCTCCAAAAGACACACATTGGAAAGCTGGGAAAATAATTTTGAGATATATAAGTGGAACAAAGAATTTTGGGATTCAATATTCAAGATCAGAGGAGTTCAAGTTGATTAGGTATACTAATAGTGACTATGTTGGAAGTATTGATCATAGAAAAAGCACATCAGGCTACATTTTTCACTTTGGCACTGATGTTGTATCATGGGCTTCAAAGAAACAACCAATTATCACTCTTTCATTAGCAGAATTAGAGTATGTAGCAGCCACAAGTGCCTCTTGCCAAATAGTTTAGATGAGAAGAGTGTTGAAAGAACTGAAATAAGAACAAGAAGAGGCAACAAAGATATTTTGTGATAATAATTCAGCCATAGCTTTATAAAAAAATCTAGCTTTTGACAAAAGGAGTAAACGCATTGACACTCGATATCATTTTATCATAGAGCTGATCAATAATGGAGAAATCTTCTTAGAGTTTTGCAGGTCTCGGGAGTAGTGTGTAGATATCTTCACCAAGGCACTAGGAAAAGACAACTTCATCTATTAGAGAGATCGTTTGGCCATAGTCAATAGCAGCAGTTGTAATTAAGGGGGAGCATTGGAAATAATTCCAACTGTGTGTGTCTTCCCGTCTTCCCGCATTCCCACACCCTTCTTCTCCCTCTTGTGTGGTAGTACGGTGACCATCGTAGTCCCGGAGCCTCGTGGTTTGTTCTCGGCAGTATTGCAGTGTTACCGCTATCCCGCGAGGTCATTCTCAAATGTGTGTGGTTAAACGATATTTACTGCAGTCCTGCAATGAGTTTTATTTCGGCAGGCGGTTGTACGATGATACATATTTTGATGACATTTTTGGGAAAAATATTTTATCGGGCAATTAATGTTTCAAGTACAATATTTAATTGGGTTTAAAATGTTTTTGGGATTAAAAATATTTCACTTGACATGAACTAGGAATTACAAAAAATGTAATTAATGGCATTTATTTTTGCTTGGTGCTGAAGTTTTTACACCGTAGTTTTTATGTAAAGTTTTTATTATTATTACACAGAGAAGAAAAAAAAGTAGTAATGCTCTACAGAAGAAAATTTGAGAAAAAGAGCAGCAGCTCAGTTTTTTGTGAATTGAAGTATATTTTGAATGAATTAATATAATTTTATTTTCTAGGTTTATTTTGTGTGCGTTAAATTTTTGCTCTCTATTTTCTGTTGTTTTATGTGTTCAGAATCCGCTGCCTCTGGCCTTCACTTTTCAAAGTAAAGGGATGTCTAATGATACTTCATTGTGGATGACTTCAAGAGTTTAGTAGATTTGTTGCCTCATCCTTCATTTTGATTTAATTTACTTTGTTCATATTACTAGAGAATGGAATATGGTGGCCAATTGTTTTCCCAAATGAACTTTTGTTAATAATTATAAATCAAATGTTATAAATTGGGATCTTTACCTTCAAATAAATATAAGCATCATCTTGAACTTATTCATGATCATCAAGCTTAATGTCTGATTTTTCGAGCCCTTAGGGAGTATGAGCCTTCTCTATTATATGGGTAGTTATGATCTATTTGGGTGGGTGGTATGTTGAAAATTCTCTTTGATATCTTCTTATTCTAGCTTTTTTTGCGAGCTATAATCATCTAGAAATATATATCTTATAATTGAATTTAGATTCTCTTATAATAATATATTTTATTTTCTTACCAATATATATAGATAAACCTATTTAGTGCAACTGATTATTACAGACACAGAAGTTTACAGGCTTTCGAGGTTTAACTGGAAGGCATCAATCCTATTTTTAAAGCCAATTGAATACAGCACTAATCTATTTCAAATCATTACAAATTATAAAGATTTCTTCTATAGAATTTTGGAAATAAATTTTACTATTTAATATCGCAAGTTAAACAAATCTGCAGTTAACTTGAATTCGACGAGGAAAATCTTCGGTTGCCTGATAAATATGCAACTACCATCTCTCAAATTCTAGTCCTTGTACCAGCATTCAGTGGTAGAGGAAATCTACCTTTGAACTCAATTTTTTTTTATTGACATAAAAAGATAAATCCAACGATGCTTCAACTTCAATGTTTTATGAATAGTATAGCGTTGTCTCCAACAAATGACAGATAATGACAATTAAAAGTATACAGCTGCTGAATTGATTGCTAATTCAAAGGTTTCAAAAGGATTTTAACCTCCAAATTAACAAACAACTCATGGAGAGGCTAAATCGTTCCCTTAATAACAGCACTATTATTCTACTTTTTATCGTTCCCTTAGTAACAGTACTATAATTCTATTTTTCCACATAATCAAATATGATACCAGAAAAAATATTTTTTACCACTTCCCAACTGAAAAGTATATCCCTGCTATGCTCAGCCCATCAATAAGGCCTATCACCGACGTAGTTTCCTGGGGGATCATAGCTGCATATAACCCATGTGTCCCTGTTCTTACATTTTATAATAGCACACCCAGCACTTGTGGTGGTTCTCCACACAATCTGAGTATAGTGTGTGCAATCTGGGCCTGTGCAAGTGTTATTGGCATGGATATACCACTTCCCTTCATCAATCCATGCATTCACCGCCTGTAGAGGTGTCCAAGATGGGCCGCTGCCCCAGAATATGTTTTCACCGTAGGGCGATCCTTCAGAATGTTGAAGGAGGCAGTCATTTCTTCTCTCTCTCGCATAATTACGTGCATAAGCAGTAACCGTGCGGTTCCATGTAAGAGGGGGAACTCCAACTGCTTGTCTCGCCTTGTTCTGCGGAACAAGGAATTGCTTCACGGCCTCCGAGCTGGTTATGCCTTCTACACGGCCTAATAAGCCCACCACCAACAGCATTAGCACTAGCTGGCAAAATTGACCCATCCTCATCACAATAAAATTAGAGACCTCACAATAAGAGCCAATAGCAATTAATAAGAACTGATAGGAGATATAGAAATATGACAATGCTGTGCAACAAGTTGTTCTTAAATACATGCACGGCATGATTACAATTTCAGGTTTGACAGAGCAAAGAATCAGTCGAATCCTTATCGCTTTGAGCTTTCGTGCCTTCATTTCTACGGTTACGACTTTTATTCCGCTGGCCTTCCCCTGAATTCTCTCGAGAGTGTCGCTTTGCTCACAAGTTTTATAATTTTGCGCGTGATTTGGCTTCGAAATTTCTCTTCGACCTCAGAAACATTACATTCGGCACTACTTAATGCTGCCGACGCTGAAAATATAAGTTGCTTTAGACATGAGCAAAACCTTTGACGACTTTTGTGAGGATTTATGAACCTGCTATTATATGGCGCTTCCAATCTAGTAGATATGAGTTCTGACTATCCTACTTCGAACCTGGGCCTCCAAACGAGCTTTATGTTTTCTGTTGGTTAATATTTATAATTTATTTGTTAGGCACGAGCACAAATTGTTGTTGCGTAAGGTTTGATTATGTATATATTTATGCTGGTTGTAATGTCCTGCTGGCGGTTATTGCTTCTGTTGGAATGTTTTACAGTTGCCATAATCGAATGCAAGTCACGACTATGTTATCCTCGGCCCAACGGATGAGTGGCTTACCTTTTGCTCTAGTTCTTGATCCGTATTTAAATTTCCTAGATTTAGAAGGTCGCAAATCATGATCGTTCAGTGTGTTCGATGTTAAATGGAGTCGTAATATAAGTATTGGAATTATTTTGGTCAATAATTTTTTAGTTTAGTTAAGTTGTTGACATCTTTGAATGTGTGTTATGATTGTGTTAGCCTTAGTTGTACGGGTTAGTGGACTACAGGATATAATTTAATTCTCAAATTAGTGCTTCAATGTAATAGATTTAGAAGGGGGTCAAAACTTTCATCATTGAACATGAGAGGTAAAAGGTTATATTGTGATAATTTAAATTATTTTATAATTTTTTCTTAAGAGTAATAAATTGATTTTGCTGAGAAAATAAGGTATTAGATGAAATATTTACTAATGTCCTGAGTATGAAATGTGATGCAAAATAAATGATTATGGCCATCAACTAAGTTAATAGTGGATATTTTTGCACCACCACCCCGATGGTATAGGGCCATACAACTTGGAATGAAATATTTACACCATTGGTTTCTATGAGAGTTCAAAGAATATAAAAATAAAATTAACAACACAAATACTAACTATGAAGCAAACAATTTTTTTCTATGCATTGGAGTTTCTCAACCATAACCACATTTCCATCATTAGAATAAAATATTTTTCTCAATGAAATGATAGTGTTGCTTGGAATAGGGAGGAAATATTATACAAAATCTAGTACATGCTAGGTCTCAAACATGTAATGTCATAAAGCTTAGAGACTTTGACCAAAACCTAGGGCTCAATGTTATTGTAGATGATGGGTAGGAATCATTAAAAATATTATCATTAATGAGGTGATTCTTCCAAGTGGTCTGACTCACCATCATATCTGGGTTTACCTAAACCCAAAAGGGTATTTCCACAAGGCTTCATTAATATGATGTCTAACATATTATGATAAGTGTGACTAAATAAATAACCATGCTCAAGGTGTGATTAGCCCCAAGATATATCAATACGACATAGACCCGCTATCTACTTGTAAAAATTCAAATTAAGTTGATAAATACAAATTTACATATGCACTCCAACATGATAGTTTTGAAATATCTAGTTAACATTTCTTACACACATGGAAGGTGTAGCCATACATGAAATGATTCCTGAACAATATTCATTGTTTGAGGTTGCCTATAATTTGTTTATGTTGTGATATTCAATCATGATAGCTTCTATGAGTCTAAACCTCTCCTAGTCTACTAAGTATATATGAAGGATTAAATAAGAAATATTTGGCCTATCACCATCTAGAGTAGTGTTGAGAAGAGGAAATTTTGAAAGCCCATGATTTTCTTAGAAATTAAGTTGGGGCTAGAGTTTCAACATACTCAATGCTAATGGGGATTTGGCATCATGGATATTACATACATAACATCAAAGGGAATATTGAAATGGAAACTCAAAATATTGCTAAGGTAGTGGAGTTTTTGGTTCTATTATATTGAATACCCTTTAGGTATGATCATAGAGAAAATTCCATCAAGACTTGAGGTTATCAAATTCTTTGGGACTTGAGCTAAGTGGGATAGTTAAATCCAAACTCTTATGAGAAAGAAATGATTGTTAATTAGGAATATAGAGGTCAAGGTATTGAGGAAAGTAAGGGATGCTAACAAGGATAATACCCAAAATATGTGCAATAGGTTCTTTGTAATACAACCTATTAAGGAAAGAAAAAATAATATTGCTTCATTATGTAGAGGGAAAATTTAAAATAAGTCACTTAATGATATGAACTTGCTTCATAATGTAATAGAATGTCATGACGTGTAAATGGTGGGATTCTAAGATTGGGAAAAAAGAATGCTAGGAAGGAATTTTTTTATTTTCACGAAAAGAGAAATAAAATTTATGGTTAAAAGTGGAGGTCGACTTCCACACATAGTACTAGTGTTAAATTTTTCCTTGAAGGCTTGAATCTGAATTATTATAAAGGTAGTGGGAGCTAGCAAAACAAAGGTGCAAGAATATAGAAGATTATTGGAAGACATGCCAATATAAGGAACCCCAAAACATTAGTGAAGAAGGAAGGGAAAGGACTCATGGATGAAAATAGATTTAACCAAGGGGCCAATTGTAGGAACTCTCTAGTAAAATATCAATGTTGGTTAAGGCAAGTCTAACACAACAAAGAGGGAGCAATCAACTTTAAAAAAAACATTGTTGGGGTAGATGATAATATTAGCTTTAATTGGAGACATACAACTCTAGCAAGTATAATTAGAATATAGCTATCTATTAGAGAAAATTTAAATAGAAAGGTGGGGAAAGATGAGAAAAGAAAATATAGTGATGATATATATGCAAAGAAAAACACAAGTATAACACAAGGAATATATATGCCTACATATACATACATATACATATACATATACATATACATATACATATACATATACATATACATATACATATATATATATATATATATATATATATATATATATATATATATATATATATATATATATATATATATGTATGTATAGGTATATACATATACATATACGTATACATATGCATACATACATACATACATACATACATACATACTTACATACATATATATTTCTATATAGATATGTGTATACACACACACAAATATTTGGATGCCTACTCTTATGATAGACCTATTATGTAGACTATTTTTGCTTTCATTATGTTGACACCTTATGAAACTTATTATTATCATGTTGTGATGATTTTGATGTTTTACATTCTTTGAATATGGATACATGTTCAAGAAACTACATGCTTATAAGAGATGGATTATGTTCAAATACTTAAATGCTTGATGGTGAATTTCTAATTTTCATGGAATGATAAATGATGGTATTAAGATAACCTAATTTACTTAGAGTTCATAGAGCCATGATATGAAAGCCTAAGCTTTTTTTTCTGATTAATGGATGAATGTTTTATGCAAATTTAATGAATATCAATCTTAGAAATCATATAAAATTTTAAAATTGGGAATAATTGAAAATGCTTTGTAATTTTGATAATATGATGTCATGTGTGATTTAATCTAGTTTTTTCAGCTATACACTTTGATCAAATGAAAATTGAATATAGTCCATTTAGATGGACTACAATATAATTTTTATTATATTTAGTTATTAATATAATTTTGGGTGATTGTTAATGTTGTTAAGGTTTTAAGGCTAGAAAGATCACTAAGTGGAGTTTTGGGGTTTTTTTGAATTTTCAATCCTTGAATTTCAAATTGAAACTTTGTGGGTTTTTATTGGGGTGAAAAATTATTTAATTTGAGCATATAGTAAATTTTTTAACACCTAGGGTGATTTCTTATGGGTCGGGTACTTAATTAAGTCCATATCCTAGAGTATATCCAATATATGACCCCTCTTGATTTCTCATTAAGAGGTGTGATAGATTTTGGATATTTTGGGAAGAGAGGGAATGATTTTTCCTCTAAAATCTCATTTGTGAGAGGATAATTTTGAGGTAGAGTGCCTTAGTGCACCCCTTTCTCTCAATGGGATTTGATGCTTCTTAGTTGGGTTAGAGGACAATCCTCATATTCCCATCTTCCTAAAATTCTCACACATATGTGAGCACTTGTGGGGAGATATGACCAAGAGGTGAATGATAGAGTGACAAGTATCACTCCCTCATTCAAATATTTCAAATCTTGAATCCCCATTTTTATCTTTTGCAAAAAAAAAAGGGTTATTTTTTTGAGTTATTTTGTTATACTTGGTGGATTTTTCTCCTTTCTTTGAGTTAGAAAGTGATGATTTTGGAGAATAAATTGGAGATTTTGGGATCATTTTTAATTCACATCACCATTAGAAATTTTCTTCTAAATTTAAGCATCATGTTCCTTGCTTTTACGCTTCATTTTGTTTTGTATCGATGTGTTAAATAAAATTTTGTAAGTTGTGTTTTAATATTGATGTTGTGTTCTTGTTTTCTAAATTTTTTCATTAGGTTGGGTGTATGGGATCTACTCATCCCTATGGGAAGAACATCCCTAGTTTTGAGGGTTGATAGAGTTAGGAACCTATATGGCGATCATATTCATCCTTAGATAAGGAAGGGCTTAAGGGTATGAGTACCCATGTGTTGCATTGAAATTAAGATTATTGTACAAAAATATGGAGTTGTCTTATGAAAATGGAGAAATGTTATAAGTTGTGTTAATTTGTGTCTCACCATATGGAGAGTTGTCCACTCTTTTTCCCCCTTTAGGATTATTTGAAATAATTTTTTAGTGTGTGTGATCCATTTTGGAGGAGCGTTATATTTGTGTATGTGTGTATGTGCTACCTAATTATATATTTTGGTTGGTTATTTGTATACCCAATTCCTATGGTCACCTCGTAGCTTGGGGGTGGCTAGATTTCTAGCACTTGGTTGGGTGGTGATCACCGCCATTGGCCCTTGAAGAATATATTTTGAGCTCTTATGTTGGTTTGGATTGTTTGGTTACTTTCAAAATTTAGAGAGATCTCAGCCATTATTTGTTCAAATAACAAAAAATAAATTCCCATAATGTACAACCTCCTTGTTGTTTGTGGGGATGTTTTTTTTTGTAAAAGTATACAAAGATCTAGCATCATGAATTGTCACTCTTCACAATTTCAAACTATGTTTGGCCCCCTCTTAAGTGCATGTCTTTAATTATGCTTACTATTTGTCTATTTTATTGTCTTTTTCAAGAAATTGACTTGAATTTGGGAAATTAAATAAACTACTTAATTGATGAAGATCTCAAAATCAGGGCTAGACTATGGTGCCATCACCATTTTCCTTCCTAATTAGGTCAAAAATCTTAAAATTTATTATCAGCCTTAATACAACTATAAATTCAAAATCATTTGTCAAATTGTCATAAGGACCTTAATGTGAAATATGTTGAACCTTAGATAAACATAATTCTTCCCTTCCATTTGAACATCTAATTCTACTTAATTAAATTTAGATCTCTCAAATAAAATTGAAAAGATAATTGAGGATATTTCAAAATAAAAATAAGTTGGATATCTACAAAAGTCTATTAGCCAAAGTCATGTGTACAATTCATTATAAAAATAATATTTATTAATAGTAAGATATTTCATGTTTTATGCTTATTATTGTTATGAGCACTAACACTTGGAAGATCTTCAATAAACCTTCAATTTCTCCTTTGATGTGATGAGCTAATTGACTTCAATCTAACATTGAAATTAGATCTAAGTTGTAAGCTACAATATTACCATTTATCATTCATTTTATCCATTTTCTTCTACTCTACATAGATCACATGATTTATATGATTTTCATCATTGTCATTTGTGGAGGTGGAAATACCAAAATAGGGTTTTATTAAGGCAACCCCTTACAAGGAAAAACCCTTCACTCATCATCCTTCTTGTTGGTTATAGGTTTGAAGTGGATTCATGTGAACTGGAGATCTCAAGAGTTCAAAACCCTAAGATAAGCATTCAAGCATCTTAACTCATAAAATTAGGGAAATTTGATTAGTCATAAATTATCAGACTTTGAAACCTGACCTCAAGAAAAAAATGACCTACAAGTTATGATGCTCATGTACAAGTTTTCAAACCCTAAAAATACTCACATTTAGGTTAGAGAACCCTTGCCCTAGTCCATCCAATTCTACATAACACATTTATTTTAGGTTCTCTCCTCTCTAAACTCTTCAACTCTGCTTTATATTTTTACACTTATGTTTTGTATCTTCTAGATTCTATGATTATTTGTCTCTTTCATATTATTGTTACTATTTTATCAATATCATATTACATCCACATCACATCAATCTATCCAATAGGAAAAAGGGGACCAAAACTCTAACCAAATATTTTGGATCTTCCTTATGGACAATATCCAAATATTTTCTCTTGATTATTTTTGTTCTACCCAATATTGATGGTGGAATGTGTGGTTTAGGTTACCCATTAGCCTTAGACCCCCTTTCACCATCTCATATTTTTGTGAACATGATGTCTCCTACAACTACAATTTTTTTATTTACACATATTGTTCTATAATCTTATTGAGTATTAAATTATTTGAAAGTTTTATTGCTCAGGTGCATTCATATTTTTTTGAAATCTGCAAAGAGTAAAGAAATTCAATTTATTTTGTAAACAATAAACTCAAAAAAAAATATTTTCAATATTTAGACAATAGATTCAAATTTTTCGTTGTATTTTTTCTTATGGGAATACTTATCTATCAAGTGCATTGCAAGTATTTGAATCATTTGAATGCTTTAAAATATTAATTCCATGCATTTCTTCACAAATAATTTAGGTAATATTTTATTCTCTAAGTATTGTTAGATTTTATACTTGATCCTTCATAGTTTGTGATGCACACATGATTCCTCACTTATCCAAAATTTTAAAACTTTCAAATTTTATATTATCCCCCTTGACCAACTAGTTTATGTTTAGATTTCAGTGATAGTTTCATCTCTATAGTGTTTGTCTCGACTTGTATGTTATCTATGGTAATCTATTCTTCTCCTTACATCATTTTCTCCTCTTATATTCATTATAGGGTTTAAGTGAGAAAAATATCTAAGATCAAAAAAGTAAATTAACACAAATCTACCTTTCCATCTTTAGGACTTAACATACTAACACATACAAGTTATAACTTGATGACTAGCTAACAACTTGAAGGGTAAGCCAATTTTATAGGGCTTGGTTCCTTTCTATTGCAAAGAGGGTAGATTTGATGTTTTATTTTATTAATTTATTTTACATAAACCTTATATATTAAAATACAATTTACTGCATATAAAAAGGTGAAAAATTATAGAAAAACATAGATCTACAAGATATTGAAAGATAGGAACCTATACATAAAATTATAGCTTAAATTGAGGGATAAGTCCAAGGGATCCCTTGTCAAAAAATGAGGGTTTCTAAGTGCTTGAGGCAAGGTCTTGAAGGCATATATCTACTCTACACTTTTCTGCAACTTGTAACCATTGATGAAACTTCTAGATTTAGTCTACACACATGAAATGGAGGTAAAGGGTTGTGTTGTATAGGAATTTTTCTTAGTCACACCCAAATTTATGAGTTTCCATCTCCATAATAGTAAATAGTGGTCATAAAGAGTGCTTACCCTAGGTTGGGTAGAGAAAAAATAAACAATAATTTACTATGAGACAAAAATCATAATTGATAATATTATATTAGTTATGAAACTTGTGTCAAAGTGATTGTCACACCATAAGTTTCCACAAAAGGGTGATTGGTGGATGATCGAATTGATTTGAATATGTAGAAGGTGTTAGTTCACATAAAAAAATAGATTGTTGTAGCTAACATGCAGAGGATATCTGACATACATCTTCATAATAAAAGGATAGTAGTGTATAATTCATCATAATAGTGCCTAGTTATTCAAATTAGAGGGAAAAATTTCTTATAAATGCATCCTAATTGACCTTTTTGAATATAGGCCAACTTGAGGCCATCTAAAAATACTCAATATTGACACTCAAAATGATAATTATTTGAATAGAACACCTTTAGGAGTAGAGGGCACCTTTACCCTTGTCTATGTGTTTTTAGCCCAAATTTCATGACATTGTTAGATATTTTAATGTATTTTATAAATTTATCATCAAAACAAACAAATTATTAATATCATTAGTTCTAGAGGAAAAATATGGTGTCAATATTATGTGAAATTGTCAAGGATGACAATTTATGATGCTATATTTAGCCCCAACTTTAATGAGTTTATGATCTTACATGCATACTCAAACTAAAGGAATAGATTTATTGATCAAACAATTGAAGGGACAATATGAGACCAAGCTGAGAGATGCACTAGCCCTCAACTTAGGATCCTATCAATCCACAAAGTTAATATAAATATAAGTTAGATATATCACACAAAAGAAAAGGAAAAATCAATCATGCATAAGGTCTACAACAAGAATTGCACACATACAAACATACATAAAGCACACATAAGAAAAATGTGATGTATACAAGGAATACACAAATAAAACATGATACACACGTAAAGAAAACATAAATTTTCCATGGAACATATAACAACAATATTAGTAAATACTAAAGATTTGAGTTTGCAAGGTAAGGAGACCCTAGTATTTAAGGTTGTATCAATTACTAAATGTCATCTCTCAAATTCTCAAATGCATATATAAATTCTAAGAAGATTCTATCCAAACAAAGGTCAAGCACATTAAAATACCCCCATAGATTACAAGGAAGAAAGTTATGTGAAGTTAGGTGGCCATGTAAAATAAAAAAAATTCATAGGCTATCAAGCTCCTTTATGTTACCTACCTAATAATATGGTTTTATAATCACACCTTAGAGAGTGAATAAATTTTTAATACAACAAGAGATGAATTGATAATCATACCTCAGGGAGCACATAAAATTTTAGTGTTATAGGGGTTGAATTGATAATCACACCTTAGAGGGAATTATGAAGAACATCACCAAGGGTCATGTCAATAAGTCAAATCTTACAAGATGTCAATGTGTGGATATATAAAAATGGATATGGTGATACACCCCCCTTAAAATGTTAGAATAATTGTTATGCTCA
Source organism: Sequoia sempervirens (assembly GCA_007258455.2). Taxonomy (NCBI): domain Eukaryota; kingdom Viridiplantae; phylum Streptophyta; class Pinopsida; order Cupressales; family Cupressaceae; genus Sequoia; species Sequoia sempervirens. Next base: position 462,642,554 of record VDFB02271358.1, read on the forward strand.
TATTTTAAGGAAAATAAAGGGAAGAGGGGACCCTCAAAAGTGATGCACTCCATTGAAATTAGTTATCCTTTCCTCCCAAGTGTATAGGTAAGGACAACCATGATAGATACTATCATGTTGATACCATAGTTGGAATATAATTGTACATAATATTGTACCACCATGAGTTGGAATGAACATATCCATAGAGCTAAAAATTCCATGTAGTGAAGAGAAACACCAAAGAAGGGATCTTATCATTTAGAATGAATAAATGCATCAAACCATGAAGGAGTTATAACAAAACAATTTAGAAGTTATTGTATTTTATTGTTAAGGTCTAACATTCATTGATGGAACATTAGAAAGATAAACTAGGCTAGGAATCAACTAAGAAATAAAGAAATTGATCTAACTAAGCCATATTCCAATGAAATTCTTGTAAATGATAATAAAAAGCTTAAGGAAAACATAAAATATCAAAGATAATCCAATTTAAAAGCCTAATTAAGGAAAAAAAACTCATCCCATTGGGGGGATTAGTGTTGGATCTGATGTGGAGTCTTGAGTCTCAAGCTTAATCCATGTCGAATGAAGCAAAGCATGATGAAATTGATGGATTGATAGCAACGATGATTCAGAAAAAGGTAATTGATCTCAAAGATGGATGTAAAACTCAGTAAAGTGTAGTTGGTCAAATGCTTGTGAATACAAATTCATGTAAAATGAATACTATTTGTATACTTTTAGAAGAAATCAATGGCTAAGATCATATTGGCTAATAAAAATATAGAAATGAAAGAGAGAAGATAGCATGGATCAATGATCAAATAAAACGATGAGATTACTCAATGACATGGATCGATGGTATTAATCAAGGGCTCAAATTAATTGATACAAATACAATCCCATGATTTTAGGAGCATGTGGGAGATATTTCCATGTGGAGGAAAATATTTAAATTTAAATTGAAGGAATATTCTATGTGTATATTCTTTTAAGGATTGGAGGAGTTAGAAGAAATTAGTCAATTAAATAATTAAGAAACTATTTAATTGTGCAAGTCGAGGGAATTTAGATATTTACTTCAAAAATTAGAAATAATTTAATAAAATTAGGATTTAGGACATTTAATTAAATAATTTGGTTTATTTATTCAAATGAGAATCAACTTCAATGACCAGAGTTAAACGTGGATATATAGCTAAAAAACGTCGAAAAAATATTCTTGCATTTGTATCAAGCTCTCGGGGAGCCCATTCAAAACTTTTCAGGACTGCTAACCAACAGAAGATGAGAGCCTTAGTTTCCGCTCACCGAGATAGAATTAAGCAGAAGAGAGATTTTCATTGTTTGTGGATTACTCAAATTAATGCAGCATCCCGTGCTAATGGAGTCTCCTATAATCAATTTATACATTTTTTATACAAAAGGTAGTTGTTTACAAATCATAGAACACTTGCGCAAATAGCTATATTAAATAATAATTGCTTCTCTATGATCTTAGAAAATATTCTTGTATTATGAAATAGTAAACCCCATTGGTAATGAACGCACACATTTGGCTAATTTAGTTCGATGGAGGGATAAACCGGTAGCTCTTTCCATTGTTCAAGCACGATTAGTTGGATTAGCTCACTTTTTTGTAGGCTATATATTCACCTATGTAGCTTTCTTAATCGCCTCTACATCAGGAAAATTTGGTTAATTCTTTTTCATTTTAGAGGCTATTTAGATTTTCAATCTAATCGAGCTATGCATAAAAAGGAGTCATCCATGTAATACTTCTTTATCTCAAATTTGGAGATTTAATTAATTAATTTTCATTATTTAATCAAATGAGATGAAAATTAGTATGAAAGGGGAAAATTAGTCAAATAGAATTAATTATTTTGTTAACAAAATAAAATGGTGAATTTAATCAAATAATTGAAATTATATAATTAAATGGATGAAAATGGGTGAATTAGGATAGAAATGGTGTTAGTAATCGAATCTTGATCTGCAATATAATTTGGACATTTTTAGGTGTGTACATTTTTCCCCTCTTTGAAGTGAGGTACCTATTGCGTTGCTTTGAAGAACTGATACTACTTAGGTTAATGATGCTTAGATCAAAAATTTAAAATTTCTCTAATTTTTCAGATGCCCCATTGGGCCCTAATGAATGATAGAATGTTGGTTTGCTACCCCTTCAGGAGATTGAGTGAAAAAATTTCTTTTGGGTCGAGCTCATGAAAAATCTATGGGAGTGGTTCGACTACAAATAGGATGAAGAAAAATTCTTAGGACGCTAATAGAATGACCATAGCAGGCTAAAAATATTGAAAATGGAGATACGGGGCTAAAAAACAAGGTTTGGCAATGCATATATATGAATTTTGGTCTATTTGAAGCTCATTTACACACTTTGCTTTGATAATTTGAGAGAGATTAGAGAGATTCTGCAAGAGTTCCTCTAGAACACCTTCCAGAATGGCATATTATGTACTTCCCCCACATTGCATAGATTGAGTCCATAAGTTCTAACAACCTATGGACATAGGACCACCGATATGTACCCTAAAAAATTTCCTTGCACACTTTTCCATGTATAAAAATGTAGGATAAATTAGGGAAAACAAAGGAATCTCTGTTTGGGTGACACTTTTGAAACCTGATGTGATACCTTTGCAGAATATAGTGATGCCTTTGCATTTAGTGTCGCTCCTAGGAATAGGTGTTGGAGTTTTGAAATACATCAATGCTTTTGATTTTACTAAAATAGTTGCATAAAATATAGTGATGCTTCTACATGAGTTGTGGAGGTCCACTTTTTCATTATGGAGATGAATATGCATTTATAGTAGCACCTTTTCATTTTGGTTTAATGCTATTTCAAAATAGCGACACTTATGCGAAGTTGATAGTGCAACACCTTTGTAATAAAGTCTCGATTCTATAGTTGCTAGGGTTATGACATAATTTTTCCAAATTTCTAGCATATTGATGTTGTGCATGTCGTGTGTGCATGAGGTCTTTCATTTGATACTTTCTCAAGAGAGGAGACCACAAATTTTAGAGTAGATAGTCGAGTTGGGTGAGTTTGCCATTATGTTTGTTGACATTGTTGGACTCTCATATTTCTTACATGTTAGAGATCCATAATCACTTGGAAATAACGACCACCTTTATAGAGTAGTGGAACTTTGATACCTCATCATACCACCTTCCCACAGGTGAGGTAGGCTACAATTACTTGGGAGGACATCTAGAGGGTACTTAGGGTACCAATCCATGGTGAGAGGATTATCTATAATGTAGACCTTGGATTGGAGGCCATGTATGACATTTTGGGAGTGAAGGATCTTCTACTAGAGGGAGGACAAAAATATTTGCGATGCTCCATTGGAGTCTTGAGTGATATCACATTGGTTATTGGAGGGCTCATTATGAGAGTCCTTATGCCCAACAGGAGGAGTAGATTATTCAGCCCGAGATGGGGCTTAGTAATTTATAAAGGATCATGGAAGGTGTTTGTTTCTATGCTTGGGGAACAATAATCCTTGCTACTTTGTACTATGACATGCACTAGGTGGTGTATAGAGACATTGCCAACATTACTATTGGAATCACACTTCTACACATTTGGGCTTGGCAACACATAGCTATGCTCAAACTAGTGATAGCTCATTAATACATTGATGAGGAGGATCCAATATTCTACTGGTATGTTGGGATGACCACATTGCATCATACAATGGAAAGATATATATCATATTGGTTACGAGTCATAGATGATATGACTTAGTTTAGATAGCTTCCATGGATATAATCATAGGCCTATGATGATGATGTTGATCAATTGATATACTATAGAAAGTGTGAGAAAGATTTTTTCCTCATGCTAACATAAACAACAAAACATATAATTATTCAAGTTAGCAAGAGACATGTAAGAGACATGTAAGAGCTCTTAAATGCTTTGTTGGATGTACATGTCAATTTGGGGGGACATATCAAACTTGGAGAATATTCCCCAAAGATGCCAAGTTGAAAATAAATAAAGATTTTAATAAATCATTTAAATGTATTTTCATGTGCAAGTGGCAAAATCTAGAGAATATAAGTGATTAGGATTAAATTAATCAGGATTTGATTAATTTAATGAGGGATTAGGTGATTTTGACTTTTGAATTAGATTTTAGGATTAAAATAAATCAAAATGAGAAGAAAATGATTTTAGATTTAGTTAAATAAAGATTTTATTTATTTAATCAAAGAGGATGATGTTAGACTAAATCAAATAAATATTAATTTATTTAATTTAATGGAATGACCTAGGGAGATTAATCAATTAAACTTGATTTATTTAATTGATTAGTCGAATATGATTTAATTGAATATGAGGAATGCATGATTTCAATTTCGTATGTCTGCATTTTGCCCCTCTTTGAAGCAATGTACTTGTTGCATTGGTTCAAAGAATAAACTTACAATGATCGAAATTCAAAAAAATAAATATATTTTTTTAGATGCCCTAGCAGAAAGAAGTACATTGGTACATTGCCCCCTCGAGAGATCAAGAAAAAAGATTTGATTTTTAGGGTTGATCTCATGATAAAGAGGTTCAAGATGGACGTATGGATGGTTATGATGATGATGCAAATGAGATGGATGAGATGGATGATGTGATATGCTATGATTATGAGATCTATGTATGTCGATTATTTGTGGATGCAAGATGGATGCACTTGCAATGATGATTAACTATTTTGGTATGATGTTAGTGTGGAAAAGAAGAAATGAGATCATGACAAGAGGATCCAACAAGCCAACTTTATGAAAGATGATGATGAGAAATGGATGATGATGATGTGCTTATCAGGGATTCAAAATTTAAAAGGGATACTTACCTTATGTTTGATAACACACATAAACAGGATGCATCAAGGTATAAAGAACCAGGATGGCATTGTACCTAGTGTGATGGAATCTGACTCAACAAACAGATAGGAGTATTCTTGTTCACACTTGACATATGAAAACTTTGCTAGGACGTACCTAACAAAGCAAGTTTTTTCCAAGTTATATTACAAGAACATCCAACAACCACAGCAGACAAAAAGATAATGATCGATGCCCCATTCCTTTCTCTCTAAATTATTTGATTAGACATCATTGAGAGGTCATTGGAATGAGTGCAATAAGATAAATCTAAAGAAAAGATCATGTACACAAACAAGTCAATTTTCTTCATACCTCTAGCCAAAGGGATTTGTTTTTTTTAGGATAAGAACCCAAATGATTTCCAATAGATAATGCCCATTGTAGGAAGGATACATCCTAGGACATGTTAGTGGATGGTAGCATGTCGTTTTGTTTATCCAAAGTGTTTTTCCAAAAGATAATGCCCATTGTAGGAAGGATACATCCTATGACATGTTAGTGGATGGTGGCAAGTTGATAGGTTTGTTCGAAATGAGGTCGATTGACATGTTTGTGAATGATGAAGAGTTTGATTTCACATTTAAAGGTTTTTTTTTTCGATTTTAATTTTGTGTTTGAAGTTTGCTTTTGCTAATTGTTGTGATTGTTTCTATTTGTGTTGCCAAAGGGTGAGTGTGATGATTTGTTTATTATGGATGAGATTATTGCGGGTGAAAGTAAAATGGAACAGATAGATTTTTTCAAATATCTAGATGTTTCTGACAGTTTTGGAATGTTTTGAGGTTGTTTTTGGTATTTTCAAGATTTTACAAATATTTTTATTTTTGATTTTTTGAATGTTTTAGGGTTTTATGAGATTTTATGAATGTTTTTGGATTTTGTGTTTTTTGAATATTTTTGGATTTTGATGTCTCAAGGGCTGATAAAAGATTAGCCTTGCATACATTTAAGCTCAAAGATGACATAGTTTGGATGCCATGTTTTTGATATTTTTATGATTTTTTGAGTGTTTTTGGATTTCTCACATGATTTTGATGATTTGGATATGGATATGTGTGATGATATTAGTGCTCTATTTAGGATTTTGTTGAAAACCAAGCTAGCGTTGATTGATTTGATTGATGGATTGATGATGATAACATTGTTGAGGATGCACAACAATGCAAGGATAGTGTTAAGCAACACAAGGACTAGGAAGGATATCCTGAAATGATGATGGATTAATTGGATTTTGATTGATCAGGATTGATGATGATAACATTGTTGAGGATGCACAACAATGCAAGGATAGTGTTAAGTAACACAAGGATTGGGAAGGATCTCCCAAGATGATGATGGATTGATTGGATTTGATTGATTAGTATTTTGAAGATTGATTTTGGAACAAAATTTGTTTACATGATTTGATGTGATGTTGACATGCAAATTAGATGTGACTGATATTGACTATTTGGATTGATGTTTGATGAAAGATGAAGCTTGATAAGGAACATTTTCTCGTCAAAATATTCCATGGGCTAGTGGTTTGGATTTTTTTCTCTCAAATGCTTGACCAATTTTATTTCATGTTTTTCCAATGTTTGGATCACCTCATAAGTTGGAGGATATAGATCAAGATTTATTCCCAAAGCAAGATGTAAATATTTTCCCCCAGTGTCTAGGAATGTTTGGAATGGAATAGATGGATGCTTGGATAGGTGTGTGGATGAACATATATGGTAAGCATGCAAAGGATGCCAAGGATTATCTTGTGATAAGATAAGGTGTTCAAATAAAGAATGCTCATTTGGATAGTGCTCCATGGCTTAGATAATGATGGGTAAGATAGGATCAATGAAAATGAACCATGTCAAGATGTTTACCATAAGAAAGTGTAAAGCGTGCACCAAAATTTTTTAAGATCAAAGTAACTTGGACTATGGATGCAGATGGATGAAAATGGATTTGGTAAATGGTTTATCGATGAATGGATTTATTATGGATGGGATGAGATGCTTTCACTTGAACTGGCACATGCAAATGCTCGATTCTACACATGATGCATGTTTGCTAGGTTTTCATCATGGTACCTATCCAAAGCGCCACCATAGTGGTTTTCAGTAGAGGTAAAAAAATTTCTTTACTGTTTTCAATCCTTTTTTTGATTTTTTTGGATTTTTATTATTTTTTTTTATTTTCCTGAAAGATTTTAAGCTCATGTTGACTCACTTGGTGGTGTCGATGTAGATGCTTCTGTCATAATGTGCCATCGATATCCTTCCTAAAGAATTTTCTTTGATAAGATACATGCACTTTAATGCAACTTTTGAGATTCTCGATTTGCTCTACTGATATCAGAGTTAACTCTGTCTTTGTGCGCACATCGTGATAGAGTTCCTTCTGAATCCTTATGATGAAAGGTCATTTCCAATACATAGTCAATGTGAGAATTGGATATCATGTGTGGAGGCATCGATGGAGTGTGTTTATAGATAAGATATGGATTGGTTGACAGTTTGGAACCTTTGACTCTCCAAACTTGGGAAGATGAGCAATGATGGGTGGATACGAAAGTGTTGATTTAAACTAGCTCTTGGGTTAGAGTTAGTGGATTGACCATAAGTGGTTTTGAGCCCATGGTTTTGCATGTATGAAAGTCTATATAATGGCTTGGTGACTCCATTGTATGTGTGGCTGGTTGAAGCCTCTAGGCTTAGCCCGGTAGGGGCTGAGGGTTAATATGAAGATCTCCATCGCTGGTTTTTCCCCGGTTTGGGGTTTTCCAGGGTAAATCACTGTGTTTTGATTGTGTTCTTGTTTCATGCTTGATTTATTTTTATGTTTTTATTCTTCATTTGGTTCCTAACAAGTGATATCAGAGAAAGGTTCTGGGATTTTCTTTTTTCTTGCATGTGCAGGTTTGTGAGTTGCATGTACTTGCATGGGATCACATGTGGCTTGCATGTGCTTGCATGTTGATGCATGTAATATTTCCTAGTGTTTAAGGTTCTGGGTATTTCTTCTATGAATATTTCTTAGCTTGACAAGCTTGAGGAAGTTTGAAGTAACCAACTGAGGATTGAGCCTTGGAGAAGTATTGAGAAATCTAACGTATGCATTGATGAACAATGTATAATGGGAGAAGTTTGAACATGCATGTAGTTAGAATATTAACGAAGCAATGCGGTGAATGCGTTCATTCTAGTTGTGATGGAGGTCTTGTTTTGCTTTCAAGATAAAGTTGGATTTCTCTCAATTTTGTCAAGACAAAAAGTTGAGAAAGTCTGTGCATGATTGGTCGTGGTTGTTGCTATAGGCATGTTGCCTGTTAAAGTGTTTGCAAAAAAATTTTTAATGGAGTTGTATGTAAATTTTTTTTTCATGTATATGGGTTCATGGCTGTAAGACCTAGTATGGCTTGCTCGATCCCTAAAAGGAGAGGTATTATATGTGCTTGTGGAAGGGGGGTTTGGTGCTAACCCCAAGACCAAGTTTAAAGGGGGGATTATTGAGTTAAACTAGCTCTTGGGTTAGAGTTAGTGGATTGACCATAAGTGGTTTTCAGCCCATGGTTTTGCATGTATGAAATTCTATATAATGGCTTGGTGACTCCATTGTATGTGTGGTTGGTTGAAGCCTCTAGGCTTAGCTCAATTGGGGTTGAGGGTTAATATGAAGATCTCCATTGCTGGTTTTTCCCTGATTTGGCATTTTCTAGGGTAAATCACTATGTTGTGATTGTGTTCTTGTTTCATGCTTGATTTATGTTTATGTTTTTATTCTTCATTTGGTTTCTAACAGAAAGTGCACATGAAATTAGGACCAATTGCTTGATACACTTTGTACGTCTCTTGAAAATCCTACTTTTGCTTTTGTAGATGTCTTTGATGGATACTTTTCCCTTTTTTATTTTTCCCCATAGTTTCTTTGACTAATGGAGTTTGATAGGGATAATCTTTCTTTGTATTTTTTGGTATCCATGTATATTTGATTTCTCCCTTATGATTCACTACTTATTTTCTTTGATAATGTTCTTCTTCTTTTGATGTTGGTACCAATTCATGGATGGGTTGATGGGTGGATGAAGATTTGTGATGTGGCTGGTTGTAGTATTGGCATTGGTTTCATCATAAGGATTCTTTGTGCTCCCTATGTTGATATTTGCTTGAGACAAAGTTGCCACCAATACTGTGGAAATATTGTCTTCGTGCTTTGATTCTACCTGTTCTAAGAGCTCTTGTTTAGAATGCATTCTCTAATAAATGACCAATATAGATGACATTATTTCCATTTGTTGCTCTGCTGACTCTAGAATATCCTGTTCTATCTCACTTGTTTCTTTGAGTGGATAATGTTGGATATCTTCATACATGATGTCCCCAATTTGAATTTGGGATATATCTAATCCTGATGTTGATGAGTCAGTTTGACTATAGGAATCAATAACTTGCTCTTTTTGCATAATAATGTTAGAAGTAAAGGAATCATGTTGTGAATGAAGATCATCTATGTGTCCATCCACATAAAGCATCTCATGGGTAGATGGAGGAGTATGTGCTATGTGGATGTGATCATCATTTGTGACATCTAGTATAGATAGGAGAGTGTCCATTAGATAATTGTAGTATCTTGGAGATAATTTCTTGATCTTGAATGATTTCGGAATTGCTTTCGACATGTTTTGGATCAAGTTATTGACATAATTTAGTTTCAAAGGATGGATTTCTTATAAAGGTTTCTTGGATATCTTCATTAGGCATGGGAACTAGCTCAATATCCTCTTGATCTTTGAGTGGACTTGGATCAAATGTCGAGAAGAGGATTTCTTTAGCATCTACAACCATGAGGTCAAAGGATGTCAATATGTCTTGGGAAGGACCATTGCTAGATTTTGGTGAGAGATGTTGATCACATTGCTTCAAAATAAATTCTTGAGATATGTCCTCTAACTCATAAGGAAACGTATTGACATTTTCAATGTGAACCCTATTTCAAACTTGCATGGAAGAAACAAACAATCACATTAATAGATCAAAAATGAAAGATTAAAACATGAGTTCCCCATAAAATCGATTTGCATTGTTAGAAAATAAGGAAAATGATGATATAATTGAGCAAATACAAACACAAATAACTATCCTTATTCTAAAACAAGACAAACACTTGATCTTATGGGGGGATTGGTGCTATTTTGATATGGAAAATAGCCCTTTCCCAACCCCTTTAGATAAGCTAATGATAATGATGGACAAGATCATTTCTCAAATGAAGAGAGTGACCTTGCATGATTGATTGTGGAGATGATTTGTTAAGATTGTGGATTGATAGTGGAAAAAATCAGTTCTCCATGTGAAGAGAATGACTTTGCATAAAGATTGTGGAGGATTTGCTTGAGGATGAAGCCTCTATTTAAGGATTTTAAAATGCTAAGAGTGCCAAACATGGAGGATGTGGGACTAAGATTGGACAAATGAGAGGATGACACTTGTCAAGTGGTGAGTGGTTGATGCATGTGCAAGATTTGGGAAGAGTGCCCATGAGAGGGAGAATTTGAATTCAAATTTTGCAATAAATTTAGAGAGGGGGACAAGAAAAAGAGCAATAAATGTTATGTTGGAAGGACAAATCAACTTGTCATGATTTTCAAATTTGAGGGCCATGTTGAGTGAAAATGAGGGTTTTAATAAATCAATAAATTGATTTATTTGTGCAAGTGGCATAATCTAGAGAATGCAAGTGGGTGAGATTAGCATTTAATCATGGTTAGATTAAATAGATGATGGTTATGTTAGTTTAATGATGATTAGGCTGATTTGACCTTTAGTACTTTGATATTTGATTTATTTGAATTATACAATGATGGAATATGATTTTGGATTTGATTTAAATGGATGTTTGATTTATTAAAAGGTTGATGATAATGTTTATTTGATTTTAAATAAATGACCTTAGGAGATGAGATTGCCTAATGAATGGATGGAAGTGAACCTGATTAATTGATGAATGGACCTAATGTGAAATCCAGTTTAGTTAATGAATGAACTTGATTGAATGCACAATGTTAATTTTGCATGTCTACATATGATCATTGGTCGATGGATCATAGATTATGTCAATGGGTTCAAATAATTCTAACACTCCTTGAAATAGATCACTAAAAAGTGGCTCTTGATGTATGATGAGTTGATCGTCGGATGGGGTAGAAAGATCTTTAATGTGCTCATTAATGGAGAGATCTTGAACATTATTTTCAAGAATTGTGGTGGAGAGATTGTCAATGTCTTCAACCATAGGGTCAAATGTTGTTGAAATTTCTTGAATTGGATCATTGTTGGGTATTGTTGGTGGATTTTGATCATGATTGAAAAGTGACTCTTGATGTATGTTAATTTGATCATTGGATGAGGTGGAAACATCTTCAAGGTGTTCATTGATGGATAGATCTTGATCATTGTCCCCAATAGTGATTATATTTTGATCAATAAGGTCTTGGATGAGATTTTGAGTCAAATACAATCTAATGTTGCATGTCCCTTTGTTTTGTGGAAGCCACAAAAGTGCTTCGCATTATACCCTGCAAGTTTAACTAAGGGCTCTTGATAATCCTCATAAATAGGGATTTTAATGAAATTTTCTTGTGCCAACTGTTGCATGATCAATTTGATGGATCCCCCAAGTGGCGTGTATTTCCGTTTGTTACCTTGTGAGATTTGACCTTGTAGTGATTGGAGATGTAGTAATTGGGTTTGTTGTTGATGTTGTTGATCTTGGTATCCAACTTCTTGACATTGGAGATATTGTTCTTGATGTGGTTGTGGCCACAACTTATTGCTTTGATTATATGGTTCAATCAATGGTAGAGTACATTGATCTTGGAGTAAAAATGTCTCTTGTTTTAAGAATTTAGTTAGTTTTTCAAGTGAAGCAATTTGGTCTAGCAAAAATTGGTCTTGATTTTGATCTTGGAACCCTTGATATAGTTGATTTGGTTTTTGTTTAAGCAGATTTGGAATGCATCCTTGTGGTGTTTGCATGGGATCATTGACAAATTGATTTCAAAAAATTTTCTGACTTGGGATGATGTTTAGATTTGGCATTATGGGTTGAAATTGAACATTGTTGTGGTCAAAAAACATATTGCCTTGATTTTGCATGGTGTTACCTTGAATTGGACCAATACATGGAGTTTTTAACATATTGTTTGGACTTTGGACAACACTCGTATGATTTGCAAACATATCCATCCCAAATTTTTCCAAGTGTGGATTTGAAATGTTAATGTTTGGAAAACATGTACTTGGTACATTGACATTTGGAATGTAGGGATTTGGTAGGATAATGTTGATTTGTGGAAGACTCATGCATTGAGTTTTTTTGTTGATAGATTTGTAATTTTGGACTTGGATTTAAATCTACCATCAGCAAAGGTGTTCCAAAATTTTGACTAGGCATACTCACATTTGTTGTACCATTGAGGTTTGTAGGAGATAATGATCCCTTGTACAGATTGTATAAATGCAAGTTTTGATAATCAATTCGAATTGTAAGGCTTTGAAAGTTCAGTTCATTTGGATTACTCATGACATATGGAGAAATTTTATATTCCATGTTCTTTTTGTGTTGAGGTATATTTTAGACCGTAAAATAAGTATGAATTTTCAAGAATGTGGGAGATAAACCTCTAATTCTTTGGGTTGATCCAAACTCTATGTACCAAAAAGAAAGTCTAATATTTTAATGATTAAAAGGATGGTGATGAGATATGAAAGATGGATGATTGATGAATGATTGGAACTCTAAGGAAACCTTGAAGAGGATACTAAACTTTAGGACTTGGATTGATGTTTTGATTTGATTTGTGATTAGTTTGATCCATTTTTAGATAATTTTAGAAATTTATGATTTCTTTGTATGATTTTTGTCATGTTTGCTTGTCTTAATGTGATTAAGAATCTCATAGGGAGTTTGATTATTGTTTTTCTAACTTGAATAATTATCTATTTCATTGTTTATGTTAGCATGAGGCAAAAAATATTGCTCCACATAATGGTGCTAGAAGGAGGGCAATGAATCATATCAATAAGCAAGACGAAAGCTACTATCTATTGTCCGAGTGATGCATGATAACTAAATTTTATTTGATACATTTAATTGCATTTGGGCATTTCATTTTTTTTATTTTCTATGCACTAGTGCTTTTGTTTTATTTATTTATTTTGGATCTACCTTTTGTGGTTAGTAGTTATTTTTTTTTAGAACAGGGAGGATGTTGGGAAAAGGTTGGGGGAATTCAATTCTACACGTACCAATTGCATTAGTTTAGAAGTTCAAATAATTTTTTTTGAAGATTTATACACTCTTAAAGCTTACATTTATGAATTGATATTTCAAGCTGCCTCTATGAACTTATATTTATTTTCCTAAATGCATAATAAGAATATAGGTAGTCGACATATATTTTGAGTTAGTGCATTTTTTATGTAGGACAGGGCTCTAATCTTCTTATAAGATTGCTTCAAAATTCAATGTATTTGTTTTCCAGACTCTTGTATTGTTACACACATCTCCCTGCATCCAACATTCTCAAGGTTCTGCTTTTTTACACTGCAATTTGTGAGCCATATTGTGAGCAAGATTTTTTCCTCATGCTAACATAAACAATACAACAGATAATTATTCAAGTTAGCAAAAAAATAATAAAACTCCCTATGAAATTCTTAATCACATTAAGACAAGGAAACATGATAAAAATAATACAAAGAAAGCATAAACATGTAAACTTATCTAAAATGGATAAAACTATCATCTCATAGGGGGATTGGTGCTATTTTGAAGTGGAAAATATCCCTTTCCCCACCCATTTTTGATATGCTCAAGATATGAAGATGCAAGATAATGAGTGCTTGAGATTGTGCATCAAGATGAGAAAATTGTGGAGATAGATACTAAGATTATGGAGGAGTAATACAATAGAGGAGGCCTCTATTTATAACCAAGAAGGATGGAATAATTCCAAACATGGAAGACGTGGGACTAAAGATCCACCAATGACAAGATGCCACTTGTCAACATGTGAGAGGTTGAGGAATGAGCACATTTTGGTCAATGTGCCAAAGAAGGGGAGATTTGAAATTTGAATTTGATGAAAAGATGAGTTAAATGATAAGTTTGACATTTGCAAGAGACATGTAAGAGACATGTAAGAGCTCTTAAATGCTTTGTTGGATGTACATGTCAATTTGCGGGAAGATTTCAAACTTGGAGAATATTCCCCAAAGATGCCAAGTTGAAAATAAATAAAGATTTAATAAATCGTTTAAATACATTTTCATGTGCAAGTGGAAAAATCTAGAGAATACAAGTGATTAGAATTAAATTAATCAAGATTTGATTAATTTAATGAGGGATTAGGTGAGTTTGACTTTTGACTTATATTTTAGGATTAAAATAAATCAAAATGAGAAGAAAATGATTTTAGATTTAATTAAATAAATATTTTATTTATTTAATCAAAGAGGATGATGTTAGACTAAATCAAATAAATATTAATTTATTTAATTTAATGGAATGACCTAAGGAGATTAATCAATTAAACTTGATTTATTTAATTGATCAGGTGAATATGATTTAATTAAATATGAGGAATGGATGATGTCAATTTTGCATGTCTACAGAAAGACCCACTAGATTTAGGTTTGCAATATTCAAATTATCGAGTAGTACCTACCTGATCAAGTAGCTAATCAGTTTAGAGAGTAGCAATATACTCCAGGGGATGGATACCGAGTTGTGTACACCCACACATATAGGGAAATTACCAATTGGGGCCCTCAAATACAACCTTAAGTCATGGTTGATGATTTCATATAGTTAGTACCTCTTCCATAGGTTTACACAAGTGGTCCAGATGATCCTAACACTACTCAGAGTTATGATGCTTGATTCACATAACACTGACTGGTTAGATTGATTGATCTAGTAGAGATAGATGCTAGGGTCCGAGGAAGAGGTAGGGGTAGGGGATAGAATCTAGTATAGGAGTTGGGATAGGTACTAGGATAGGTACCACAATAACCTCTATGGCCACCACCCCCTAGTCTGCCACCCCTTGTATCACAATAGCCACATATTGGAGTAGTTGCAACTCCTAATCCATAGCTACATGTAGTTCTACAGGAGAAAGACCAAAGGAAGGTCGAGCAAGACAAGACTTAGGTTGAGAAGGATATAACCATATAGGAGAGAGATGTCACTCACTAGGAGTGAGACACATTAAGGAAGGAGTGGGACCTGGCCCAAAAAGGAGGGATTGGGAGAGGGATCAAAGACAATAGCTAGATATACAACTAGTACATGAGATCTCTCATATGAAACAACTCAAGGCATCCTCCTCTTAGGGAGAGGATACCATATTCCTTGCAGCCCTGTATGGATAGGCCATGGATAAGGCATCATAGTATCACATGATAAACTATTCATAGGTTCCTTCCCATAGGAAAAAATTAAATTATTCACATAGGAGTGCCTTAGCACCTACTAGTTTAGTAGGTGAGCTCTTAGTTGGCCAATATGGACAAACATGTCCATCACATGGACATCACTCATGTCCTAGAGAGGATCAGGGGAGTAGACAATAGCCCCCATGTATAGATACATTCATTTTTTATGTAGCCCTAATTGTTGATGTATATTCACTCATTGGCTCTTTTTTGATAGCCTCATGTATATTCTGATGTATATTACACACTCTATGATATGTGTCATGAGAGTCACTTTTTGATATATATATATATATGAGTGTATGTGCAGGATCATGATGGGCCAAAAAGTGGCAATATGAGGGGTATGTGGCTGATGACTATTTTTTTACCCAAAATTGATGAAACAAAAAGGGTTTTTAGAGGAGGTTCTCAGATTTCCATTGATATAAATTAAGCTTTACTTTGAATTTAATAAGTAATTATTATTCATTTTCTATTCAAATTACGACTAAAGTCTGATTGATAGGCTAACTGAAAAACATCTATAGCTTTCAAACGATATCACAATTTTTGAATCCAAAATATGTGTCACATTCTATGCTTGAAATACTATAGGATTAAAAAAAGAAAATTTGAATTTCATGAACTTTTGACCAAGTTAAGGTGGTCAGACATATGAGTTTTTATATTTTTCAAAAGGCTGTAATAAAAAATTTATAATTAATTATTTACTTGGAAAAATTACAAAAAAATATGCATCACATCGGGGTATGAGTCCTCTACTTATATCTAAAATATTATAAAAAAATATTATCATTTTATTGTGGTTAGGGTGGTCAGATAGACACCTACTTCTTATTTTTTCCCTAAAATTTAAGTACCACTGCATTGAAATTTCAAATTTTCACCAAATAGATTTTTTTGTTTTTAAACAAACATAATAGTTTAGAAACTAAATTCAATTATCTAAAGATTCTATTCTTACATATTTTTTAAATAATATAGATAACTTATTCAAATTTTTACGTCATGTTGCCTAACTCTGATTTTTCTAAATTTTTTGCCACTTAAGGGCCTGTTTTTTCCATGATGATCTTGCACATACCCATGAGATGATCAAATATGCCATTTATACCATGATGTTGTCTTATTTTATGATCTTCTAATGAAGGGGAACACCCTCACTGGTGTTTGCACCTACCCAAACTATCACATGACTTAGCCATAATAGAATGGTTGTACAACATAGTCATGACACCAAGCCAAAAATATATCCATTTGCATCCTCCTCAACTGTCCTATGAGATCTGGCCACTGTAATGTGAGTAGATAAGCTCTCCATAAGATCTTGTCCTCATCTAGCTGGTCAAATATCACCCTCCAAAAATGTAGATCTTTGTACTACCATAAGTGTCATAGAGGATAGTCGAAGGTTCATGGATATCTTGCAGCTATAGCACATGGGAACTTGACAGACCTTATGAATGTAATATTCTTGTGGCACCACAACTATAGAAGCATACAGTGCACCATACTGTCGATCTCTCGAAACAAAAATTGACCAAGATCATAATAAAGATGTGCTAGGATGCAATGTCCCCACTCATAAACTGTCATGTGCTCCACCATCCCACAAATCAAGCGTACCAATCCATCATCTAGGTGTGTTGCTCATCCTTTAGGATTGAGAATGAGAGCCACTATATGCAGCATAATCCATCTCACAATGGGGGATCACAAATATAGAAGCATAGGAAGCTTGATTCGTGCTCTCATGTGCTCATCATGAATAGGTTCACCCAAGCAATATTGCATGTCTACCAAACTCAGAGAATATGGTGTGCATCCTCTAGGGTGATGGTCATTTCCTCACTTGGAAGGTGAAATGTACATGTATCATCATCCCAATGCTTGCATAGGACCATCATCATGGCATCATTGTATCTCATAGGTGGCATATGATATTCCCAATAGATTCCTACTACCTGTAGATACTCCATCTTTATTGTTGACAGTGTTGAGGCTAAATCTTCTAGAAAGCTAATCTATCTCCCTCCTATCTGTTGTTGTGACCAGGTAGAACCTATCAAAATCATAACAATATTCTCTAAAAATTTATCTAATATCTTCTATTTTCACATTATTCATCATGTAAGTGTGCTAAAGTTTATCTAGTGTCCTTTCCTAAAGGCCCTAGACACATTAGAACCCTTTTAGGACACTTTGCAAAGAAACATGACATATTGTGAACAAAAGGGATACTTTGTGAAAAAAGGGGACACTTTGTGAAATTTTTTTCCAAGATCCTAAATTAACCTATAAATGCATTAAAAATCATCAAATCATTACAAAATCACTAAGATAAAGTTGTAGAATTGACTCACCTCATGGTACAACTCGTTGTGTGCCACCTACTCTTGAAGGTCATCCAATCGCGAAGGTGTATAATCCCATCTACTTGACATCTTCTCATCTCAATTATCACTCTTAAGCTACACGAAGGTAAAACACAATAGTAAGTGAAAAATTATTCTCCTTTACCTCTTTTCACCTATTTTCATTACTTTTACTCTTATGCATCAAATTAGTTTTTTTTTTCTTAAGAGTTAATAAACCACATTTTCTTCAAAACAACATAACGAGAGCTATGGCACTTTGTTTTCACTGTAGTTTGATGCATTGGAATTGTGATTCCATACCCAAAATCATCAATCATCTATCATTATGTGTCATGGTACTTGGAAACTCCCTATGGTATGATGTTCTTTATTCAATGTGGCTAGATTGCTACCTTGATTCCACCTTTGTAAAGCAAGTGGAATCAAAGGGGGGCATACATCTACCCTTGAATGGGATTCCTAGGAGTTAGATAAAAGGATTTTTGGACAATTAATGAACTTGTGTTATAGGATGTAGTTACTAATGTTGTGGTTTTATAGAAAACTACACTAGGGGCTTCATTCTCCCACCTTTTGAATGAGTATCCTTTTCTGAAATAAAGAGCACTGTTTAGAGTCCTTTAGCTTGCATATGCATGCAGATTCATATGGGTGATAATGTGAGTTCTAAATGTGGCATATAAAATTGGACACTCTTGAGAAAAGAGATAATTTCACACTTAATTTGGACCTACTTTTGAGTACCCCTACATTATTCATCCTCAAGAACAACATTTGTAGGCCTCTAAGACCAATTATTTTTTATCTAGAGGCTCGTTTCACTTAAAAAATCACATAAATCTTGACAAACAACACTCAATTCATTCATATCCCAAAAAAACACCTTCAAAAACCACTAGTGGGACCCATTTGACACCTTGGGAAAATGAGTCCCCTCTGGTGGGACCCATTCACCAAGGGTGGCGAATGAGTCCCTTTTGAGGGAAATTTCAATTTTGAGTGGGAATTTCATTAATTCAACTTAATATTTCGGTGGATGTTGGCCTCTTATGTTTAAATAATGGGAAAATTAGGTTTTGATGTCTATAAATACACATTTTAGGTCATTTTTCACATCTCTTAGTCATTTTTTACAAAGCAATTTCAAAAGGTTAAAGTTTTAGGACTCTTCCACCACAAGTTTTATTTGCATTTTCTATAGTAAAGTTGAAGCTTTAGGACAAAAAAATAGGGTTTTTGTAGGTCTTCAAGCTCACTTCTTGATACAGATTCAACATTACAAAGAGTTGTAGATGGATGCCTATGGTGAATCATGGAGAAATATAGGTTGAGGAAATGAAACTAGCCATCAAATCATACCTAAAGACTTGTTTTCAAAGTGATTCCATCTTCCATCTTCTCTTTATCTTTAGACTTAAGGTTTGCATTAATTTTCCATGTCATTTACATTTATTTGATATGTTTTGGGGTTTATAGGGTTGAAGTCTTGCATCATTCAAATCACATTTTCACATCTTATTGTAGCACAATAAAATAAGGTTTTATCATACTTCATATTTTCCTAGTCTTTCACACACTTAAGACTTGGGTTTTATGAAGATTTTTGTCCATTCAAGGTTTGATTACCTGATTAGGGGTTTGACAAAGGAAAAACCCCCCATTAGAAAACCAATTTTAAGTTGTTTTGCAAGAATTTTCTAAGATCCTAATTTGGGTTTTTGTTAAGAAGTGCTATGCAGGTGACAAGGTGTAGGTTTGAGATCTAAGTTTGCAAAAAAATCAAAGTGGATTGATTTTCCATGGATGGAAAATGAGTCCCTCATGAGGTGAATTTCAGAGTTAGATCTAGATCTAGATACCCAGTGAGCATAAGCTAGTTTTTGCGCAAAAAACCCTATCCTAGGACTGATTCGCCCAAGGTGGCGAATGAGTACCAGTCAACATAAAATTCAAATTTACCAGATTTCTAGAGTGCTTTCTAGTCTTCATTAGTCTTACAAGTGCACACATTTTGAATTACAACTTTCTATTTGGTTTCATTTGTGTTTTTATTCATCTTTCTAAGCATTTTGTTAACCTCACTATGTTTTCAAACATTGCATATTTCATTAGTTTTGCACTCATAATCAATCAATTTCATAGCTTAGTTGCATTTAGATCATTGCACTTAGTATCAATTTCATTTTACATTCCTTTATTTGAGTGAGCCACCTCAATTTTAGGGTTATATATCTCTCCTTTTAGGTGAAAGATCCTAAGAGTGCAAGAGAAGTCCATAGCCACCCTAAAAATTGATAGTTCAATTCTTATATGATGTATGAATGGATTATGGATATTGAGATGCTTAGATGATGCATGTTTCCTTTATTATTCCTATGATGTGATGTGAATGATTATGCTTATGATATAATGTGATGTATATGATATGATATGATGTAATATGTGGGAATGGTAAGAAGTTGAGTCCACTTTTTGGCCAAAAAGTGGTTCAAGTGTTTGCCTTGCTTTTTAGGATTTGTCACATTTGACCTTAAAATTTGAAGCAATTAGAGATGGAATCTTGGAAAAAATCATTGATCATAAAATTTATTACTTGGAGTCTAGTTTCCAAATATGTAATTTATTTGAATACCTAGAGATGATTCAAATTTACTTTCAATAGGAATTTCTAAAAACCACTATTTAAAAGTCACTTTTTTTTTACCATACCATGCATGTGTACGCCATCCATGTTTTGACATAAATAATCATATTTTTCTAAATCCTTTTGGGAAAAGGGTTGCAACTGATTGGAGCATTTTTTTATATATTTTATTCTAATTTTTTATTGAATTATTTTTTTTGTTAAATTTTCATTGGCCATATTTGTTGTTTTGAAAAAACATCATGTACATCAAACATAAGATGACCTAAACTTATCATTTTTTGAATTTTTTTCAAATTAAAAAGAATTGTATAAAGTACATTTTTGTGCAATTGGTTTTACAGAAAATGTTATTAAAATACTAAAAAATCCCGATACTTCAAGATGATGGACTAGTTTCATTAGAAATTAATTAAAAAATAATTCACTATATTGTAAACACGTAGCAAAGAAATCATTTCAATGGCACACACTTCATCCTGTATACTTTATGGCAAGATTTTTCTTGAATAATTTTTCCCTTTGGATTGTTAGTTCCACCCTTTAGATTGCTTCATGTGGTGCATGCTCGCTTCCCAATTGTGAGATGGATAGCATAGATGAGTCTTTCACGGGATGGAGAGGAGTGGTCAGGATTGAACCATATCACCCACTATTGACTACCAATTTTTGCTTGATAAAGTGTTCACTGCAACCAAAGCTAGGTGGGTCCCTTTGAAAAAGAGATAGATGTCTATAGCCCGCTAGCCCGTGGTATTATTTTAAGGAAAGAAATGGATGAGGTGGAGTGGAGTACCCCAAATGAAGCCACATCATGAAACATTCACCATTAATTTCATTGAAAAACTGCCTATTGAGCTTTCAAAAGAGTTGGGCCCACCACTATAGAAGGCATGTGGCACTTGGCTACCAACCCGTTGGAATTTATAAATGAAAAATAGATTGGACCAGGGGCATGAGAAATGGCTAGGATCTTCCTACGGTGATCGAACGAACATCATAAAACCATAAAATATACACATGTCAAATATGTTAGTTCTTAAGAAGGGGCCACCACTAGGCAGGAAATAGACAGGGACATAGCGATTAAGGCTAAAAAATTAGGTGAACAATAGAAAAAATTAAATCCCAACCTAGAACCCAACATTTATTTTGAGGAAAAAACAACCCATGCTACTATTAAGGTATTTTTTGTAATAAAGCAATGGGTAGCAATCAGGATCATTAAGACTTAGGGGCCAGTAATAGGATGGATTTGATGACCTAAGATTTTTTTTAAAAGATCAAGAATTGGAGACAAAGGGTCAACAATGAATTAGAACAATTTCCAAAGGCATCATACTTAGGGTTTTTTGAGAGAGGTTTTTAGCAACACAAATCATATAGAAAATGACAACGGATGAAACCTTAAGCCCGAAGACATTGGATTAACCATATTCTACACGATTTTAAGATGGAACACAAAGAATTTTTTTAGGGATTCCTTCATATTTTTTACATAATCTAGATGGTTGTTGATCCATCTCATCACACGATCGACAGTCAAGTTTCAAAATTGTGTGGTTGGTTGTTAGTTTTCTTGTGTGGTATTTATCTTGAAAATTAATGAAGGTGAAGCTATAGGCATTCAACATAAAGAGGGTTTTCAACTATTTTCTTTCACAATTGAAATAATTGAGAGCTGAAGAATTGGTCTAGAGCTAAAGAAGAAGGCATGAAGAGCTCAGGCGAATAGTTGTAGAGGCATTGAAGAAAATTTTCTTGAGAAAGAAGGTATGCATACTTTTTTGTGACAACTATGCATAAGTTAGTTGGTTTGGGGAATTTTTGAAAGTTCTATAAGTCATAGGTACTTAGGGTTTGCAAGGGTTTGGCTATTTGTGAATTTCATTGGGTTAGTAACAATCATTTGTGGTTTGGGAGGGTTTTTGTTCTACAAGTTTGTTTCTGACAACATAAACTAGTGAGACTCTTCTGCTAGTGAAAATTCATAAACCCTAGGCCTTTTATACCATCAAAATGAGTGATTCTAGAGATTCAAGCATTAAGCTAGAAAGAAATCCTTTGGGAACCTAATGTTTGCATGGAAGATGAGGAAAATTATATGAGTGATGAGGTAGAAATTGATCCAGAATATGCCCAATATCTTCTCATAATTTTAAGTCTAGAAGAATCTAATGAAGGCAAGATAAATTCTCCAATTTCAACAAATCACGGAGGTGACATGCATACTCTGATTCTGAAGATGATGAACCATTGCAGAAACAAAGTCCCTAGTTTGGAGTTTTTGTCTTAGATGCTAATGTGGATGAGAGGTTTTGATGTTGCTACAATGATGAAAGATTCCTTTTGGAAGGTGGGAAAATATTCTTCAACGAGTAGAAAAGATTTTATTTCTTATATGTTTTCCCCCTCGTCAAAAGACGCAAATATAACTGCTTGGGGAATTTTGAAATTAAAATGAAAATAAATGTCAAATATAAAATGTGACTGAAATTGTAATTTGGCTGAAGCTTGTAGCTCCCATGTTTCTATAAATGGGAATTCAAGGCCAATTACATGGGTCTTTTGATGGTTAAGAATTTGAGCTCATGTAAGAGAAAGTTTGTAAGTTCAAGCGCAAAGGGACAATATATTTTTGAGTCTTAGGTGTGAATTCTAGTTTGTAATAGGAATAAGAGTTTTACAATAAAAATAGTATATAAATGAAAATTGAAAATTCTAGAATACTTTCTCTTCCATGCATTTTGTTGCACAAATTATGAATAAAATGATGAATAATCTTTTATTTTTCTTCAATCTCTTTGGTTGAATGTATGGATTTTTTTTTACTTTAGTTTAAAGAACTAATTAAATGCTTTGATGAAATCATAGATCTGTGTGATTGGGTATGAGGATTACTAAGTAGTTTATGTTCTAGATATTTAGATTTGTTTATTGCAAAGCAATATAACAATAGTCTTTGAATGGTAGGTTTAATTGTTGATGTATTATAATTTGTTACAAATATGAGTCTGTCATCCATGGATAAATAATTTTTATGTATATTTGGTCATCTTTGAAGTAAATTGAGTCAGTCTTACCTTTCAAGGAACAAATTCACATTGAAAATTACTTACACATTATAATTTTTTGCAAAGTAATATGGGAATCACTCATTCCTTTCTTTAGATTCATTAAAGGATTAGCCATTTTTTGAGGAATTATGTCTATTTGAATTTGATAGGAATGTATCTATTTATCACAATGTTCATGATAAAACAACACAAGAGTATCATCTAAATATTTTCAAGATTACCATCCTGGGTCTCATAGAGCTCAAAGTGCAGAGGTAGTAGCCTAGCAAGCCTCTACCTATTTGTTTGCTTATCCTTGTCATTGTTGATCATTGAATTATGGAAAATTCATATGAATTTGGTGAGATTAAGTTTGGTTCTTAAAAAATAACCACTACATTGATGACTCTATTGGGGACATTGCTAGTCCAAAGTCTTTAGGTTCGATCTAGTATAGTTAGAGTCAAGTATTTTATTGTTCTTGACTGCTTGGAGAACAATTTGCATAAATTATCATCAACAAGTCAAATCCATTTTTTATGCATAAAATTTTGGTCCCATTTTCCCTTTCATATAGGGTTATGTTCAAATTCCTCTCTGAAATTGTGAGTGCATCTCCAAAGTATAACCAAGTTATATTTCCCAACATTGTGGGCGACAACTTTGAAGTCTCTTGTGCCAGTGTAACATTCAAATTTATAGAAGAAAAAGAAAAGGAAAATTGTGAAGAGAAGTCTGAAAATATGCATGGAACCAAAAGAAGAATGAAGAAGAATGTAGAGCAAAAGCTGGAATTTGAGTTTCCTAAAAGCAAGAAGGGCTCTTGGATAAAGAAGAAAGATGAAGTGGGTAAGTCCACTAGACATCTTGCTAGTACACCTTCTAATTTAGATGTAAATGATGATTATATAAATTTAAATGAAGAAGCATTTGAATCTGATATGCGTCATCCTAATGATCAAGGTTGCCCATTGATGAAATTCTTGATGGCCATCATGGGATGTCATAAGAAGAAGAAAGGTGGGAATTCTTGGAAAAGGATAATAAACTTTGAGGTAGATGGGCCACCCCTAGAGATAAATCTATTTTTAATGATGGTAATTTCAAACTAAGGGGTAAGTCCCATAGTATTGCTTCACACCATTCTCTTGAGAGAGAAGAAACAAACCTTACATATCATACTCTTGATCCCAGTGAGTCTAATCTTGTTTTAGAAGATGAAAATGATATAGATAAGGATATGCAATAGTTAGAGGAAGAAGAAATTAGACTCAAGGAATTGGAGGAAAATAAAGCAAGGGAGTTTTTAGAGAGGAAAGTAAAGGAGTTGCAAGAGAAACAATTGAAAGAAAAGGAAGAGAGGATCAGGGAAAAAGCATTGAAGAGAGATAATTCAAGGAAAAGAGTTGAGAAGATGAAGGAATCATTAAAGGAATAGCTCCTTAGGCCCCTCCTAAAACTGCTGCTAAGAAAATTCCCAATCCTCCTAAAGTCACTAACCCTTCTACTATTGTTAACTTGCCTGTGGATCAAGGGAAGAAACCCATGGATCAACCCAAGAAAACCATCCCTAATACTAATACCAATACCAATACCAATAATTCATCCACTAATACATTCACCAAGAATGTTCAGAAAAATTCCATTTCATCTAATGCACCTCTTGACCCTAAGATCTTGAGATTGCAACTAGAGAATGACAAGTTGCAACAAGACTTGAAGAAAGTTGAAATTGAGGCTTCAAACACAAAGATGGAAAGAAAGATATCTTTCCTTAAGATCTATATACCTATTATAGTAGCTTCAAGCTTTGGAAACACTAATCCTGAGCCATAGGAGACCAAGTCGAATTAACATACTCCTAGTGGATGTGGTTGTGGAGATTAAGGTGCTAGAGGTGGAGGAAATTATAAAAATAATACATACATAATTTGATGATGGAGAAGGGCGTAGTGGGGGTGGAAAGAAGAATCGAGGTGGTAGTAATGGTGGAGATGGAAATAGCAAGGCTAATGATCAATCTAGTGATCAAGAAGATAATGAGCCTAGGAATAATCAAAGAGAATAGTTCACCAGGAAACCAATGTAGGTTGATAGATATCAACAATTGTGTTTTATTGGAATTTGTGGATATCCTAACCAACTCCTTGATGAAATAAAACTTTTCTTAGTGAAATTGTTTGGTAATAATGCATTAAGTGGTGAAGACCACTTGAAGGAATTTTCAAATGTCATCAATGATTTCGAGGTAGAAATTGAAGATTTGATGATGAAACTCTTCATGCAGTCACTTACTGAAGATGCTAGAGAATGGTATAGAGATTTACTAGTTGAAAGTATTGGATCTTGGGAGGAGTTCAAGAGGCTATTTAGAGATTAGTATGGTGACAAGATTGATTCAAGGTTCCTTTTGAATCAATTTAATAATATCCCAAAAGGTTTTAATGAGGTAGTTGCTCACTTCAATGTGAGATTCCAAAAGGCCATGAATAGATTGCCTCCTCATTTGAGGTTGAATGATAGTTTGTGCTTGGTAAGTTACTACAATGAATTTGATGCTAAAATGAGTTATCACCTATTGGATAAAAATACTCAAACATTAAGGGAAGCATTCAAGATGGAAATCCACATTGACAATATCAACAAAGAAACTGGAAAGGTTGGAAGGATAGATGATGTGAAAATTTTGAATAATCCAAGAGAGATGATAAAAAATCTAGAGTAAAAAGGGATTCTCTTGAAGACAAGATTGAAAATGTTACAAATTCTATAAAGGATATTAGTTATAGACTTGCTAAGCAAGAAAAAGGTCTTTTAAATGAAAAGTCTAACTATCACAAGTATGAAATACCTCATTAGTTGCAAGATCACCCATATAATACTAATTGGAATAATGAGAAACCAATCTACAACAATCAAAATACTGCACCAAATAAGGTCCCTCTTGATCCTTTGCAAAAAAGATTAGTTAATTTTGGTGAGGAAACACCTTGGTGTGTTGTCTTCCAGTTACCACATGTCTCTCAAAAATGTTTAGTAGCAAGGAATTTTGAAGAGGAACAATCTCAATCAAATGATCATGAGCCAATGGAAGAAAATGATGTTGAAATCAAAGTACTTATTCATAGATTTGATTTTTCCAATGTAGATTGTTTTTCAGAAGATGAGTCATAGGAACTTGATGTTGATTTCCAAAGGAAAAATTCATACTCGTATCATCATCAAATTTTCCTTGATGAAGATGAAGACATTGAGGATAACATTTGAGCTATGAAAATGGAGGGAGAGGATGTGTCTTTAAGAAGACCTCCTGATGAAGAGTATAAACAAATGACTATAGGCTTGGTGGAACAAGCCAAGAATATTCATAACCTAAGAAATAGGGTGGTTAATTGTGATCAAGGAAATCCTTGTAGCATGTTCATGAAGGAACAAAATGCAAAGAAACAGGGGACTAAATCACAAGAATTGGTCAAGTTTAAGAAAGAAGAGGCCAAAGCTAAAGAAAGTAAGGGACATAGAATCTGGGCCAAGAAATATACAATGACCAAGAAGTCTAGTGAATTCACTTCTCCTATTTTGAAATTTAAGAACTCGAAAGTCAAATATTGATTTAGAACAAAAGAAGGAGAAGAAGAAACATGAGAAGCAAAATGTTGAGCAAAAAAAGATTTAAGTGAAGGAACAAAATGTAGTTCCTTATGAGCTTCCAAAATACAACCCAATTGATATGTTTTAGCTTCTATCTCAAGTCAAGGTGATCGTACCTTTAATGGAAATGATGAGAATTGATGAACATAAGAAAGAGGAAGTAGCCTTCATCAAAAGTGCCAATAAGGCCTATGAAGAAAAGAAGGTGACTACTCAGGCTAAAGTGAATGGAAATCAAGTTAGTGATGAGATAATGGAGGGAGATATTGGTGAGATCCATCAAATTTTTTTGGGCAGTGCCATTACAGCATGCCCAGATAATATTGATCCATTCTACGTAACTCTAATTGTTGATG
>VDFB02271358.1:462670127-462957293 GCA_007258455.2 Sequoia sempervirens
ATTATTTAAAGAAGACTATAAATTTATAATAAGATAATATTAACATTTTTTAAAATAATATTATCTGTAAATACAAATACAATTCAAATAAAAAGTATAAAAAAAGTTAAATCATTTTTTAAAATTATTAAATATAAAAATAATTTTAAAACTGAAAATACAAATACAATTCAAATAATAATTATTAAAAATTGAAGTCATTTTCTTAAATTATTAAACATATATTTTAAAAATATAAATCTTTAATTACAATAATAAGAATATGTAAACACAAACAGTAATTGAAATTGGTTGACATATACGGCGATTAAGTGGGGACTACAAAATGCTAACAATTATAAGGGAAAGGAAGACTGATGAAAAGACGGGAAGTTGAGATAAGTCAAATACAGATTATGTGGAAGCAAATAGAAACAAGTAAGCCATTTAGAACCGATAGCAGTGGGGAAAGTAGAAAAACACGGTGAAATGATGGATGACTGAGATTCGTTTTAATGTCAACCAAGCCCTATCCTCTGTTTTAGACCGTTGATAGGCAAAATGAGCTCTGAAAGCTCATATAGGACACGCCTTCGGCATAATTAATCATTCAATGTGACATAAATGGGTGCCAAAAGGAAAGACAAATTAAGATTGAAATCAATGTGAGCTACTTTGTATACACAAGCAGTTCGTGTGGGAAACAAATTTCGAGAAAACACAAGTAATCAAGCATTAAAGAAACCATCAGTGATCGAATATATACCAGTGATCGAATGTAGTTGATCAACGATCAAGTATTAAAGAAATCATTAGTTTCTTCTATTTAATGTGCTAATCTGTATTCAAGAAAATCTGCATTTAATCTATCATTGTACACTATCCTTTTGTTTAAGCTGATATGATGGAATGCAATCACTGCAGGACCTCCAACGCTTTTGAAAGCTAGGGAGCTAAACTTAATAAGGATGAATATTAGTGTGGTTGGAGAGACTTCCACGCAACTGCATTAATGTTCCCTGCTCACACACAAAGCCCGTGTCTGGTAGCTCACAACATCTTATCAAGTCACATACATGGAGCACGAAATAACATTGAATCTGCAAAATAATTTGTTTGTCCTTGATCTCTAATAACTACAGAGCTCTCAATAGTCAAATAGTTGAATAATATTGAAGTGAATAAAAAAATTGCAGCTTAAAAACATAGACAACAAGTTATAATAGCATGGAAAATGTTCGGCACGTGCAAACTTTATACGATGCCTCACAGCTTTATTCCATTCAAGAAAATGTATCTGGCAATCAACAACTACTCAGGCATATGCATTTTTCATGTATACCAAACAACAAATAGAGTGAATGCATACAAAGGGCGCGATGATTATAGGTCATGCGCTAAATGGACATTTCTAGCTTTGATTAGGTTCTAACCTACAACACCTTTCATTATTTACTGTAGTTGGAACTATCATTCCTAAATATTTGATTTGGCACAAGATCTGCTTTTGAATGCATACCATCTCCAAGAGATAGTGTGTCTATCTGCGTTGGAATCTAGAGTGCAAAAGTGCTTACACATTCTTACTTGATGATGCAAGACTTAAATGTGTGAAAATGAGTCTAAAGAACCACATAATGGAGATACCCATAGCGTAAATCCTCTTAAAGAAGAGGAGAAGATTCTACAAAAAAGCTTAAAGAAAAGCTACAAAAGATATGCTAGTAACTCAAAGAAAAGCTCTATTAGCATCTCACAAGCCACAAAGATTCCAAAGCCATTTCCAAGAAATTTGTTTTATGCATACCTAATATTTTATGATGCCCTCCCTCTAGTAGTAAGACCAACCTCAAATACTCATTAGAAGAGTTAGTCTAAACATACAAATCTGCAAATACCTTTGTGAAATAATATATCTATGCTAAAGAAATTCCACAAGTAACCAAAACAACATCAAGAAGACATTTCAAAAAGCAAGATAATCACATATTCCATATTGGATTGGTGTTACATGTGCTATTAACCCTTTCCCAACCCTTGATCAAAGCTCAAGATGATGCAAATGCAATGAAGATGATGGGAAAGATGAGTTCTCAAATTAAGAGAGTAACCTTGCATAAAAGTTGTGGATTGATAGTGGAAAAAATCAGTTCTCCATGTGAAGAGAATGACTTTGCATAAAAATTGTGGAGGATTTTCTTGAGGATGAAGCCTCTATTTAAGGATTTTCAAATGCTAAGAGTGCCAAACATGGAGGATGTGGGACTAAGATTGGACAAATGAGAGGAAGACACTTGTCAAGTGGTGAGTGGTTGATGCATGTGCAAGATTTGGGAAGAGTGCCCATGAGAGGGAGAATTTGAATTCAAATTTTGCAATAAATTTAGAGGGGACAAGAAAAAGAGCAATAAATGTTATGTTAATCAACTTGTCACAATTTTCAAATTTGAGGGCCATGTTGAGTGAAAATGAGGTTTTAATAAATCAATAAATTGATTTATTTGTGCAAGTATATCTAGAGAATAAGAGATTAGCATTTAATCATGGTTAGATTAAATAGATGATGGTTATGTTAGTTTAATGATGATTAGGCTGATTTGACCTTTAGTACTTTGATATTTGATTTATTTGAATTATACAATGATGGAATATGATTTTGGATTTGATTTAAATGAATGGATGGAAGTGAACCTGATTAATTGATGAATGGACCTAATGTGAAATCCAGTTTAGTTAATGAATGAACTTGATTGAATGCACAATGTTAATTTTGCATGTCTACATATGATCATTGGTCGATGGATCATAGATTATGTCAATGGGTTCAAATAATTCTAACACTCCTTGAAATAGATCACTAAAAAGTGGCTCTTGATGTATGATGAGTTGATCGTCGGATGGGGTAGAAAGATCTTTAATGTGCTCATTAATGGAGAGATCTTGAACATTATTTTCAAGAATTGTGGTGGAGAGATTGTCAATGTCTTCAACCATAGGGTCAAATGTTGTTGAAATTTCTTGAATTGGATCATTGTTGGGTATTGTTGGTGGATTTTGATCATGATTGAAAAGTGACTCTTGATGTATGTTAATTTGATCATTGGATGAGGTGGAAACATCTTCAAGGTGTTCATTGATGGATAGATCTTGATCATTGTCCCCAATAGTGATTATATTTTGATCAATAAGGTCTTGGATGAGATTTTGAGTCAAATACAATCTAATGTTGCATGTCCCTTTGTTTTGTGGAAGCCACAAAAGTGCTTCGCATTATACCCTGCAAGTTTAACTAAGGGCTCTTGATAATCCTCATAAATAGGGATTTTAATGAAATTTTCTTGTGCCAACTGTTGCATGATCAATTTGATGGATCCCCCAAGTGGCGTGTATTTCCGTTTGTTACCTTGTGAGATTTGACCTTGTAGTGATTGGAGATGTAGTAATTGGGTTTGTTGTTGATGTTGTTGATCTTGGTATCCAACTTCTTGACATTGGAGATATTGTTCTTGATGTGGTTGTGGCCACAACTTATTGCTTTGATTATATGGTTCAATCAATGGTAGAGTACATTGATCTTGGAGTAAAAATGTCTCTTGTTTTAAGAATTTAGTTAGTTTTTCAAGTGAAGCAATTTGGTCTAGCAAAAATTGGTCTTGATTTTGATCTTGGAACCCTTGATATAGTTGATTTGGTTTTTGTTTAAGAAGATTTGGAATGCATCCTCGTGGTGTTTGCATGGGATCATCGAAAAATTGATTTCAGAAAATTTTCTGACTTGGGATGATGTTTAGATTTGGCATTATGGGTTGAAATTGAACATTGTTTTGGTCAAAAAACATATTGCCTTGATTTTGCATGGTGTTACCTTGAATTGGACCAATACATGGAGTTGTTAACATATTGTTTGGACTTTGGAAAACACTTGTATGATTTGAAAACATATCCATCCCAAATTTTTCCAAGTGTGGATTTGAAATGTTAATGTTTGGAAAATGTGTACTTGGTACATTGACATTTGGAATGTAGGGATTTGGTGGGATAATGTTGATTTATGGAAGACTCATGCATTGAGTTTTTTTTTTGATAGATCTATAATTTTGGACTTGGATTTAAATCTACCATCGACAAAGGTGTTCCAAAATTTTGACTAGGCATACTCACATTTGTTGTACCATTGAGGTTTGTAGGAGATAATGATCCCCTGTACAGATTGTATAAATACGAGTTTTGATAATCAATTCGAATTGTAAGGCTTTGAAAGTTCAGTTCATTTGGATTACTCATGACATATGGAGAAATTTTATATTCCATGTTCTTTTTGTGTTGAGGTATATTTTAGACCATAAAATAAGTATCAATTTTCAAGAATGTGAGAGATAAACCTCTAATTCTTTGGGTTGATCCAAACTCTACGTACAAAAAAGAAAGTCTAATATTTTAATGATTAAAAGGATGATGATGAGATATGAAAGATGGATGATTGATGAATGATTAGAACTATAAGGAAACCTTGAAGAGGGTACTAAACTTTAGGACTTGGATTGATGTTTTGATTTGATTTGGGATTAGTTTGATCCATTTTTAGATAAGTTTAGATGTTTATGATTTCTTTGTATGATTTTTGTCATGTTTGCTTGTCTTAATGTGATTAAGAATTTCATAGGGAGTTTGATTATTGTTATGGTAAATTGAATAATTATCTATTGCGTTGTTTATGTTAGCATGAGGCAAAAAATATTGCTCCAAATAATGGTGCTAGAAGGAGGGCAATGAATCATATCAATAAGCAAGACGAAAGCTACTATCTATTGTCCAAGTGATGCATGATACCTAAATTTTATTTGATACATGTAAGTGCATTTGGGCATTTCATTCTTTTTATTTTCTATGCACCAGTGCTTTTGTTTTATTTATTTATTTTGGATCTACCTTTTGTGGTTAGTAGTTATTTTGTTTTTAGCACAGGGAGGATGTTGGGAAAAGGTTGCAGAAATTCAATTCTACACCGACCAATTGCATTAGTTTAGAAGTTCAAATAATTTTTTTTTGAAGATTTATACACTCTTAAAGCTTACATTGATGAATTGATATTTCAAGCTACCTCTATGAACTGATATTTGTTTTCCTAAATGCATAATAAGAATATAGGTAGTCGACATCTATTTTGAGTTAGTGCAGTTTTTATGTAGGACAGGGCTCTAATCTTCTTATAAGATTGCTTCAAAATTCAATGTATTTGTTTTCCAGACTCTTGTATTGTTACACACATCTCCAGGCATCCAACATTCTCAAGGTTCTGCTTTTTTATGCTGCAATTTGTGAGACATATTGTGAGCAAGATTTTTTCCTCTTGCTAACATAAACAACACAACAGATAATTATTCAAGTTAGCAAAATAATAATAAAACTCCCTATGAAATTCTTAATCACATTAAGACAAGGAAACATGATAAAAATAATACAAAGAAAGCATAAACATGTAAAGTTATCTTAAATGGATCAAACTATCATCTCATAGGGGGATTGGTGCTATTTTGAAGTGGAAAATATCCCTTTCCCCACCCATTTTTGATATGCTCAAGATATGAAGATGCAAGATAATGAGTGCTTGAGATTGTGCATCAAGATGAGAAAATTGTGGAGATAGATACTAAGATTGTGGAGGAGTAATACAATAGAGGAGGCCTCTATTTATAACCAAGAAGGATGGAAGAATGCCAAACATGGAAGATGTGGGACTAAATATCCACCAATGACAAGATGCCACTTGTCAACATGTGAGAGGTTGAGTAATGAGCACATTTTGGTCAATGTTCCAAAGAGAGGGAGATTTGAAATTTGAATTTGATGAAAAGATGAGTTAAATGATAAGTTTGACCTTTGCAAGAGACATGTAAGAGACATGTAAGAGCTCTTAAATGCTTTGTTAGATGTACATGTCAATTTGGGGAAATATTTCAAACTTGGAGAATATTCCCCAAAGATGCCAAGTTGAAAATAAATAAAGATTTTAATAAATCGTTTAAATGCATTTTCATGTGCAAGTGGAAAAATCTAGAGAATACAAGTGATTAGGATTAAATTAATCAAGATTTGATTAATTTAATGAGGGATTAGGTGAGTTTGAATTTTGACTTAGATTTTAGGATTAAAATAAATCAAAATGAGAAGAAAATGATTTTAGATTTAATTAAATAGAGATTTTATTTATTTAATCAAAGAGGATGATGTTAGACTAAATCAAATAAATATTAATTTATTTAATTTAATGGAATGACCTAAGGAGATTAATCAATTAAAGTTGATTTATTTAATTGATCAGGCGAATATGATTTAATTAAATACGAGGAATGCATGATGTCAATTTTGCATGTCTACAGAAAGACCCACTAGATTTAGGTTTGCAATATTCAAATTATCGAGTAGTACCTACCTGATCAAGTAGCTAATCAGTTTAGAGAGTAGCAATATACTCCAGGGGATGGATACCGAGTTGTGTACACCCACACATATAGGGAAATTACCAATTGGGGCCCTCAAATACAACCTTAAGTCATGGTTGATGATTTCATATAGTTAGTACCTCTTCCATAGGTTTACACAAGTGGTCCAGATGATCCTAACACTACTCAGAGTTATGATGCTTGATTCACATAACACTGACTGGTTAGATTGATTGATCTAGTAGAGATAGATGCTAGGGTCCGAGGAAGAGGTAGGGGTAGGGGATAGAATCTAGTATAGGAGTTGGGATAGGTACTAGGATAGGTACCACAATAACCTCTATGGCCACCACCCCCTAGTCTGCCACCCCTTGTATCACAATAGCCACATATTGGAGTAGTTGCAACTCCTAATCCATAGCTACATGTAGTTCTACAGGAGAAAGACCAAAGGAAGGTCGAGCAAGACAAGACTTAGGTTGAGAAGGATATAACCATATAGGAGAGAGATGTCACTCACTAGGAGTGAGACACATTAAGGAAGGAGTGGGACCTGGCCCAAAAAGGAGGGATTGGGAGAGGGATCAAAGACAATAGCTAGATATACAACTAGTACATGAGATCTCTCATATGAAACAACTCAAGGCATCCTCCTCTTAGGGAGAGGATACCATATTCCTTGCAGCCCTGTATGGATAGGCCATGGATAAGGCATCATAGTATCACATGATAAACTATTCATAGGTTCCTTCCCATAGGAAAAAATTAAATTATTCACATAGGAGTGCCTTAGCACCTACTAGTTTAGTAGGTGAGCTCTTAGTTGGCCAATATGGACAAACATGTCCATCACATGGACATCACTCATGTCCTAGAGAGGATCAGGGGAGTAGACAATAGCCCCCATGTATAGATACATTCATTTTTTATGTAGCCCTAATTGTTGATGTATATTCACTCATTGGCTCTTTTTTGATAGCCTCATGTATATTCTGATGTATATTACACACTCTATGATATGTGTCATGAGAGTCACTTTTTGATATATATATATATATGAGTGTATGTGCAGGATCATGATGGGCCAAAAAGTGGCAATATGAGGGGTATGTGGCTGATGACTATTTTTTTACCCAAAATTGATGAAAAGGGTTTTTAGAGGAGGTTCTCAGATTTCCATCGATATAAATTATGCTTTTAATTTGAATTTAATAAGTAATTATTATTCATTTTCTATTCAAATTACGACTAAAGTCCTGATTGATAGGCAAACTAAAAACATCTATAGCTTTCAAACGATATCACATTTTTTGAATCCAAAACATGTGTCACATTCTATGCTTGCATACTATAGGATTAAAAAAAGAAAATTTGAATTTCATGAACTTTTGACCAAGTTAAGGTGGTCAGACATATGAGTTTTTATATTTTTTAAAAAGTTGTAATAAAAAATTCATAATTAATTATTTACTTGGAAAAAATTATAAAAAAATATGCATCACATCGGGTATGATTCCTCTACTTATATCTAGAATCTTATAAAAAATGTTATCATTTTATTGTGGTTAGGTGGTCGATAGACACCGCTTCTTATTTTTCCCGAAATTTAAGTACCAATCGCATTGAAATTTCAAATTTTCACCAAATAGATTTTTTTGTTTTTAAACAAACATAATAGTTTAGAAACTAAATTCAATTATCTAAAGATTCTATTCTTACATATTTTTTAAATAATATAGATAACTTATTCAAATTTTTACGTCATGTTGCCTAACTCTGATTTTTCTAAATTTTTTGCCACTTAAGGGCCTGTTTTTTCCATGATGATCTTGCACATACCCATGAGATGATCAAATATGCCATTTATACCATGATGTTGTCTTATTTTATGATCTTCTAATGAAGGGGAACACCCTCACTGGTGTTTGCACCTACCCAAACTATCACATGACTTAGCCATAATAGAATGGTTGTACAACATAGTCATGACACCAAGCCAAAAATATATCCATTTGCATCCTCCTCAACTGTCCTATGAGATCTGGCCACTGTAATGTGAGTAGATAAGCTCTCCATAAGATCTTGTCCTCATCTAGCTGGTCAAATATCACCCTCCAA
Organism: Sequoia sempervirens; assembly: GCA_007258455.2. NCBI lineage: Eukaryota > Viridiplantae > Streptophyta > Pinopsida > Cupressales > Cupressaceae > Sequoia > Sequoia sempervirens. The sequence goes on from VDFB02271358.1 coordinate 462,678,668, forward strand.
AAATGTAGATCTTTGTACTACCATAAGTGTCATAGAGGATAGTCGAAGGTTCATGGATATCTTGCAGCTATAGCACATGGGAACTTGACAGACCTTATGAATGTAATATTCTTGTGGCACCACAACTATAGAAGCATACAGTGCACCATACTGTCGATCTCTCGAAACAAAAATTGACCAAGATCATAATAAAGATGTGCTAGGATGCAATGTCCCCACTCATAAACTGTCATGTGCTCCACCATCCCACAAATCAAGCGTACCAATCCATCATCTAGGTGTGTTGCTCATCCTTTAGGATTGAGAATGAGAGCCACTATATGCAGCATAATCCATCTCACAATGGGGGATCACAAATATAGAAGCATAGGAAGCTTGATTCGTGCTCTCATGTGCTCATCATGAATAGGTTCACCCAAGCAATATTGCATGTCTACCAAACTCAGAGAATATGGTGTGCATCCTCTAGGGTGATGGTCATTTCCTCACTTGGAAGGTGAAATGTACATGTATCATCATCCCAATGCTTGCATAGGACCATCATCATGGCATCATTGTATCTCATAGGTGGCATATGATATTCCCAATAGATTCCTACTACCTGTAGATACTCCATCTTTATTGTTGACAGTGTTGAGGCTAAATCTTCTAGAAAGCTAATCTATCTCCCTCCTATCTGTTGTTGTGACCAGGTAGAACCTATCAAAATCATAACAATATTCTCTAAAAATTTATCTAATATCTTCTATTTTCACATTATTCATCATGTAAGTGTGCTAAAGTTTATCTAGTGTCCTTTCCTAAAGGCCCTAGACACATTAGAACCCTTTTAGGACACTTTGCAAAGAAACATGACATATTGTGAACAAAAGGGATACTTTGTGAAAAAAGGGGACACTTTGTGAAATTTTTTTCCAAGATCCTAAATTAACCTATAAATGCATTAAAAATCATCAAATCATTACAAAATCACTAAGATAAAGTTGTAGAATTGACTCACCTCATGGTACAACTCGTTGTGTGCCACCTACTCTTGAAGGTCATCCAATCGCGAAGGTGTATAATCCCATCTACTTGACATCTTCTCATCTCAATTATCACTCTTAAGCTACACGAAGGTAAAACACAATAGTAAGTGAAAAATTATTCTCCTTTACCTCTTTTCACCTATTTTCATTACTTTTACTCTTATGCATCAAATTAGTTTTTTTTTTCTTAAGAGTTAATAAACCACATTTTCTTCAAAACAACATAACGAGAGCTATGGCACTTTGTTTTCACTGTAGTTTGATGCATTGGAATTGTGATTCCATACCCAAAATCATCAATCATCTATCATTATGTGTCATGGTACTTGGAAACTCCCTATGGTATGATGTTCTTTATTCAATGTGGCTAGATTGCTACCTTGATTCCACCTTTGTAAAGCAAGTGGAATCAAAGGGGGGCATACATCTACCCTTGAATGGGATTCCTAGGAGTTAGATAAAAGGATTTTTGGACAATTAATGAACTTGTGTTATAGGATGTAGTTACTAATGTTGTGGTTTTATAGAAAACTACACTAGGGGCTTCATTCTCCCACCTTTTGAATGAGTATCCTTTTCTGAAATAAAGAGCACTGTTTAGAGTCCTTTAGCTTGCATATGCATGCAGATTCATATGGGTGATAATGTGAGTTCTAAATGTGGCATATAAAATTGGACACTCTTGAGAAAAGAGATAATTTCACACTTAATTTGGACCTACTTTTGAGTACCCCTACATTATTCATCCTCAAGAACAACATTTGTAGGCCTCTAAGACCAATTATTTTTTATCTAGAGGCTCGTTTCACTTAAAAAATCACATAAATCTTGACAAACAACACTCAATTCATTCATATCCCAAAAAAACACCTTCAAAAACCACTAGTGGGACCCATTTGACACCTTGGGAAAATGAGTCCCCTCTGGTGGGACCCATTCACCAAGGGTGGCGAATGAGTCCCTTTTGAGGGAAATTTCAATTTTGAGTGGGAATTTCATTAATTCAACTTAATATTTCGGTGGATGTTGGCCTCTTATGTTTAAATAATGGGAAAATTAGGTTTTGATGTCTATAAATACACATTTTAGGTCATTTTTCACATCTCTTAGTCATTTTTTACAAAGCAATTTCAAAAGGTTAAAGTTTTAGGACTCTTCCACCACAAGTTTTATTTGCATTTTCTATAGTAAAGTTGAAGCTTTAGGACAAAAAAATAGGGTTTTTGTAGGTCTTCAAGCTCACTTCTTGATACAGATTCAACATTACAAAGAGTTGTAGATGGATGCCTATGGTGAATCATGGAGAAATATAGGTTGAGGAAATGAAACTAGCCATCAAATCATACCTAAAGACTTGTTTTCAAAGTGATTCCATCTTCCATCTTCTCTTTATCTTTAGACTTAAGGTTTGCATTAATTTTCCATGTCATTTACATTTATTTGATATGTTTTGGGGTTTATAGGGTTGAAGTCTTGCATCATTCAAATCACATTTTCACATCTTATTGTAGCACAATAAAATAAGGTTTTATCATACTTCATATTTTCCTAGTCTTTCACACACTTAAGACTTGGGTTTTATGAAGATTTTTGTCCATTCAAGGTTTGATTACCTGATTAGGGGTTTGACAAAGGAAAAACCCCCCATTAGAAAACCAATTTTAAGTTGTTTTGCAAGAATTTTCTAAGATCCTAATTTGGGTTTTTGTTAAGAAGTGCTATGCAGGTGACAAGGTGTAGGTTTGAGATCTAAGTTTGCAAAAAAATCAAAGTGGATTGATTTTCCATGGATGGAAAATGAGTCCCTCATGAGGTGAATTTCAGAGTTAGATCTAGATCTAGATACCCAGTGAGCATAAGCTAGTTTTTGCGCAAAAAACCCTATCCTAGGACTGATTCGCCCAAGGTGGCGAATGAGTACCAGTCAACATAAAATTCAAATTTACCAGATTTCTAGAGTGCTTTCTAGTCTTCATTAGTCTTACAAGTGCACACATTTTGAATTACAACTTTCTATTTGGTTTCATTTGTGTTTTTATTCATCTTTCTAAGCATTTTGTTAACCTCACTATGTTTTCAAACATTGCATATTTCATTAGTTTTGCACTCATAATCAATCAATTTCATAGCTTAGTTGCATTTAGATCATTGCACTTAGTATCAATTTCATTTTACATTCCTTTATTTGAGTGAGCCACCTCAATTTTAGGGTTATATATCTCTCCTTTTAGGTGAAAGATCCTAAGAGTGCAAGAGAAGTCCATAGCCACCCTAAAAATTGATAGTTCAATTCTTATATGATGTATGAATGGATTATGGATATTGAGATGCTTAGATGATGCATGTTTCCTTTATTATTCCTATGATGTGATGTGAATGATTATGCTTATGATATAATGTGATGTATATGATATGATATGATGTAATATGTGGGAATGGTAAGAAGTTGAGTCCACTTTTTGGCCAAAAAGTGGTTCAAGTGTTTGCCTTGCTTTTTAGGATTTGTCACATTTGACCTTAAAATTTGAAGCAATTAGAGATGGAATCTTGGAAAAAATCATTGATCATAAAATTTATTACTTGGAGTCTAGTTTCCAAATATGTAATTTATTTGAATACCTAGAGATGATTCAAATTTACTTTCAATAGGAATTTCTAAAAACCACTATTTAAAAGTCACTTTTTTTTTACCATACCATGCATGTGTACGCCATCCATGTTTTGACATAAATAATCATATTTTTCTAAATCCTTTTGGGAAAAGGGTTGCAACTGATTGGAGCATTTTTTTATATATTTTATTCTAATTTTTTATTGAATTATTTTTTTTGTTAAATTTTCATTGGCCATATTTGTTGTTTTGAAAAAACATCATGTACATCAAACATAAGATGACCTAAACTTATCATTTTTTGAATTTTTTTCAAATTAAAAAGAATTGTATAAAGTACATTTTTGTGCAATTGGTTTTACAGAAAATGTTATTAAAATACTAAAAAATCCCGATACTTCAAGATGATGGACTAGTTTCATTAGAAATTAATTAAAAAATAATTCACTATATTGTAAACACGTAGCAAAGAAATCATTTCAATGGCACACACTTCATCCTGTATACTTTATGGCAAGATTTTTCTTGAATAATTTTTCCCTTTGGATTGTTAGTTCCACCCTTTAGATTGCTTCATGTGGTGCATGCTCGCTTCCCAATTGTGAGATGGATAGCATAGATGAGTCTTTCACGGGATGGAGAGGAGTGGTCAGGATTGAACCATATCACCCACTATTGACTACCAATTTTTGCTTGATAAAGTGTTCACTGCAACCAAAGCTAGGTGGGTCCCTTTGAAAAAGAGATAGATGTCTATAGCCCGCTAGCCCGTGGTATTATTTTAAGGAAAGAAATGGATGAGGTGGAGTGGAGTACCCCAAATGAAGCCACATCATGAAACATTCACCATTAATTTCATTGAAAAACTGCCTATTGAGCTTTCAAAAGAGTTGGGCCCACCACTATAGAAGGCATGTGGCACTTGGCTACCAACCCGTTGGAATTTATAAATGAAAAATAGATTGGACCAGGGGCATGAGAAATGGCTAGGATCTTCCTACGGTGATCGAACGAACATCATAAAACCATAAAATATACACATGTCAAATATGTTAGTTCTTAAGAAGGGGCCACCACTAGGCAGGAAATAGACAGGGACATAGCGATTAAGGCTAAAAAATTAGGTGAACAATAGAAAAAATTAAATCCCAACCTAGAACCCAACATTTATTTTGAGGAAAAAACAACCCATGCTACTATTAAGGTATTTTTTGTAATAAAGCAATGGGTAGCAATCAGGATCATTAAGACTTAGGGGCCAGTAATAGGATGGATTTGATGACCTAAGATTTTTTTTAAAAGATCAAGAATTGGAGACAAAGGGTCAACAATGAATTAGAACAATTTCCAAAGGCATCATACTTAGGGTTTTTTGAGAGAGGTTTTTAGCAACACAAATCATATAGAAAATGACAACGGATGAAACCTTAAGCCCGAAGACATTGGATTAACCATATTCTACACGATTTTAAGATGGAACACAAAGAATTTTTTTAGGGATTCCTTCATATTTTTTACATAATCTAGATGGTTGTTGATCCATCTCATCACACGATCGACAGTCAAGTTTCAAAATTGTGTGGTTGGTTGTTAGTTTTCTTGTGTGGTATTTATCTTGAAAATTAATGAAGGTGAAGCTATAGGCATTCAACATAAAGAGGGTTTTCAACTATTTTCTTTCACAATTGAAATAATTGAGAGCTGAAGAATTGGTCTAGAGCTAAAGAAGAAGGCATGAAGAGCTCAGGCGAATAGTTGTAGAGGCATTGAAGAAAATTTTCTTGAGAAAGAAGGTATGCATACTTTTTTGTGACAACTATGCATAAGTTAGTTGGTTTGGGGAATTTTTGAAAGTTCTATAAGTCATAGGTACTTAGGGTTTGCAAGGGTTTGGCTATTTGTGAATTTCATTGGGTTAGTAACAATCATTTGTGGTTTGGGAGGGTTTTTGTTCTACAAGTTTGTTTCTGACAACATAAACTAGTGAGACTCTTCTGCTAGTGAAAATTCATAAACCCTAGGCCTTTTATACCATCAAAATGAGTGATTCTAGAGATTCAAGCATTAAGCTAGAAAGAAATCCTTTGGGAACCTAATGTTTGCATGGAAGATGAGGAAAATTATATGAGTGATGAGGTAGAAATTGATCCAGAATATGCCCAATATCTTCTCATAATTTTAAGTCTAGAAGAATCTAATGAAGGCAAGATAAATTCTCCAATTTCAACAAATCACGGAGGTGACATGCATACTCTGATTCTGAAGATGATGAACCATTGCAGAAACAAAGTCCCTAGTTTGGAGTTTTTGTCTTAGATGCTAATGTGGATGAGAGGTTTTGATGTTGCTACAATGATGAAAGATTCCTTTTGGAAGGTGGGAAAATATTCTTCAACGAGTAGAAAAGATTTTATTTCTTATATGTTTTCCCCCTCGTCAAAAGACGCAAATATAACTGCTTGGGGAATTTTGAAATTAAAATGAAAATAAATGTCAAATATAAAATGTGACTGAAATTGTAATTTGGCTGAAGCTTGTAGCTCCCATGTTTCTATAAATGGGAATTCAAGGCCAATTACATGGGTCTTTTGATGGTTAAGAATTTGAGCTCATGTAAGAGAAAGTTTGTAAGTTCAAGCGCAAAGGGACAATATATTTTTGAGTCTTAGGTGTGAATTCTAGTTTGTAATAGGAATAAGAGTTTTACAATAAAAATAGTATATAAATGAAAATTGAAAATTCTAGAATACTTTCTCTTCCATGCATTTTGTTGCACAAATTATGAATAAAATGATGAATAATCTTTTATTTTTCTTCAATCTCTTTGGTTGAATGTATGGATTTTTTTTTACTTTAGTTTAAAGAACTAATTAAATGCTTTGATGAAATCATAGATCTGTGTGATTGGGTATGAGGATTACTAAGTAGTTTATGTTCTAGATATTTAGATTTGTTTATTGCAAAGCAATATAACAATAGTCTTTGAATGGTAGGTTTAATTGTTGATGTATTATAATTTGTTACAAATATGAGTCTGTCATCCATGGATAAATAATTTTTATGTATATTTGGTCATCTTTGAAGTAAATTGAGTCAGTCTTACCTTTCAAGGAACAAATTCACATTGAAAATTACTTACACATTATAATTTTTTGCAAAGTAATATGGGAATCACTCATTCCTTTCTTTAGATTCATTAAAGGATTAGCCATTTTTTGAGGAATTATGTCTATTTGAATTTGATAGGAATGTATCTATTTATCACAATGTTCATGATAAAACAACACAAGAGTATCATCTAAATATTTTCAAGATTACCATCCTGGGTCTCATAGAGCTCAAAGTGCAGAGGTAGTAGCCTAGCAAGCCTCTACCTATTTGTTTGCTTATCCTTGTCATTGTTGATCATTGAATTATGGAAAATTCATATGAATTTGGTGAGATTAAGTTTGGTTCTTAAAAAATAACCACTACATTGATGACTCTATTGGGGACATTGCTAGTCCAAAGTCTTTAGGTTCGATCTAGTATAGTTAGAGTCAAGTATTTTATTGTTCTTGACTGCTTGGAGAACAATTTGCATAAATTATCATCAACAAGTCAAATCCATTTTTTATGCATAAAATTTTGGTCCCATTTTCCCTTTCATATAGGGTTATGTTCAAATTCCTCTCTGAAATTGTGAGTGCATCTCCAAAGTATAACCAAGTTATATTTCCCAACATTGTGGGCGACAACTTTGAAGTCTCTTGTGCCAGTGTAACATTCAAATTTATAGAAGAAAAAGAAAAGGAAAATTGTGAAGAGAAGTCTGAAAATATGCATGGAACCAAAAGAAGAATGAAGAAGAATGTAGAGCAAAAGCTGGAATTTGAGTTTCCTAAAAGCAAGAAGGGCTCTTGGATAAAGAAGAAAGATGAAGTGGGTAAGTCCACTAGACATCTTGCTAGTACACCTTCTAATTTAGATGTAAATGATGATTATATAAATTTAAATGAAGAAGCATTTGAATCTGATATGCGTCATCCTAATGATCAAGGTTGCCCATTGATGAAATTCTTGATGGCCATCATGGGATGTCATAAGAAGAAGAAAGGTGGGAATTCTTGGAAAAGGATAATAAACTTTGAGGTAGATGGGCCACCCCTAGAGATAAATCTATTTTTAATGATGGTAATTTCAAACTAAGGGGTAAGTCCCATAGTATTGCTTCACACCATTCTCTTGAGAGAGAAGAAACAAACCTTACATATCATACTCTTGATCCCAGTGAGTCTAATCTTGTTTTAGAAGATGAAAATGATATAGATAAGGATATGCAATAGTTAGAGGAAGAAGAAATTAGACTCAAGGAATTGGAGGAAAATAAAGCAAGGGAGTTTTTAGAGAGGAAAGTAAAGGAGTTGCAAGAGAAACAATTGAAAGAAAAGGAAGAGAGGATCAGGGAAAAAGCATTGAAGAGAGATAATTCAAGGAAAAGAGTTGAGAAGATGAAGGAATCATTAAAGGAATAGCTCCTTAGGCCCCTCCTAAAACTGCTGCTAAGAAAATTCCCAATCCTCCTAAAGTCACTAACCCTTCTACTATTGTTAACTTGCCTGTGGATCAAGGGAAGAAACCCATGGATCAACCCAAGAAAACCATCCCTAATACTAATACCAATACCAATACCAATAATTCATCCACTAATACATTCACCAAGAATGTTCAGAAAAATTCCATTTCATCTAATGCACCTCTTGACCCTAAGATCTTGAGATTGCAACTAGAGAATGACAAGTTGCAACAAGACTTGAAGAAAGTTGAAATTGAGGCTTCAAACACAAAGATGGAAAGAAAGATATCTTTCCTTAAGATCTATATACCTATTATAGTAGCTTCAAGCTTTGGAAACACTAATCCTGAGCCATAGGAGACCAAGTCGAATTAACATACTCCTAGTGGATGTGGTTGTGGAGATTAAGGTGCTAGAGGTGGAGGAAATTATAAAAATAATACATACATAATTTGATGATGGAGAAGGGCGTAGTGGGGGTGGAAAGAAGAATCGAGGTGGTAGTAATGGTGGAGATGGAAATAGCAAGGCTAATGATCAATCTAGTGATCAAGAAGATAATGAGCCTAGGAATAATCAAAGAGAATAGTTCACCAGGAAACCAATGTAGGTTGATAGATATCAACAATTGTGTTTTATTGGAATTTGTGGATATCCTAACCAACTCCTTGATGAAATAAAACTTTTCTTAGTGAAATTGTTTGGTAATAATGCATTAAGTGGTGAAGACCACTTGAAGGAATTTTCAAATGTCATCAATGATTTCGAGGTAGAAATTGAAGATTTGATGATGAAACTCTTCATGCAGTCACTTACTGAAGATGCTAGAGAATGGTATAGAGATTTACTAGTTGAAAGTATTGGATCTTGGGAGGAGTTCAAGAGGCTATTTAGAGATTAGTATGGTGACAAGATTGATTCAAGGTTCCTTTTGAATCAATTTAATAATATCCCAAAAGGTTTTAATGAGGTAGTTGCTCACTTCAATGTGAGATTCCAAAAGGCCATGAATAGATTGCCTCCTCATTTGAGGTTGAATGATAGTTTGTGCTTGGTAAGTTACTACAATGAATTTGATGCTAAAATGAGTTATCACCTATTGGATAAAAATACTCAAACATTAAGGGAAGCATTCAAGATGGAAATCCACATTGACAATATCAACAAAGAAACTGGAAAGGTTGGAAGGATAGATGATGTGAAAATTTTGAATAATCCAAGAGAGATGATAAAAAATCTAGAGTAAAAAGGGATTCTCTTGAAGACAAGATTGAAAATGTTACAAATTCTATAAAGGATATTAGTTATAGACTTGCTAAGCAAGAAAAAGGTCTTTTAAATGAAAAGTCTAACTATCACAAGTATGAAATACCTCATTAGTTGCAAGATCACCCATATAATACTAATTGGAATAATGAGAAACCAATCTACAACAATCAAAATACTGCACCAAATAAGGTCCCTCTTGATCCTTTGCAAAAAAGATTAGTTAATTTTGGTGAGGAAACACCTTGGTGTGTTGTCTTCCAGTTACCACATGTCTCTCAAAAATGTTTAGTAGCAAGGAATTTTGAAGAGGAACAATCTCAATCAAATGATCATGAGCCAATGGAAGAAAATGATGTTGAAATCAAAGTACTTATTCATAGATTTGATTTTTCCAATGTAGATTGTTTTTCAGAAGATGAGTCATAGGAACTTGATGTTGATTTCCAAAGGAAAAATTCATACTCGTATCATCATCAAATTTTCCTTGATGAAGATGAAGACATTGAGGATAACATTTGAGCTATGAAAATGGAGGGAGAGGATGTGTCTTTAAGAAGACCTCCTGATGAAGAGTATAAACAAATGACTATAGGCTTGGTGGAACAAGCCAAGAATATTCATAACCTAAGAAATAGGGTGGTTAATTGTGATCAAGGAAATCCTTGTAGCATGTTCATGAAGGAACAAAATGCAAAGAAACAGGGGACTAAATCACAAGAATTGGTCAAGTTTAAGAAAGAAGAGGCCAAAGCTAAAGAAAGTAAGGGACATAGAATCTGGGCCAAGAAATATACAATGACCAAGAAGTCTAGTGAATTCACTTCTCCTATTTTGAAATTTAAGAACTCGAAAGTCAAATATTGATTTAGAACAAAAGAAGGAGAAGAAGAAACATGAGAAGCAAAATGTTGAGCAAAAAAAGATTTAAGTGAAGGAACAAAATGTAGTTCCTTATGAGCTTCCAAAATACAACCCAATTGATATGTTTTAGCTTCTATCTCAAGTCAAGGTGATCGTACCTTTAATGGAAATGATGAGAATTGATGAACATAAGAAAGAGGAAGTAGCCTTCATCAAAAGTGCCAATAAGGCCTATGAAGAAAAGAAGGTGACTACTCAGGCTAAAGTGAATGGAAATCAAGTTAGTGATGAGATAATGGAGGGAGATATTGGTGAGATCCATCAAATTTTTTTGGGCAGTGCCATTACAGCATGCCCAGATAATATTGATCCATTCTACGTAACTCTAATTGTTGATGGTAAGCTACTGAATAATTGTATGATTGATCTAGGGGCTTCATCAAATATCATGCTAGTTGAAATAATGAAAGAGATGGGTCACAAAGTAAATTGTGTATATGGAAAATTTTATGCCATGGACTGAAGAGAGATCCCAGTAATTGGTCATCAAGGATGTTCTATATAAATTAGTTTATTTCCCTAATAAGGAGTTTGTCATGAGTATAGTTGTGGTGGACATCCCACCCAACTATGGCATGTTGTTGATAAGGAAGTGGAGTGCCTCCATGGGAGGTAGCATGCAATGTGATATGTCCTTTGTAACTTTTCCAATTGAGGGGAAGGACATAAAACTTGTGAGGGCACCAAGAGCTCCACATATCATTGAGTTTGCAGGAGAAGCAGAGAGAATTCATTTTGTAGACAGTGGCATGGATAATTTTAGAATTTAAGAGTTACAAGAAGAGGAAGAAAAGCAACCTGCACCTTTGGAGAAAGAGGTATTGCAATAAGCCAACAATGATGGCTTATGGAATATGAGGTTTTATGGAGCTTTCTCAAACGATGGAGTTGGTGCAAGGGTATTACTTATTCCCCATAGTGGTAAGACTTTCAAGTTTTCATTTCAATTACAATTTTCTTCCACAAATAATGTAGCAGAGTATGAGGCCTTATTGCCAGGTTTGAGGTTAGCTGAGAAACATGGCATTAAAAAGTTAAGAGTTATTGGAGACTCAAAAATAGTGGTTTGTCAAGCTATAGGAAAGTATGTATAAAAAAATACTAGGTTGAGTAGTATAGAAATGCTATTTGGGATTCAATTGAATAGTATGATGCATTTGGAATTGATTGTTTTGACATGGGCAACAACAAAGTAGTAGATTCACTTGCTAACATTACCCTTTTACCAAATGATATTAGATTTTTTGATATTTCCAAGGTTGAAATGTAGATCAGACCCTCAGTTCTTGACAACATCAAGAATTATCAATATTTTAATGATAATGATGATATTTTGAAGTTTTTGCAATGCATTGATGAATATGAGGGTCAAGAAATTGATCTTGTAGCCTTTGTGGAGGAAGTGGATGGTAAAGAGACTATATTTGGGAATGAGATTATCTAGTTGAAAACTAATAAGATTCCCAAAGGACTAGTAGTATTGGAAAGGGTATTTGATGGCCCTGATAGAAGTAATGCTAAGTAAACATCCACCAACAAAGATTATTTGGAGTAAGTTAATCTTGGAACAGAAAACACTCCCAAGAAGGTGTACATTGGGAAGAGGATGAAACCTCAACTTAGAGAAATGTTGTTTTCCTTATTGAGAAAATATAGACATGCATTTTCAAGGTCTTATGATGATCTGAAAGCTTACAAAGAGGAGTGATTTCAACATGAAATACCTTTGAAGCCGAATTCCAAGCCTTTTAGAAAAAAGGAAAGGCCAATAAATCTCACTTTGCAACCTAAAATGTAGGAGGAGCTTATGAAGTTAAGAGATGTTGAGATTATTAAGCCTATTAGGCATTCAAATTGGGTTTCAAACCTTGTTCCAACTAGAAAGAAAAATGGTTAAACTTTGTGTAGACTTTAGAAATTTGAATGTGACATCATTAAACAATAATTATCCTTTGAAAAACATGGAAGATATGTTACAAAAGATAATTGGTTATGAGTTGTTATCTATGATGGATGGATTCTCAAGTTACAACCAAGTAGTTGTCAAGGAATTTGAGTAATATAAAAGAACTTTCACTACTCCATGGGGAACTTATGTCTATGTTAGGATGCCATTTGGATTAAAAAATGGAGGGGATACTTTTCAGAGAGCCATGTATGTGGAGTTTGTTGACTTCATAGACATATTTCTAGTAGTGTATCACAATGACTTGATTACATACAATAAAAAACAGGAAGATCATTATATGCATCTGGAGAAAGTGTTCAAGAAAGCACTTGAGTGTGGGATTTCTTTAAATCCTAAAAAATGTGTGTTCAGAGTGAAGGAGGGTAAGCATCTAGAGAAAGTGTTCAAGAAAGCACTTGAGTATGGTATTTCTTTAAATACTGAAAAATGTGTGTTTAGAGTGAAGGGGGGTAAGCTACTAGGCCACATTGTGTCTAAGGATGGGATAGGGATTGATCTTAGGAGATTAGCTTCCATTGATAAGATTCCACAACTGAAAAATGCAAAAGGTATCTAGTCATTTTTTGGTTAAATCAATTTCTTGAGAAGATTTGTCACTAATTTTGTTGAGATTACAAGACATATCTCCAAGATGTTAAAGAAGGGAGAAAAGGTGGTTTAGAGTGAGGAGCCTAGTCAGGCATTCAAGAGCATAAAGAAGGCTATCAAAGAGGCTCTAGTGTTGAAGTCTCCTAATTTTTCTAAACCAATGCATATTTTCTCTTTTGATTATTTCTATACTATTGTTGTTGTGTTGTTGCAGAAAAATGAAGGCTTTCAATAGCCTATTGAATTCTTTAGTAAGTCTTTGCAAGCCACAAAACTTAAATATGAAATAATGAGAAGCAAGAATATGCTTTACTCAAGGCTATAAAGAATTTCAAAACTTACTTAATGGGAGCTATAGTCATAGCCTTTGTGCCATGTTCTACTATGGACACCTTCACTCAACAAGAAACTATAGGAAAATGGTACAGATGGATTTTTTGGTGTTTTTTCTAGCAGAACCTTGAAATCCTATAAAGGGTAGCCAACCCTTATGCTTAATAATCTTCAAGGTAAGTGGCCAATGAATGAGAGATTGAATTAAGGAACTTTCTCCCCTGCACTTTGAGCTCTGTGAAACCCAGGAGGCTGATCCTGATAGTGTGTTTGCAGATACTTGTCTGCCAAAGTATTAAATACACTACAAAAAAATGATTCTCCTCAAATTGTTTAATAGACACAATACCCTAAAGGCTTGGTTGACCTTCATGGTAGTATCCAAATTAAAAATGAGAGATATAATTCATTAGAGCTCAACACACAAACATATGGAGATAGATGAGTAAATTTGATTTAAAAATGCAATTGCTCACAAACAATCTCAGGAAATTGTAACATTAAAGACCAGTCCCTAATCCTAGGGTGGAGTCACCTAAACCATGAATTTTAAAAATCATTGCAACTTTCACTCTATCATAGTTATTCCTATCATATGATGCATTACACCATTGATATTAGAAACCAAACTAGTCATACTTTATTAATCCAAGTATACAGTTGTACAAACCTTTGTTTATGTTAATACAATTTAACTCATTCTTTAAATGAAAGTAACAACATAGAAAATACATTCAAGGAAAAGAAATAAGAAAAATAACATAAAACCTTGATTTCTTATATTCATAATCTATACAATGTGTACAATGGAGACAACCAACTCAGAATATATGATCATTTACATGAAAATTTAACAATGTTGTGAATAAATTCTCAATTACATGACTCAGTAAACTTCAGAAACCTAAAACCAACACTATACTTTTCAGAACCTATTATAAAATATGCTTCCCCATAAGACTAAGCAGTGAAGAACACCCCTAAAATGAAAACAAAAAACTACACTTAAGGGAAAACAAAAACCCTAAGTGGAGATCTCCATCAAACACTTGCAACATTCAACTCCATTGATTAGTAACTTCCCACCACTTGAAGAAAAGTCCATATGCACTTGAATTCCCACCTTATCATTCACTTGCAAAAGAAAATTATTCCCTTCTTGGGAATACTTTTTTTCCCCTTTCATTTTACCTATAGCCAAAAAATATCTTAAGTGAAAGCCTTCATTCTTCATTATGCCCTATAGATGAAAAAATTTACTTGTAAAAGAATAGAAACCCTCTGTGAAAATGTTTTACTATCCTTCATCTATTGTAGAAAAAACCCTTTCACTTGTTCATTTACCATTTACTCCATATGCAACTCCAAACTTTTTATTTTCATGGTAAAAACCTCCACACTTTATAGGGCAATGAAAATTCCATTTACCCATTTCTCCTTTTACTGGGCTTCCACAAAGTAGAAAACTTGTTTCACCTATGCAATCTCTATGAAATATTTCATTTCATTGCCCAAAAAATAAATTTTTTAACTTCATTTATGAAGGATTTGATTTTTTATATTGGGCTACACTTGAACACATTTTACACTTTATTTTTAGCATTTAAAGTTTCAGCTTTAATTTATGAGGGCTTTAATTTTTATTATGTCCAAATAAAATAATCTACCTATGCCTTTACCATTTACTTTCCTAGCAACAAATAAATTTTTTTATTTTATTTGTGAAGGAATTTAATTCTTCCATTGGGCCATGGAAAAATTCATTCCCATGCACTTTACCCTTTTGTTTCACCTTTAGATTTTAACTATTTCCAACTACATACCTTTTCATCGTTAAAAATTTATCACATGATAAATTTAAAACACATGCCATAGGCCCCACAATCTCCTTAATACAAACATATCATGGATCATAAATGCAATGAAAAAATTGAGAAATAGAATATCAATGAGTGATATGAACTCACAACATTATGTATTGTGGATATAATGTGGAAAAAATCCTTTGAAAGAGCGATGGGTGATACTCATCCTCAACACAACATTTTGTTGTATTTAAATGGAGTTCAATGTCATCGAACAAGTGTTTGTTGCAGTCAAATCCAACTCCATCTTCTTTTATCTAGTTGTGCATTCACCATTTTATTTTAAATTTTACTCCCTATAGTAAAGAGTTTTTTGTTTCTTACATCTGGAGGCTTTAATTTTTTTTGTTGGGTGCAAAAACCATTTGCATGCATTTTACATTTTAATTATAATTCACATACTTTTGCACTCTTAAAAATCCCTTTAAAAATACTATTGATGCTTTTCACAGGTCCCATCACCTCATATACCAATGTACCATGCATTGCAAACGCTAAGAGAAAATGAAGATATCAATCAACGATGTGTGACAAGGAGAATGCAATATTGCTCATTGTTGATGTGATGGGAGAAAGAGATTTGAATTTTTTTATGGGAAATGAGAGAACATAGCATCATTCCATCATGGATTTGATGAGGAAAATAGACTGCAAACTAGCAATGGTCGATGAGTTATGCCATGAAGCTTCAAAGTCGTGAAAGTTGTATTTTAGCCAATCAGAAGCAAGAATTAAACTTGCTTTGATAAAAAACCATTTGAAATTGTACTTTATGTTTTCCCTAAATCCATTTTTCACATTTGTATAATGTTTTTGATAAAGGGAAAAACGGTTTTTACAGGGACCCGAAAGCACCAAGTTTACAACAAAAGAGAAAGGACAAAAAGTCCAACAGAAAACAATAGGCTACTACAAAAGGAAAAAATGAGAGAAAGTAGCAACCACCCGCAACAGACTAGGAGGGTCAAACAAAAAACCAGCCGAAAGGCCAACAAAAAGACTAGCCGCCACTAACCCAGAGTCTTCAGAACAGACTCAGTTTCAGCCTCCAGGTTTTGCATATCCTGAACACCCTTTTTGAAGGTTTGAATCATCTGCAGTGTAGGAGGAGCCTTCCTCTTCAAATTAGCCCTAGTCCTCTTAGAAATATCGACATCCTCATCCTGGTTTTTATCATTGACCTCTTCTAGATCAACCACCAAAGACCCTTGTTGAGCTTTGTCCAATTTTTTCATCATGGCGTTGTGTCTTGCCATCCTATTGTTCTACTCGAAAATAATTTTAAAAGTATTTTTCATTTTTTCCAGCTCAATTTCAACCCTTCTATCCATACCCACTTGGTTCTAGGTTTCTTTACTAGCACCATAATCATTTCACTCCGCCTCATTCTTGCCAATCGCAGAAAATTTGACACCCATTTCATCTAGTTTACTTTAAAGGGCCTAGTTTTTAATTTTTAGCTCGTTGATTTCATGAAAGATCCATTTCAAAATTCTAAAATGGTCAGCAGAATTGTTCCAGCTAAA
The DNA here is from genome assembly GCA_007258455.2 of Sequoia sempervirens. Classification (NCBI taxonomy): domain Eukaryota; kingdom Viridiplantae; phylum Streptophyta; class Pinopsida; order Cupressales; family Cupressaceae; genus Sequoia; species Sequoia sempervirens. The sequence continues at coordinate 462,695,333 of VDFB02271358.1, forward strand.
CCCAATACATCAACAACGGGTTCCCTATCAAGGTTGAAGCAAGTTTTAGCTATGTCGGGGGTAGCAGGGGAACCAGTTCTAGCATCTTTGTCTGACAACAAGACAACAAAGGAAGTAGTATTATTAGCACCAAAGTCCTCAGACTCAAGAGAGTTTTCAGAGTATGACATAAGATTTCTTCCTAGAAGATTCTTTCCAACATTTTTGGTTTTAATGGTGGGACTTCCTGGCTTAGGCATAGAGTAGGCTTTCACAGAATTAAGGATTTTCTTGCCAATTTGGATAGAGGAAGGACTAAGGACCATCCTAACCAGGCTCAGATTAAGAAAATTTCCCAAGCAGTTGAGTTCAGTATCAACCTCCTCAGAGTCAGGAGGGGCAACCAAATTAGCAGGGGCAGACATTTTTTGGAAATGTTGAACAAATAACCTAATTAAACCAGTATGCAAGATAGGAAATCTATTTGGGTTTTTCTTGTGATCAACCAGACTTTTTCTCAAAGAACAGAGAAGAAAGTAGGGAAACGAAACCCTAACCTTGTAGCGGAAATGGTTGAGCAGGTCAAAGTGGTAACCGTAGACCCTGGTGAAGCGACCATCCATAGTAATGTACTCCATGATGACACATAGAAATTTCTTCTAGATAGATTTTATAGTGTCGACTTCGAAGTAGTTGTTAGATTTTTTCACTAGTTTCATTCTTTCCTTCTCTTTCTTCGGGAATCTGATGACAACTTCATTGAAGAAAACCCTGTCCCTAAAGAATTTGTCTCCATCAGTAGATAATCCAGTCACTTTAGCTATAAGGCTTTCATCGAGCTCCACTTTCCTATCAAAAAGGGTAAGTTCCCCGTTGTTCCAATTCTTCTCAAAAAGATCAGTGGCCTCCTGATTCAACCCATGGAGTTTTTCCAGAAAAGGGATTAAACCCCCACTTTTTACTTTATTCCATGCTTTAGGATTTCTTGTATGAGTCTCAAAGTTGTCCGGCTCCACTCTTTTCCTATCTCCATCCATTTTGGCAAGCACAGTGGGGTAGGCCGCAATGAAATTTTTACTTGAAATGGTTCTACAAAATCTAATAACCCACAAAGTATGCCAGGAAAACTTACAGTATAAGGAACTAAGCTCAGTCTCATACAATCTAATGATTGTGATGTAATTACCCCATCGTACCATCATTAATGAGAAAAAATTCTTCTTTCCCATGTGACGCATCATAGTTCAGTAAGGCACATTTGTATAATGTTTAAAATATTCAAAAATATTATAAACATAAGCATTTGAAACTTTAGAAAAAATAAAAATTTTAATTACGCCCATAGGCCAAATGGAGAAAATTCACTACGCACGAATGGCGAACCTTGGAGTCAATATTTTTTGCATGAGATCATGATCAATTATTTAAAACATGGGTTTTAAATCAAAATTTTCCCAACCATCAAAAATCAAGTACATCCTTTGTAAACTTGCCCTTGGGACTTGTTCACTACAACTGAAATGCATTAAAATAATGCATCATATGACATTTATTTTTGATCAAAATGGAGTTGGAGATATTTTAGATCAAAATGAGAAATGGGTTGTCTTTAGAATTTGAAAATTTGAAACTTTTCAGATCACCAATTTTGGCCTTGTCACACTCATCAACACATTAATTAACCCAACAAAACTCGTCAAGGAGCCGAGAAACTGAATAGGCATGTAGAAATTTGAACCAAATATTCTGTGCAAGAAGTGGCTTGGAAAAATTCATCCTGAGGTGCAAGATATTAACATCCAAAGTGGCTCACTCAAACTTTTTTGCAACTGCACCTATCAAAAACCAACTTGAGCACACTAAGTCACCTCCTTGAAAAATTATCAAATCACCTCTTGGGAAGATACCACTACAAAAAATAGATCATTTAGGTCCATTGGGTATGTTGGAAGAGGGATTTCTATCAATCTAAATTATTCACAAGATATTAATAGTTAAAGTTGACCTCCTTGAAACATTCTAGAAATGCAGATGTAAAAATAGAATAAACTGCATTTGCTTTTGACTTGGTAAAAATATCAAATCTGATCCTGAGACTCTGAAACCAACCAGGAAGCATATGAATATGAGGGGTATGTAGATCACTAATCGATTTTCCATGATGATACTCTAGTTGTGAAATGTTGGTCTTAACAGGAGGCTACTTCATAGGCCTGAGAATTTATAAACAACAAAACAATCTCAAAACCCTCTAGCTTTTCTCTTCAAAACCCTATCAAAACTCATCACAGGAAGCTGAAATCAAACATACATGTTCACATATGACAAATTAATACACTCACCAAGGGATTTTGCATGAAATTAAATGAGATCTTAATTATGACCCTCCAAAGCAGGTCACTGGGGCATATTTTTAAGGGCATTTCTGAGTGTGCAAATCAATTTTTCACATCATGGGAACTTGAAATTTTGCAAATTTAAAGGTGCCATTAATGGCTCTTTCTGGGGACATTTGTTCCTTAGTGAACAGAGTGAGATTTTAGAATCTTATGGGAGAGCAGATCGAGAGCCAGAACCATTGGGCCACAAAGTCTTTTAATTTCAATTTTTCAAACCTAATTTATTGAACCTGGGCCACCAAATGGAAAGAAGAACCCATGTTTTCCTCTATCAAACACCAGCCTATTGAAGGTACTGATTTCCCTCAACCCACATTTACCTCTACCATACCACTACAACAATTATAACCCTTTTCTTACAAGCATAAATATGTGATTACCACTAAAATCTGCCTGATTACGAATGTTACCACTAACATCTCTCACAACTTTTCAGAGCATACCATTGCTATGTAATCTTTGTCATTCTACATTGTATAACCAAGTATAAATTGAAATTTTTCATCATCACATGACACATATGTATTATATTAATCACATGAAACATATTCATACTGAAAATAACATTCCTTGCTCTTCATCTTATTGTCATGTTCCATCAAAATAGCTCCCAACTGAATTGGAAACTGGAAGTATTCATAGTCTTCCAAGCAGCTGGCATCATGATACTCAACTTTATCTGTGGCACCTATATCAAATGTAAAACATTCATAGGAAATTCCCTTGAGGAGGTCATCAATATGTTGCTTTGTTTTCTCAAGGACACATTCTAACCCCGTGTTAGAATCAGCATTAAAGGTCCCAACAAAGAGTGGATTATCTCTACACCAATAATGATAAACATTTCTATTAATTGGTGAAGATGGGGACTCATCAAATAAGGGGTTTTGTCATAGATTCATTACTATAATAAAAGATTTTGTATCCTTAAGCATGAAGGTCTAAATATTTCATATGATCATTGTATTCAAAATCATTACAATCACTAGACTTGAGTAGACATATAGACTTTCAACTTCATTCACATCATCAATAGTTGACATCTTTGACTCACATTCTAAAAACTCTTCATAGAATGAAAGTTGTTCTCTCTTAAGCAAACATGCATTCGGGCCATCATTATCAACATATTCCTTATTTGAAGCAAAGGATTTTGTTGCATCTCAAAAATGTAGGTTACAAATCCTAAGAGGATGCCAGGCTCTATGATCAAACTTGTAACATTTTTGAACCAACGAATGGAGTTAACAAGTATGGTTGATGACTCCCTAGACTTCAAGCTCTACTAAACCTAGGTGGGTAGACCTTGAATACTATAGTAAATTAAATGCTATATGACTTAATTGAGTTTATGAACTTATTTTCAGTGGCACAAAGTGTGAAATAGTTCGGGGCTTGTTACCTTCTCTACTCCTAAAATGATAACCAAAAATTTGTAATATGAAATTGGATAAGTAATATGTGAATGAGGTGGACCAGTGCTCTATTGGGTGGACGAAGTCAATGAAATTCTTTATCAAGTGGTTGGTATTGGTTATAATTCTAATTGTTTGAAACTTTAACTAGTTTATAGGGTGCTGGCAAGAAGTTGAGTCCACTTTTTGGCCAAAAAGTGGAAGTGTTTTCCCTGATTTTCATAATTAGACACATTTGACCTTAAAATTTGAAGCACTTAGAGATGGAATATTCAAAAAATTCACTAATCATAAAATGTATTACTCAGAGTCCTTTTTCCAAATATGTAATTTATTTCAATACCTAGATGGTACAAATTGAGTTTCAATAGGCATTTCTAAAAACCACTGTTTAAAAGTCACTTTTTTTACCATACCATGCACATATATGACATCCATATTTTGACCTAAATTATTGTATTTTTCTAAATCCTTTTGGGAAAATATTTGTGACACATTGAAGCACGTTTTTGATAATTTTTTGTAATTTTTTATTGAATATTTAAAATAAAAAAATTATTAGCCATATTTGTCATTTTGAAAAATCGTCATGTACGACACACATAAGATGACCTAAACTTATCTTTTTTTCTTTTTTTCAAATTGAAAATAATTTTTTGAAGTACATTATCATACAATCCATTCATCAAAATGTTATGTTAATCAAAAGTTATTAAAATAGTAAAAAACCCTGATATTTAAAGTTTATGGACCAATTTCATCAAAAATTAATTGAAAAATAGAAAAAATAGTCCAACTGTAAGAAAAGTTACATATTTGGAATCTGCACTTCTCATCTAAAATGGGTTTTAATTTCATCAAAATATTCTGCAAAAAAAGTCGTCAGCCATATGTCCAAACTCAGTATTTTTCTTTGACAATGTTAGGACCTTCAACTTGTAGGTCAAACTAGGTTGAAGGCCTAGGTTTAGATTCCTAATGCTTTTATCGAACCAAAATACAAGCCAAAAACCCGACCACAAAGCAAATCCAATTTCATCTTTTTAGAAATGGGATCTCATTTCTTAATATCAAATGAAGTGACCATTGACAGGGAAATGGGATCTCGCTTTATAAATGGGATCTCGTTCCTTTGTCAATGGTTCCCACATTTAATAATGAGGAACACGATCCTGATTATAAAATAGGATCCTGTTTTTAATAAACGGGATCTCGTTCTATAAACGAGATCCCATTTGTTTTTAACCATTTTATTTAAATTTACTGTGAAGTCTGCAACTTCACATGTATGGCTGAGAGCAGTAAAATTGGGATATTTTTCATCAACTATTATCTTTATAAGTGGTGAACTTGCATTTTTTATTTCTTTTTTCAAAGGAGGCATCATGTAGGGTATGTGCAGGATCATCATGGAAAAACAGGCCCTAAAGTGGCAAAAAATTTAGAAAAATCAGACTTCAGCAACTTGACGTAAAAAATTGAATAAGTTATCTATATTATTTCCAAAATATGTAAGAAACATAATCTGTAGAAAATTGAATGTAGTTTCTAAACTAGGAGGTTTATTTAAAAAAATAAAAAATCTATTTGGGAAAATTTGAAATTTCAATGTAGTAGTACTTAAATTTTAGGGAAAAAATAAGTAGGTGTCATTCTGACCACCCTAACCACAATAAAATTTTTTTTTTTATACTATTTTAGATATAAGTAGAGGACTCATGTCCCGATGTGATGCATATTTTTTTGTAATTTTTTTCCAAGTAAATAATTAATTAGGAATTTTTATTACAACTTTTAAAAAATATAAAAACTCGTATGTCTAACCACCTTAACTTGGTCAAAAATTCATGAAATTCAAATTTTTCTTTTCTTAATCCTATAGTATACAAAGCATAGAGTGTGACACATGTTTTAGAATAAATGTAATACCATTTGAGAGCTATAGATGTTTTTCAATCAGCCTATCAATCAGGACTTGAGTCTTAATTCAAATAGAAAATGAATACTAATTATTTACTAAATTCAAAGTAAAGCATAATTTATATTGATGGAAAGATGAGAATCTCCTTTAAAAACCCTTTTTGTTTCATCAATTTTGGGTAAAAAAAAATGTCATTAGCCATATACCCTGTAAACTATTTTTGAAGTGGAATTGTGTTAGTTTTGTACTTTTTTGGATGAACAAAAGGTCTTCAACTTGTAATATGGATTGAATTTTTCAAAGGAGGCATGAAAAAAATAAATTTAAAGTGGAATTGTGCTAGTTTTCTACATGTTTTGAGGAACACAAGAGGAAGAATTTTGTCCTTATAGGTCTTCAACTTCCAATTTGGATTGATTTTTTTGAAGAATTTAACTATTGACATTGATTTGTTCTTGATAATTTTATAATCATGGGTTCAAAAGCTCATAATAAGAGCAGGAAGACATTGACTCCTCAAGAAGTTGAAGCAAACAGAGAAAAGGAGAAACAAAGAAAAAGAGAAAGAAGAATGAAAATGAAATCAATGAATGATGGTGGAGCATCTAATTCCACAACTATTGAAGATGAAAACATTGAGGGGACCATGGTTGTAGATGAAGCTAATTTGCAAGAAGTCAATTTGGAGAAGAATATGATTATACAAGAAAGTTCTACCATGTCTTCAAATCCCTCTTTCAATGGTATGGATAATGTTTCAATATGCACAAATCCAGGTACATCTTCAAATCAACATGTTAGTCAAATGGTAAATTTGTATGTAAAAGTTTTACAAGATGCTGGACTTAACGATGTTGACATTGATAATATTCAGAGAGATGAAACTTTTATATAATTTGTTGAAAATGAAAATGAGAATGATCCTTTTGTTGAAAATGAAAACAAAAACTATTTTGTTGATGAAAATGAAAATGAAAACCGTTTTGTTGATGAAAATGAAGATGAAAATATAAATCATTTTGAAGTTGAAAATGAACATGAAAATGAAGATGAAGATGAAAATATATAATGTAATGTTGAATTTAATGAAAATACTTTTTTTTAAAATTGAAAGTGGTGTTTTCGATAATCTTCCCAGTGAAATTTTTTGGAGGCAAATAGGAACACATGTGAATAGAATATACAACAAATTCTTTTATCATAAAAAATTGCATTTCAATGTCAACTAATAACGCAAAAAATGAGGAAAATAATCAAAAGGTTAGGCTTTTTGTTAAACCAAAAAGAAAAGATCAATCATTAAAACATGTTATGCCTATTGTTGCTAGTTCCATTCAATCTATTAGAAAAAATAGTTGATCTAAAGATAAAAATGCAACAAGAAGAGCTATAACAACTGCTATAGTTAATAAAGCAACTTTGAATAAAAGAATGGTAAGAAATATTAGTGAAGTTTTAAAAATAGATCCTAAAACATTGCTAAGAGTGGCAAAAAGAAGATAAAGTATAGAAAATGATCCTATCAAACAATGTTGGAGTTTCAATGGTCAACTCCCAAGGTCTGCTATGAAATTGAATGTTGAAATTAAATGTTTGATCAAAAAATATTGGCATAATAATACTAGGGTTTCATCTAATGCTAGAGATGTTTTAAAATTAAGGTTGGGGTCCAAAATTTGTGATCCTCACCCAAAACACCTATTAGATACAACACAAACTAAATTTTATAGAAAATTTTGTGGTGATTTAGTGTTACCTGGTAATATTAAAATAAGTCAAAGGTCTTTTGAAAAATGTAAACCGATTGAGGATGATAGAAAAGTTTTGAGGGAGTATCATTTTTATTTGAGTGACAACCAATTATACTCGTCAGAGTTTGTTCAATATTGTTTTAGTATATTTAATAGAAATTTAAGAGAAAGAGGAATCTAGATGAAAGAAAACCTCATATGGTTAGATAATTGTACGCGGAAGTTCAAGAATTATTGAATGTTCTATTGGTTAAGTAGGGTTCACAAGGAACCTAATGGCCAGCATATCTGGAGTTTTCTTGAAGCTGGGCATGGTAAAGGAGAACATGATGGAGTCGGTGCGTGTGTCAAAAGAATTATTGCTAGAGAACAATTAAAATTTGAGGATGTAGTAAAATTCAAAGATGCACATGGGATTGTGGATTGGTGTAATACAAGATTATTGGCACCTGGTTCAAGTGAGTACTCTATAGTTCATCGATTCTTTTGGCTGGTTGAAGAAGAGAACATTGTACCTAGAGTTGACTATGAGACAATCTGTGGATCTACTAAATGGAATTCATTTAGGAGTTTGACAGCAAGCACATGGACTGTCTAGACAAGAGAGCTTGCATGTTTTTGCTAGTTTTTTTATCTCAGGAGATTGAGAAGCATGTGAAAATATAGAATGGGTTGAATAGTGGGAGGAAAGATCGTTGACATCTGCACAAGAACATGATCAATATGAAAGAACTATTGAAGAAAATGATCAAGTGTTTGCATCTAAAGACTATGACCGTGTTTTAGAGTTTGTACAAGAAGGTAATTTAATTCAATTTATTTCATTTATTTTCACTTTATTAAGTTATTTTGTTATACTAAATTATTTATATGTATATGTGCAAGTTATTAAATCAAAATTTGTTTGCAAGAGATGTGTATGTTGTTGTTGCACATGAGGGGAATGAAGAGAAAAAAAATATTGGTTGGATTTTTGTATGGATACTAAACATAAGTTAATAGCACCTCAAGAAGATGATTATGGCTATCATTATCCAATAGGTATGGTGATCCCCTTAAGACACCCCCTTAAGAAAATTTTGATAACACGTTTTTGATCCCATTAAGTAATTTTTTAGAACAAGTCTTTGATCCCCTTAAGAAAATTTTGAGAACTTATTTGATGATGGTTTTCATGTTTTCCAATAGGATCGGTGATGGTTTTTGGAACTTGGATATGAAAATACCTAGAAAGGAAGAATGGTCTACATGTATTCAAAGATTATGAAACACATAAAAAGATTCTACATTATTCACATTTGGTGGTGGCAACAAATATAAAACTAGATTGGTATCATGGAAGACCGACAAATAAAGTGTTATGGACAATTTCTATGGAAGATCATGAGACAATCATAGATGCATTGCAAAAAAGAGAGGATGCAAATGGTACAATGCAATAAGTAAATACAAGTAAATATAGTTTTAGTTTTATATTGTCTTTTTAAATAGATTAAATATATTTTTTGATATTGGTCAAGTGTGTTATTAGTTGAAATTGATTTAAATTATCCTTTTATAGATCCTTAAGCCATAATCACAAAAGAATCTAGTCCATGCAGATTCAACCTAGACAACATGGAATACTTGGTAAAAATAGGTAATTATTAGTTAACTTAGATTTAAATACATGTTTTGATTACATATTGATATTGCTTGTACATTAATAGTTAAAATTGATTTATTATCCTTTTTTGTATCCTTATGCCATCATTGCATTGATCTTATACTTTGAAACAAAAAGGAGATGATGGTTGGATTCAACATACAAAAATGTGTGGAATACTTTTAAATGCAGGTAATTGAGTTGTGCACATATAGATAGTTTTATATAGATTAAAATATGTATGTGTTGATGATTTCATTTATATTGCTTGTACCTTTTTGATATCAGGTGGTGTGAAGACCTACTACATTTAGGGCATGAGTTTGAGATGTTTGTGAGATGGCATATCCAAATTTTGTAAACATTATTTTGAGATGACATATATGTAAATACATACTTACAGAATTAAACATTTTGTACAAATTAGAAAGACATGTACATATACAATTATGTACTCTATGTACTTCTATGTATCAAAATCGATATTCTATATATTTTGTTTGTTAAATGTGCATGTTTTCTTACTTTGAAACTTTATATTTGATTGTATAATCACTAAATATCATGCACAAATTATTGTTAAATCAATTATATCCTTAAGACATTGTATTATGACCCCTTAAGACATCCCCTTAAGATGCGTCATATTAGCACATATCCTAAATATTATACTTAATTGTATCATTTGTTATGATGACTCACCTTTAAACTTATAATACTTGTTTCTATCACTTATTACTTATACTCAATTATACTCTTCTTTGATCCCCTTAAGACGTTATATTAGGACCCCTTAAGACATCCCCTTGAGACGTGTCGTATTAGGACATATCCTAAATATTATACTTAATTATATGATTTGTTATGATGAATCACCCTAAAACTTATAATACTTATTAATATCACTTAATATTTATACTCAATTATACTCTTCTTTGATCCCCTTAAGACATCGTATTATGACCCATTAAGACAACCTATAATTAGTGTTGGATGTTATTATTTGTTTTGATAACTTAGAAATTAGTATTCGATGTCATTATTTGTTTTGATAGCTTATAAATTAGTATTGGATGCCATTATTTGTTTTGATAGCTTATAAATTAGTATTGGATGTCATTATTTGTTTTGACAACTTATAAATTAGTATTGGATTCCATTATTTGTTTTGAAAACTTATAAATTAGTGTTGGATGCTATTATTTATAGAGTTTATTAATGCTTTTATTCTCTAATCTTGTATGGTATTGTTTATTTCTTAAATTTTTATCCTTTTTGGTATATAAACGGATTTATTTTGTTTGTAAATTATGATTTATTGACTAATTATTGATTGATGTGAATTGAATAAGTTCATTGACTAATTATCACTAATTATTGAATGTACATATCATGTATGAGACCACTAAACTTGTAAAGTATAAATATTAAAATGTCATATTAATTTCAACTTTAATTTCATATTTATATTTAATTTCACATTAATGTCCTATATTAATGTCTTGACTATGAACATAAAATGCATAAATGTACATGTGTAAATTAAAATTTCAAACAATAATAAATTCCATAATTTATAACATATTAAGTGCATGAAACAAATGTATTAAGCACATGAAATAAAGTCCATCATAGTACAACCCATGAACTAAATTCCAACTAAGTACTTGAGCCATGAAATATAAAGTCCAACAAAGTGCATGAGAAACCAAAAATTTATTCCATGAAATAAAAAAATATAACCCATAAAATCATGTTTCTAGGTCATGTATTATCTTTATAATCAAGATACCTCTTCATGCCATGCAGACTATGTGGATGACCTGAAACACTCTATACAAGAGAAATATGGAATCAGATGTAAGATAACGAAAAATGATTTAATAAAAAATTAATTTATAATTCATCATAAAATTAAATTACCATCATATCTGAGTCTCGATGCTTTGGTGCACCTGAAGCAACCTCTAAATTCTCTGAATCAATCCACATAGAAAAAAAGAAAGAAAGTTGGAATTAGATGTAAGACTACAATTAAAAAAGATTTAATTCAATTTAATTTATAATTTATCATATTTTAATTGTACCGTATTCTTAGGTTGTGCACCCTCTTCTCTAGGACCTACTTGTACATGCTCAACTACAAGATGCATCTCATGCTATCAAAGAAAAATAATTTACAACATGTATTAGCTCATATTATATATATTCAATTTGAAATTTAAAATTAAAGTTATATTCAAAATATATAATTTATTTAATTCACTTTAAATATAATAAAAAAATTAAATTACCATGATATCTAGAGCCTGCTTTGCATGTCCTCTTGGAGGTGTAACTATGTTTGGGTCAAGGTTGAAAGTTGCACTAACAAAACCCTACAAGATCAAATTTAAAGAATGTATACTTGAATTAGGTTAAAATATATATATTCAATTTTGCACATTTTGTGTAGAAATTTTTTCAAACAACTTGAAAATCAGAGGCCTCATGAGTAGCCACAACATCTAATATTTACCTGATGCCCATTTTCATTATGATATCAACCTAGACATACATGTAGACATTTAACACTTATAATATTTACAAGTGTACATGCACATTTCATATATAATGAATTCAAAATTCATAATTGTAACTATACTAATGTAAGTTAAGTAATTTACAATATTAATGTACCTGCCCCTAATCTACGACACCTGATAGTGGAGGAGTGCTTGACAACCCCTCAGGTGGAATCGATGTGGAAGCTAATTAAATCGCCTAAACCAACATAAATATTTTAAACATATATGTTATTTAATTATAAATTTAAAACTCAAGTTAAAAATAATTTCATATATAATTTAAAAAATTGAAATCAAAATACCCCATAAGTGTTGCTGAGTAGGACTAGTGTCGATGTATGTACTCATGGAGTAGATGATTGCCCCATCGTTAGTGTCATTTGTACACCAAACATTTTGATTGTTAAAATGTATTGCAAAATTTTCTTTGATATATGCATTCATCAAAATTCTTATAAAATGAACATGTAGATGCATATTTATACGAATGTTGTAGTGTCCTTAGGGTGATGTTCTGTTGTAAGAAATTCTACAAATGAACTGATGTGACTAGATGAACCACTAGAATCTCCATGTCCCCGCAAACTAGATGTGGCCTGATCAGGTCCATAGCATACTTGATGGCATCTAGTACATACATGTGAGATGGGCCTCGACACTCCTGGAGTGGTACTTGGACTAGCTCCATAAAACACTCCTCCATCATCAACGTCTCTATGCTCCCTACCTGCTATCATAGAAGCATGTTGATCAAGGTCTCTTGCAAGTATACTAAGGGATCCTAATGTTGAGACCATAACTTAATGATGCATAGGTGCGGGAATGGGAGGACCAAGAGTAGAAACAAGGGGTTGTGCATGCATGTGGCATTTGGGATCAAGCCTTGCCCCTAACCTATATTGTGGGATGCGGCCACCAACACCCTAAAATGATTTAAAACCAAAATAACTGGGATTTTTCCCCATAAGAAACTCTACATACAATTTCCTCAAAAAATACAATGGGAGCTCCCAATTAGCATGTAGTGGACTATCAAAAATAATATACCATTGATCCTAAAAATGTGCACTCATCTGTGGATGTATGCACCACCTCATGGATATTCTATATTTATTGGGAGGAATGGGTTGTTGAGTAATAGGGTCAAGAAAGTAGGGGGCTAGGTGGGCTTTTGTTATTTTAAGGTCTAAATTTTGTTTATAAGAGAGATCGTTAGCATAAAATTGTCTCATCTGTTCTCTGTCTTGTTGATGACTATCTAGATCAAAATCAATGGTCCTGATGGCATCCACAACATTTTGCATTGCAAAGGAAAAACATTTGATGTGTGGTGGAATCAATGCTTGACTCTACATAGCATTGATTTGATTTTGTATGGATGCAACTTGATAATTTATGTTTGCTTGCAAGCTAGCCTCATCAGATGCAATAGATGTTGGAGGTGGCATATTAGGTGGAGGGGGAGGTGGAGGTGGCTAAGGTGGTGGATTGATGATATCATCAATGTTAAATCATACATGATATGAGATATAAGTGTGCACATGCATTAAATTATACAAAATTAACATACAAACTTAAAAAATTATAAGGAATAGTTAAATTTGAAATGCACATACAAATTTGTTTAAATAGGATGTGCATACATATACATATGCATACATTGATTGTACTTGAGCATTTGCATAAAAAATTCAAAATTTAACATGTACATACATTTAAAATAAAAAATATGATGCATAATTTGCATGCATACATCATTAAACTAAGCTATGTACATACATACAAATTTCAAAATTTAAGAACTATTTATGCAATTTTAGTACATGTGTACATACTAAAAAATAAACTTGAAATATTCACAAAAAGCTCATTTTATGTCTAACACACACACACACACATATATATATATATTACAATTTTCCAACAAGAGAAATCATCATCTAGTAGATAGTCATAAAATATATACTATTATAAATTCATCATTATAAGTTCATAAACTCCACCAAATTCATAAATTCATGTCACTAAAAATATCCATCTAGAACCAATATCATAAATTCACATCACAAAAAATATCTATCCAACCAAATTTATCAATTCACCACTAAAAATATCCATCTAGAACCAAAATCATAAATTCATGTCACTAAAAATATCCATCCATACAAATTTATAAATTCATCACACAAAATATCCATCGAACCAAATTCATAAATTCATAACTATTTAAGATCATTGTCTTAATTTAGAAACTATTGTGGCTCTCTACTGCATCTCTTAATTTCTTTGCATTTTCCTTTTCAGAAGAGGAAGTTCTCCTCTCCTCTAGCCATTGTCAATGCTCATCTAAGATCCTATCCATAGCCCTGACAACATCAACAATGGTTTGCATCCTAGATGCAAACATCCTCATAGGTGGTGTGGCACATTCTTCATTTTGAATAATGTTGATTTGATCTTGGATGGTTCTAACATTGGCATTGATTTGTGCTTGCAAATGAGCACCATCGATTTCAGGTGGTCGAGGTGGGGGGATATGAGGTGGAGTGGGTGGAGGTGGAGGTGAATGTGGTGGATATGGATGGCATGGAGGTGGATTGCAAATATTATTGAATCGATTCATGTGATCTCTAAGATATGAGTCAACCTACATTAGATTTGTAGTTTAAAAATGTAAGATACATGTTTAGGAAATCCTCTTAAACCATTCAATATAAATGGCCTAATTGAATAAAAATGATAAAATATGTAAGCCTTATTTATGTCTAAGGCATGTTACTTTAATGAAAATAAAATTAACTATTAATATAGGACAATTTATGAATGATATATGGTTTATGGTTTAGAGTTTAGGATTTAGTTTTAGTGTAATAGGATGGCTTAAGGGGATCTATGTAGTAAGGTCCTAGTACAAAATGACATGGCTTTTAAGTGAATAAAATTTTGTGAAGATGCCCAAGGAAACCAAATTGCATTAAGGTCTGAGGCAACTTCACCAAATTTTATTCACTTGAGCCATGTCATTTTGTCCTAGGAACTTACCAGACATAGATCCCCTTAATCCATCCTATCACCCTAAACTGTAAATTGATCAACCTAGATCATGAAATCTCATTCATATTATAATCTTGTGTGATTTTATTATTGTTAAATTTGGTTTTCTTGGGCAGCTTCACCAAATTTTGAGAACTTATTTGATCCCCTTAAGAAATTTCATATAAGGACACCTTAAGACATCCTAAATTATGGCTTAAGGGGATCTATGGAGTAAGGCCCTAGTACAAAATGACATGGCTTAAGTGAATAAAATTTGGTGAAGATGCCTAAGGCAACCAAATTTCATTAAGGTCCTAGGCAACTTCACCATATTTTATTCACTTGAGTCATGTCAATTTGTCCTAGGACCTTACTAGACATAAATTTCCTTAACCCATCCTATCACCCTCAACCATAAATTGATCGGCCTAGATCATGATTTATCTCATTCATATTACAATCTTGCATGATCTTATTATTGTTAAATTTGGTTGCCTTGGGAAACTTCACCAAAATTTGAGAACTTCTTTGATCCCCTTAAGAAATGTCATATTATGACCCTTAATAAATATATTTATGGTTTAGGTTGATAGGATGGCTTAAGAGGATCTATGTCTAGTGAGGTCCTAGGACAAAATGAAATGGTTCAAGTGAATAAAATTTGGTGAAGTTCCCCAAGGTAAGAAAATTTCATTAAGAGCCTAAGAAAAAATGATGGCTTTAGGGTTTAGGGTAATATGATAGCTTAAGGGGATCTATGTAGTAATATCCTACAAAAAAATTACATGGCTTAAGGGAATAAAATTTGGTGGAGTTTCCTAAGGAAACAAAAATTCATTTTAAGGTCCTAGGAAAAAATGAATGCTTTAGTGTTTAGGGTTTAGAATTTAGAGTTCATGGTTTAGGGTTTAAGGAACTTAGGGTGAAGTTTTGGTGTCCCTTGGAATATAATGGACTTGAAAGTTAGTGAAGAACATTTTCTTATGGAACAGTTGATTGAGATAGCTCTTGTTTCAACTAACCAACCTAGATCATGAAATTTCATTCATATTATAATCTTGCACGATCTTATTGTTGTTAAATTTGGCTACCTTGGGAAACTTCACAAAATTTTGAGAACTTCTTTGATCCCCTTAAGAAATGTCATATTAGGACCCCTTAAGGAATCAATTTATAGTTTAGGGTGATAGGATGGCTTAAGGGGATCTATGTCTAGTGAGGTCCTAGGACAAAATGACATGGCTCAAGTGAATAAAATTTGGTGGTGTTTCCCAAGGCAACCAAATTTCATTAAGGGCCTAGGAAAAATTGATGGCTTTAGGGTTTAGGGTAATAGGATGGCTTAAGGGGATCTATGTATTAAGGTCCTATGATAAAATGACATGGATCAAGGGAATAAAATTTGGTGGAGTTGCCTAAGGTAACCAAATTTCATTTTAATGTCCTAGGAAAAAATGAATGATTTAGTGTTAGGGGTTTAGATATTAGAGTTCAGGGTTTAGGGTTTAGGTAACTTAGGGTGAAGTTTGGGTGGCCCTTGGAATAATGGACTTGCAAGTTAGTGCCTAGTTTATGAATATTTTTTATTTTATGAATAGATTGACTATTTCCATAATAGAAACACATAATTATGTATTATTAAGATTGAGTTTGATGTATATTTTAACAGGATATTTTTTTAATTGAATATAAGATTATTTTATTTAACATTTTTTTCATTAATATTTCCCACTTAAATGAATTTTGTGATATAAAATGTATAATATAAAATTAGTTAATGTTGAATCAAGTATTTTATTTTTGATTGTTTGAAATTGAATGAACCTAAAAGAAAGAAAAGAAAAATATTTAGATTCTTTTAGTGTATAGGTAACTAGTGCAAATTGAGATTTTAGACTAAACTAGAAGCCTAATTAACAAGTAATTGACTAGAATGAGGGTTAAGATTGTCAAAAGACATCAGACAACACATGCAAACAAGAAATGGAAATAGAAACAAGGCATGACTAAGAGAGATCAAAACATAAAATAGAAATGAATGTTGAATATTATCTAATTAAGTGACAATTTGAAATGGATTGTACACTTGGATTTATGAATTTGCTAACTAAATTTGCAAACAAACATTGATAAAATTTATGAGTTGTAACTATTCTTTAACATATTGTTTTCTAATCTAATTTTAATTTAACATTAAAACTAAAGTTGAACATATTGTTTTCTCCATACAATGCAAATGAAATTTAAAACATTTAAGCAATGCAAATAATTTTTCTTGAGCTCAAAATTAGGGTTTTCAAAATCAAAATGATTTGTTCAATTTCAATTTAGGGTTTTGGCAAATTTTTTTGTTTCAATTCAATTTAGGGTTTCAATCTAAGCAATTAGGGTTTTTAATGCAATTTTTTTGTTTCATTTCAAACTAGGGTTTTCAAATCCAATTTTTTTTGTTTGATTTGAATTCAGGTTTCAAAAAGCTTGATTAGGGTTTCCAAATGCAATTTTTTTATTTCATTTCAATTTCTAGGTTTTTGAAATGTTTTTTTTGTTTCGTTTCAATTAGGGTTTTCAAATGCAATCTTTTTTGGTTTGATTGAAAAATTTAGGTTTCAAAAGATAAATTTTGTTTCAAAAATACAATTCAAGGGCCATTTTTTCCCTTCTATTCAATATCTTCAGGTTTCATTGCATTTTTTAATCTATTTCTACAATTCCTCACTTCCACTATTACAAGAAATAAAATTCTTAAAACATCAAATAAATTAAAAAAAAATGCTAAAATCAATTCTTCTATTGACAATTTCAATAAAAAATGAAAAAAATGCTAAAGGGTGGAGGTGGAGGCATACCTAGAAGCTGGTTTTTGTAGTCACTGTTGCCCACAAAATCAAGATCCCATGAGTGGTGAAAATGAAGTTTTGTTCATTTTAAAAGAAATAAATACCATTACAAAACAGGATCCTGATTATTACAAAACGTGATCCCAATTTTAATAAAACGGGATCTCATTTTGTGTTTGTCAGTTCGAAACCCTTTAGAAAATATGATCTCAATTTTTAAAAAGTGGGATCCTATTTGCATTTATGCTCGGGATTCGAAAGCTAAACAGGATCCTGATTTTTAAAAATTGGGATCCCGTTTATAAAAATTGGGATCTCATTTTTGAAATGTTGATTTCATTTTTTTGGCTAAGGAAAAAACTTCCATGTTTCATGGAATCAACTTTGTCCACTTACCCTATACCTAGTATAAATGTGCAGGAATGTGATTGACAAGATCTTCTTATTTATCCAATTGACCTTATCAAGTTACTATGATTTATTAAAAGGGTCTTTAATCCTTCCTTGAAGGAACCAATCAATAGAACCACACAATATCAACAAACATGCATTGAAAAACAAGTTTATCCTTAATTTGAATAATAGAATAACATCAAAATGGAGACAACATGACAATAATTTCAATCACCTAACTCTTCTTATTAATCCAATTGTTACCCCCAAGTTACTGTAATCTATCAAAAGGATTTTAATTATTTGACATAAACCAATTGACTTGACTACACAACAACAACAAATGTGTCTTGAAGGAAT
The DNA here is from genome assembly GCA_007258455.2 of Sequoia sempervirens. Lineage (NCBI taxonomy): Eukaryota > Viridiplantae > Streptophyta > Pinopsida > Cupressales > Cupressaceae > Sequoia > Sequoia sempervirens. Next base: position 462,713,639 of record VDFB02271358.1, read on the forward strand.
AAAAATATCAGCTTGGATACAAAACCCCAAATAACTAAGAGGTAGCAATATGGAGACAACTAGATAATTGCTTCAGAATAACAAAAAATAGATACCAATATTGAACCACTCAGAATTAAAGATCTTCCATTTATTTTAGCCAAAGTTTATACATGCATCATGATCCATATAGTAAATTCTATATAATAAACATTTTGAAAGCACTTCTATATCTCCTATGTTCTCCCTATTCACTCTTTTATTTCTATCACTACATATCTAACTTATATACCAAAGTTTTGAAGAGGACACACCCCTTCATTAATGTCTTTTGAAGTTAACAACAATTAAACATAAAAATTTAAACTATAGTAAGCCATAAATGTACTTTTGTTATGTGATCAAAGTAATCCCATCTCAAATTCATATCAACATCTTTAGAGGCATTTCTTGTTGCTATCTCCATGATCACCATTTTCTCCAAGTTCTCACATATCTTGACTAATGTTGGTTCATCACTTTTGGCTGCTTCCAAGGCTTCATGTAATATCAATCTGCATTCCCCTATCCATTTTTTTCAATTTTTCAACTCTCCATCATTCCTAAATAATACAGGTACTCCTTCCTTTGTAGCATCAACAAAACCCTTTACGTCTTCCTTAATCTCCTCATAGTAACCCTTGTGCTTTCTCATGATTTCCTTGGTAGTAGTGACAACTACATTATTAGAAGTATCTCTCATTTTTATTTCCTGGATTCTTTCTTGAATTCTATCATTCATCCTTTTATGCCCCTAGATTGTAGCATTACTCTTCGAGTAGGTTCCCAAAAAACTATTCATCCAAATCATTAAGTTAGACTGTCTCTTCTGGAATGTTGTAGAAAATCATCGAATCTGGCTTTTCTCACTAGAGTTTGTTTATTTGATTCTTCATTCTCATCCTTGGATTGAGAACCTTTTCCTTGAGTTAGTAATCTGGTAGGTCCCTGCAATGTACCCTTTACCATATCATTTAGGAAATCCTTTTCTTTGAGGATTTTCTCATTATTCATTATGTACATATCTCTTTATTTAATCAACATCTAAATTTGTGCTTTATTTAATTTTGCAACATTTATCCCAATATCAACAGTAGCCACAAGATCAACTTCTTGCACTTTCAATGCAATTACATGGCCAAAATCCTTTTCCATGTCAATGATTACAGACTTCTTGTGTGGAGGATACATGGCCCAAATCGTTAGATAATTCTCATCTAGAATATACCTTGACCCTGTGTATACTTTTGTAACTCTTTATGGGCTTAGTTTGTGTGTAGTACCAATGTTATGCAAGAAAATTTTAAAAACCAGAGTTGAATTCAAATATAGACCAGGAAAAATCAATATACTGTATTCCTCTAACAACTTCCTCCCTTTTTTTGGAGTCATATCCTTCATCTCCTTCTCCACATTTGATTTCAAAGTTTTTAGTAATTGGGCTTCATTACTCGAGGTAATATCTGAGACATAATCCCTTATTTCCTTCCCCTTTTACTTGTATAAGAATGACCCAAACTCAAGAGATTTTATAAACTCATCATCTGAAACAAAAGATTTGTAGGCTAATTTCCTAGCATTTGCATCAGATATTTCCTCAACCTCCTGTTCCCTATTTGGAGATTGATACTTCTCAATTCTTAATTTAGGAATATTTTTAGTTGGAACTTGAGGTTCTAGGTCACCAAAGAACTCTTCACTAGAGGATAAAATTTCTTCCTCCTCTATTATCTTCCTATTATATTCATCAATGGCCAATTCTGCTTCCTTCTCTTCCATACTTTTGATGATATCATCATGTGGATAGGGTATATGGACATATCCACCTAAGTTTCCTTTCCTTCTAGAAAAATCAATGAATCCCTCAGGATCAAATCCTTTTCTTGGTGCTTCTTTCTTCAAATTTAAATAAGATAACTTATTCAAAATTAAATTGTACCCTTCTTTAGACAATACAGTGAAGTCTGAGCCAAAACATAATGTGCTTGGCATGGATAATTTTTCTCAAAAGAAAAAAGATTCATAAGACCTGAATAATCCAACTATCTAACAATTTCCAAATAAGAAATTCTATTTGGCACTATTATTGGGAGAAGAAAAGGTGTATCCTCAAAGCAATACACCCTAATCATGGTAGCATCAATGTAATAGTACTAGTCACATGAATTGTGATTAATAGTTGTTGATCCACCAAAATATTTAGGACTTAGAAACCTCTTAATTTCATCAATCAGAGAATAATCACAAGGGTAATTGAAAAATCTATACAATATCTTAAAATAATATTCTTCAAAATGAATATAACTGGAACTCACAAATCTATTGTGCCAAATTGCAGTGCACAATTGCACAAGTAGAGGTTGATCTTCCTTTTTAGATTGAGAAATTTTTAGTTCTTATAGCCTACTCCCAATCTCTTGGCCATTATTCTGTATTATATGCATCAAGAGGGAGTTTTTCTTGAAGTACAATGTGGGCAATCCATTTTTAACTGCCATTAACCATGAGTTAATTACTTTGAAAATATGGGAGGCATAATCAAATGGCCTTGCATTTTGGCACTAGATGTCTGTTGCAATCACCATTCAACTTATTGTCAAGAATCTAGAAGCTTCTATCCCTAACACTTGACACACTGAGAAATATGTATATTTTAAACAAGGTTCAAATAAATCCACATGGAAAGGAGGCCCATCATCGTCTTTGATTGGAACAATATTTCCATCCATTTTAGGTCTATGCAATGGCAATCTCTAGCTTCTATATGTTATGTCCATTCTCCAGTATTCTCTCTCCAAATTCTCATATACTATAGATACATCACATGTGTCACCTAGGTTAAAAATTTCATAGATTGTAGATTTGGAAACATGTATGAAAGGTTTACCTTGAAAATTGCAAACAACTTTGAGGTCTGGATTGTAGTGTTTGGCTAGAAGTTTTACAAGTTCTACATTCAAAAATACATTTGGGACAACCAATTTTCCTAGATTAAAGTTCCAAGGATTGCACATTGGCTCAAATATATCTCTATGATGATAGTGAAACATGAATAGCTCATATCCCTTAAAAGGGGTCCACACATCCCCTATGTGTTTGTCCTCAAATCTTTCTTTTTTTTTAGGTTCCTCCCCTATTTCAATTTTCTATTTTTTTTTGTATAGATTGATTTCCCTCACTTTGCTGCTTCCTACCGTTTATTTTCCCAGAACTTGAACCCTCCATTTTCAAGTTGATAGAATTGAATTATAATTGTAGGGAGGTTTGCAAACTTGAGAATTCTTAGCTGCACCAAATTTTTAGACTTCTATCCACTTTCCGATCTTCTCATTTCCAATTCTGAAAATCTCTTTTTGTTTACTATTCTTTCAATCAGGGAATATTTATGCATATCACATTTGTGCAACCATTCATTTCTTCCTCTGAACATGAATGTAATAGGTTTTTTGAATTTCACAACAACAAGATGAAATGATTATATTGATGAGACTCATTCAATTTTTGGTCAATCCATACATATGACTTATTGCCACCTTTGGTTTCTATGTTCTCAATCATTCACCAAGACATAGCTAAATGTCTTTTAGATACATAGTACCCTTTTGATTTATCATTCATAGTTGGAAAGACCAAATAATTCTTCTACCGATGTAGAATAACTAGATCCATCTTTCATTTTTACTCATACCACTTCAAGGAGAAAGTTATGAAGTTTACCCGATATCAAAGTATTTTGGGTCATTAGAAGTCCCTTAAATCATCGCCCAGTGTCACTCTAACAAATTTTTATTTGTTCTTATCACCATCGGCATGAGAAAAATAATCACTAAGAGAATAAAAAGTTGTCTCGATGTCTTTAGTCTCCTCGATGTGTTTCTTTCATCGCTATTCTCCTTTGGATGAGTCGGAAAGAATCTCCCCAAAACTTCCTTCATTGGTGTAACATGTGAGGTCAGTAAGATCAAAATAATTTACTCTGATTATCCCAACAATTGTTCTTTTACCATATCGGTAAGAGAAAATGTTATTCTTTCTTATGAGGTTTCATCGGTATGAGATGTATGCTCGGAATGACTTGAGGATTTTGTTCCAATGGTCTTGTTCTTGCCAGTAGGCCTTCATTGGTAAGATCGTAAGCATTATCCTCCAAAAAATGTAACCTCCAAAGTTAATGATCGCTATGACCTGGTTCACCTTTTACCGATATGTAGGGATTATTCAAATGGAAAGGTTGTGGTTTGTTGATAAAAAAGACACGTACTTGATCTTGCCAATTTTGGAATGTTGTTTTAAAGCTCTTACTTAGTGATGACTAGAGAGATCATAAGTGTGAAAGGTCCAATTGATGGGATCATTGGTGAACATGAATTGCGAAATTGATCTGGTCACAAAAATCTTAAAAATCTGTTTCAGTCATTAAATTATGATGTGGTAAATTTCAATGGTATGTGAGAAATGGATGAGTGAATTCCATTAATAGTGCGATATTTTAAAGTGCTAATAGTGGCTCCATATGGGAATGTATACCCCCTGTGGGTATAGCAAGAATCCATGTCTCAGGGGAAGTAGACCATGTGTCCTTTGATACAAGATGGAAATAGAGGTAAATTTAGAAATATTGGGAAATGGTGGTGATATGAAATCCTATACTACTGTGCATGAAAAAAGATTTATTTTCATAAGGTTATTCAAGAATTTTCCACACTCTAGAAATCCTTGACCTTCACCTATACTACTATGCATGGAAGTTTTAAGAAAAGAAGTGCTTCAAGAACTATCAATGCATTGGAAATTCCTATTCTTCTCCTGCCATGTTCTAGGGATAGTATGAATCTTCTCCTGCCTTGCCAGGAATGACAAATGGTCCTAAGCATAGGGCCTCAAATTTTCCATGCTTTCCTTTATCCTAACTCCTAGCATTCCACATGAGGACCATGTCATTTATCTCAATTTTTTTTCTTTTTCCATTTCATCTACAGTTGCTTCTTCATATTATGTTGTTGGGCTTGATTTCTAATCTCATCAAGTTCCTTCAACTCTTCCATCTTCTCTTCCATAGGTTCAGGAATGTCCAAGTCTTCTTGTAAGATGAATTTACACACTGGTAATAAATTATGCAAAGGAAGCCTAGCTTGAGTCCCATACACAAGTTTGAAAGGTGATTTTCCAATGGCTTTCTTCACACTAATTCTATCTGCCCATAAGGCTAGTCTCAACTTGGAATCCCATGCCTTTTTTTTATTTTCCAATATTCTTTTTATGATTTTCAGGATGCTCTTGTTACCTGATTCAACTTGTGCATTCACCTGTGGATGATATGGTGAAGAGTATGAGATCACTATACCATACGATTGACAAAATCCTTTCAATTCATCTGATCTAAAGCACATCCCATTATCTATTACAATTCTAGAAGGCACTCTGAATCTGGTGATAATGTTCTCCAATAGAAAAATTTTCACCACCTTTCTAGTTGCTTGTTTAGTAGGCACAACTTCCACCCATTTTTTAAATTAATTTGTGGCTACTAATATCCATCTATGTCGTCCACTGGATTTCTCTACAATCTCTCTTATGAAATCAATCCCCCATTAGTAGAATGGTGCTTCAACCTATAGAGGTCTCAAAGGTAATGCCCCTTGGTGCCTAAGCTTCCTGGAAAACTTCTGGCATGCTTCACATCTTTTGGTGTAAACATAAGCATCATTGAAAACTCTAGGCCAATAGTACCCCGCCCTTAACACCTTATGTGTAGTTTTTTTTGTTGAAAAATTCCCTCCACACACTCCATGAATTTCTTTGAGGACATGTCTAGCTTGATCTTCATCCAAGCACAACAATAATAAACCATCCCTATTATTCCAATAAAGATCCCCTTTCCTGAATACATATTTTGAGGCATGCAATTTAAGTGTCCTCTTTTTGTTATCACTAAATCCTTTGGGCATTTCATGTGCTTGAGATAATACACAATATCAGTATACCATGTTGTGTGTTCAATGCTAGAAACCATATTATTTTAATCACTTAGGTTGCATACTTGAGCAACCTCAATATTTGTTTTAGCCATTAGTTTGGCTAGTCCTTGTCCTCTCACAATTTTGGTGATTTGGAATTAAATATAAAATTCTTGAATTCTATTTATTTATCTACATCTATGACCTGGAACTTCTGATTGCACAAAGACATCTTTTATTGCAGCATTAGGTACATATGCTATCACTTTTTCTCCTACAAAATATGGTCTAAATTCTTTGACAACCTTCACCAATGCATACACCTATTTCTCTACAATGTCATATTTCAACTCTGCATTCTGGAGGGATTTACTAAAGAAAGAAATAGGTTGTTCATGCCCTTCACCATTATTCTATAACATTTGTTGCAACTGTGTGAAAGGATGCAAATGATAATATTTGAAAGGGCTTACTAAAGTCAGGGGAATTCAATGTTGGACCTTCTTTTATTGCTATCTTGATAGATATGAATTCATCTAGTGCTTTAGCTATCCAATCAATCTTTGCACCTTTCTTCAACACTCTTGATATTAGCTTCACTATTTCAGCAAAGTTTGATATGAACCTTCTCACAAAGTTGTTTTTCCCAAAGAAGGATTGGATAGCTTTAATTGTCTTAGGAATATTAATTTTTTCTATGGCTTCCACCCTTTCTGGATTAATCTTTATACCTTCTTTAGATACTATATTCCTTAGTAACTTCCCTTTTGTTACTGGAAAATGACATTTTTTAGGATTTAAAGAAATGCCATATTCAATTGCTTTGATGAAAATATTTTCCAAATGCTCAACATGGTCTTCTTCCTTTTTTGAATATGAAGTTAAGTCATCTTGGTACATCACCATTATTACATTGATCAAATAAGCAAATGCAACATCCATAGCCCTTTGGAAAGTTACACTAGCATTTGTGAGTCTGAATGGCATCCTAACATACACATACGTTCCCTATGGCATGGTGAAAGTTGTTTTGTACTACTTTGACTCCTTAACTTTCACCTAGTTATAACCTGGGAATCCATCCATCATAATAGGAGCTCGCATCCAGTGACCCTCTATAACATTACCTCCATGTTTGGGAGTGGGTAATTATCCTTAAGAGATGGTCCACATTCAAGTTTCTGAAGTTTACATAAAGCCTTATATCTCCATTTTTCTTTCTGGAAAGTACTAAAATAGAAACCTAGGATGAATGTCTGACAGGCTTGATGATACCCCCATCCCTAAGCTTCATAAGTTCTTCATGCATTTTAGGTTCTAAGGTAGGATTTATGGGCCTTTGTTTTTGTCTGAAAGGTTTAGCATTCAATTTCAATAGGATCTCATGTTGGAATAGATCCTCTCTATATGCTTTGAGATAATCATAGGACCATACATAAAAATGTGTATATTTCCTCAATAGTTTAATCAACATCCTCTTGATTGTTGGGCTTATCTTTTTCCTGATGTATACTCTTTTAGGGGCAAGTTTAATCCCAAGGTTGATTTCTTCAACATCCTCCCATTTTACTGGTGTCTGTTTCATGAGGGCTCCATCATTTCCATCAAATACTCTCTCCAATGCTACTAGTCCCTTAGGAATCTTATTAGTCTTAAGATGAACCACTTCTTTTCCAAACACAGTTTGTTTCCCATCTACCTCTTCTACAAATGCATTAAATTCAATCTCTTGTGCTTCATACTGGTCAATGCCATGTAAAAAATTGATCAAATTAGTATCATCATTAAAAACTTGCTAGCTGCAAATATTATCAGGGATGGTAGGTCTTGTTTTGAATTCAACTTATGAAATTCCTACCAAAGTGACATCATCTCTTTTCAAAGCTACATTTTCCAAAAATTCTTCCATTATATTTTTGGACCTATCAATCCATTCAATAGAGAAAGCATCAAATAACTCAATGGTATCACATACAACATTTGTATACTATTTTAGCCTTTTTTTCTTTGTGGCGTATTTTGATCTTACTTGTGAAATGATCAACTCAAAATCTCCAAAAGCAATCAATAATTTGATTTTGTGCTTGACAGCCATGTTTAATCCAATTAGAAAGGCCTCATACTCATCTATGTTATTTGTACATTCAAATGTTAACAAGAATGAATATTTGGATGTATTACCTTTAGGTGAAATGAATACCACTCCCGCACCATTACCTTCTCTACTACATGCACCATCAAAGTACATTCTCCACACACAATGCTCATTTTTGGAGACATCATTATCAATTGCATCAATATTCAGCAATTTAGATTGTGAAGGTTCAATTATGGAACTTCCCAAGTCCACATCACAAAATCAATTCATCTAATTTTGGTCAACATACTCCAAAATATAATTCACTCTTGGTTATTTGTATAATTTGACTTCTTCACCATTTATTGGTATTGTGGCATAGATAAAATCAAATTTCACATTCCCTCCTACTGAAGTAGTCCATTGCCTTAATAAAAGCATTCCAACGTGAGGGGGTGTATCTATTACAATGATGTTGATTATATATGTTGCTTGTGGGTAAGCATCCAACTTCACCTCTACATCTTTCTTGATTCCTACAACTAGGACAAGCCTACTATCCATTGCATAGCATTTAACACCCCTAGTGTTCACCCACATGCCAAGTTGTTTCATGACTCCTACTGGCATGATATTAATAGCATCACTTGAATCAATCATACAATTCCTCACTAACTTGTTGTTTATGAGAAAAGTAGTGAAAAATGGATTGACCTATGGAGGATTCATTAGTGTATCACCCAGACAAACCTCAAGGACTTTTTCCTCTTTTTTATTGTTATTACTAGTTTTAGTAATTTCTTTGTCTTCCATGCTTGTGTTTTTATTGGTTCCATTAGATATCAGTTAAATGGCACTATCTTTATATTCTTTTATTTTCATAATTTCTAGGAGTGGCACAAACATCTTTACCTGAGATAATGCTTGTGCAAAATAAAATGAAGAAGCATTTTCTGCTTTGGCAACTTTCTTTTTTTCCAATGCTTCTGCTTTACATTCTTCCTTTTCCCTTTTGTTTCTCATCTTTCTTTTGTTTATTTTTGTATAATTCTTAATCTCCTTCTTTAGGAATATTATTTTGCTCCTTCTTGTTAGATTCCTTTATCTCCGCCTTCTTGGGTTTTTCTTGCGTTGCCTCCTTATCTTTCACAAACAATCCCCTTGGAATGCCATCACTTGCATTTGTTGTCATGTTTCTTAGCCTATAATTTATTTTTGCTTGCTCTACTACAACAATGGTTAATTTCTTGATTTCATACTATGTGGGATTCCTTAATTTATATTTACTTGAATTAGGTGGTGTATAAAGAGGTTGTGACTCATCATTTCTTTCATTTTGTTGATCAAAGATTTGTTGTTCAACCATGTGAATATTGTATCTTTGATTATTTACATCATACTCATAACCCTCATCTCCTGAGGATGAGTATTCTTATTCAATTGGATGTAGGGTATGTGAGCTTAGATATATTGTAGCATCTTCTTCTTCATTGTCATATGGAAACTTCTCCTCTTATATTGATTGTGCCACAATCTAATGATCTTGAGAATGGGGAAAATTATAGACTTGACACCATGGGTTGTTATTCACCATGTAGGATTCTTTCTTCTTTAAGGGATCAGGGGTTTCCTTATACTTAGGCCTATCAGTTATGGGTTTTCCATCCTTCCAATTTGTGTTGTATGGCATATCATGGAACCTTGGCCTTTCATTTTTGTATGAATTCTCCTACTTATTCTAGCAACTATTAAGTTTTGGGGAATTCTAAGGTTATCCCTTTTTCTGATCATCCCTACAGCTTTTCTATTGTTTTCAATTGTCAATGTCATCTTTTTTGTGTTAGCTAAACTTCTAGGACATTTTTTTCTATTTTCATACCATTTTTTGGATCAAATGCTTTCAAATAAATACTCAAAGCTGTAGGATCAGTGAGTTTGGATCCTTATGGTATTTTGTTATATAATTTAGAGAACTTATGATTGAAGTCGTAAAATAATTCATTTTGATATTTTTGAATACTTAGTAGTTCATGAAGGGAAAATTTGGGGTTACACTAGTTCCCATATTGCTTGAGGAACTGATTGTGAAAATCGTCTATAGAATCAATTGAAGCACCAGGTAAACTATTGAACCAATCTCTTGCTTCTTCAATTAGTTACATCATGAATAACCTTATGATTACATCCTCGTACTCCATAGCAATATCTTGTATGAAAGCATTAAAGTTCCTAATATTCTCTTTAGTTGATGTCACATTATTCCCTGTGAATTTGGGAACCATGTTTCTCCAATTATTGTCCATTGGATATGGACATAACTAATTTTCTATCAGATCAAATTGCCTACATGTGCTTATGGGGTTTTGTGGATGGTAAAAACCTTAACACTTAATAGGGGAATGAAAATCCCATTTATCCATTTCTCCTTTTATTGGGCTTTCACACAATAGAAAACTTGTTTTACATGTGTAATCTCCTTAAAAATTAACATTTCATTGCCCAAAAAATAAAGTTTTTAACTTAATTTGTGAAGGATTTGATTTTTTATATTGGGTTGCACTTCAGATTTTACATTTTATTTTTAGCATTTAATGTTTCAACTTTAATTCATGAGGGCTTTAATTTTTATTACGGGGCAATAAAATTATCTATCTATGCCTTTACCATTTACATGCCTAGCAACAAATAATTTTTTTTATTTTATTTGTGAAGGCATTTAATTCTTCCATTGCACCATGGAAAAATTCATTCCCGTGCACTTTACCCTTTTGTTTCACCTTTATATTTTAAATATTTCTATCTACATACCTTTTCACTATTAAAAAATTATCAAATAATAAATTTAAAAGACATGCCATGTGCCACACCATCTCCTTAATACAAACATATCATGAATCATGAATGTAATGAGAAAAATGAGAAATAGAATAGTAATGAGCGATATGAACTCACAACATTGTGTATCACAGATGGAATGTGGAGAAAAGCCTTTGAAATAGTGATGGGTGATACTCATCCTCAGCTCATTGTTTTGTTGCATTTCAATGGAGTCCAACGACATTGAAGAAGTGTTTGCAATAGTCAAAATTCAACTCCATTTTCCTTTATTTGGCTATGCATTCACCATTTTATTTTACATTTTACTACTCGGAGAAAGGAAATTTTTGTTTTTTACATCTAGAGGCTTTAATTTTTTTATTGGCTATAGAAACCATTTTCCCATGCATTTTACATTTTAATTATCCTTCACATACTTTTGCACTATTAAAAATCCCTTGAGAAATGCTACTGATGCTTTGTATGGTTTCCATTGCCTCATATACCAATGTATTATGCATCATGAATGCCAAGAGGAAATGAAGACATCAGTCAATGATGTACGATAAGGAGAATGCAGTATTGCTCATTGTTTGATGAGGAAAAGAGACTGCAAACCAATGATGGGAAATAATTTCTGTCGTGAAGCTTGAAAGTTGTAAAATTCATATTTTAGCCAATCAAAATAAAGAATGAAACTTTCTTTGATAAAATAAAATTGAAATTGTACTCTATGTTTGACCTAAATGTGTTTTTCATATTTTCATAATGTTTAAAATATTCAAAAATATTTTAAACATAACATTTGAAACTTTAGAAAAAATGCAAATTTTAATTATGCTTGTATGCTAAAAGAAGAAAATTCACTATGGACAAATTGGTGACCCCTGGAGCCAAGATTTTTTTCATGGGATCATGATCAATTATTTAAAACGTGGGTTTTAAATCAAACTTCGCCTAGCCATAAAAAATCAGGTACCTCTTTTGTAAACTAACCATCGGGATATGTTCGCTGCACCAAAAATGCATTAAAATAATGAACACTATGACTTCTACTTTTGATCAAAATGGAGCTAGAGATGTATTAGACTAAAATCAAAAATGGGTTGCCCTTAGAATTTGAAAATTTGAAACTTTTTGGAACACCAATTTTGGCCCTATCACAATCAACAACACATTAATTAACCCATCAAAACTTGTCTAGGAGCCGCGAAACTGAACATGCATGTAGAAATTTGAACAAAAAACTTAGTGCAACAAATTACTTGGTGAAATTCATCCTAAGGTGCAAGATATTAACAACCAAAGTGGCTCACTCAAACTTTTTTGTAACTGCACCTGTCAAAACCAACTTGAGCACACCAAGTCACATCCTTGAAAAATTATCAAATCACCTCTTGGGAAGCTACCACTACAAACACTAGATCATTTAGTTCCATTGAGTATGTGTGTAAGAGATAATTTTTTCAATCCACATTCTCAACAAGATAATAAGGGTCAAAGTTGACCTCCTTGAAACATTCTGGAAATGTAGATGTAAAAACAAAAAAAACTACATTTGCTTTTGACTTGGTAAAAATATCAATTATGATCCCGAGATTCTAAAACTAAACTAGGGAGCATATGAATATGAGGGGGATGTAGAGAACCAATAAATTTTACATGATGATCATCCAGCTATGAAATATTAGTCTGAACAAGAGGCTACTTCACATACCTGAAAATTTGCAAACAACAAAATAGTCCCAAAACCCTCTATCTTTTCTCTTAAAAACCCTGTCAAACTCATCACAGGAAGCTGAAATAAAACATACATGCTCAAATATGACAATTTAATACACTCACCAAGGTATTTGTAATGAAATTAAATGGGCTCTGAATTATGACTCTCCAAAGCAGGACACTGGGGCAAATTTTTTAGGTGCATTTATGAGTGTGCAGATCAAAATTTCAAATCATGGGCAGTTCAAATTTTCCAAATTTGAAGGTGCCATCAAGATCAAAAGGATCAAATATTTTAACATTTATTTTTGTATTTCCAAGTTAGTGAGAGGACAAGGTTTAGCTAATCTAATGGTTGAGACTAACTTGGAGGGAAATTGAGTAACTAAAATTGAGAGTATTGATGTTGCACCTATCTATGATACACAAACTTGTGGTTGGTACATGAAAAAATTTTAATACTTGAAAAACATGCAATTCCCAGAAGGTATGGCTGACAATGAGAAGAGAAACTTGAATTTACATGACATTAAGCATGTTATTATTGATAATGAACTATGGTGGAGAAACCCAAAAGGTGTGTTGCTCAATTGTGTGGATGGTAAGCAAGCATTAGAGATTTTGCAAGAAATGCACAGTGGAGTGTGTGATGGGCACTACATGGTTAAGACAAATACCCATAATATTTTGAGAGCATGATTTTGGTGGTCCACCATTTTTAAAGATGTCCACAAGTTTGTTAAGACTTGTGATGCTTGCTAGAGATTTGTCGGGAAGTTAAAGTTCTCAGGAAGCTTTCCACTCAAGATTGTTTTAGTTTAGGCCCCTTTCCAACAATAGGGTATAAACTTCACTGGTGAAATATCAAAAAAATATAGTGGGGGGCATTCATGGATCCTTGTTGTAACTGACTATTTCACAAAGTGGGTGGAAGCAATCCCTAGAAATAAGGAAAAAGGTAAAGTGGTGATAGAATTCATGATGAAAAACATTCTAATTATATTTAGAGTTCCAGAGAAGATCATTTTTTATAATGCTATATGTTTCAGGTTAGAAGAGTTCAAGGAATTTTGTGATAAGTATCAAATACAAATTTATTTATCTTCCCCTTACCATCCTCAAGGGAATGGTCAAGGTAAATCTAGCAACAAGATTTTAATGAAGATCATTAAAAGGGTGAGTGAGAAGAATAAGAAGGCCTGAGACTCAAATTTAAAGCTTTCATTTTGGGCTAACAAGGTTACTATAACGAAGGCTACTAATTCACCATTTGGTCTAGTTTGTGGGTTGGATGCTAGACTTCCCCAAAATAGTCTACTAAAGATGTACAAGGTTTTGTAGGTGTATGATGAGAACATCTCTGATGGAATGCAACAAAGGATTGATAGTCTAATATAGTTAGATGATACTAGAAGAGAAGCTCATGATAAAAATGAAAAGATGCAGTTGCAAGTCAAGCACTTGCATAATAGGAAAGCTTCTCTCAAAAAATTTGAAGTGGACAATATGGTACTAATGTGGAATGAAAGGGCTTAGGATAAGGGTGAGTGTGGAAAATTTGAAGCACTATGGTTAGGCCCTTATCTAATATTCAATACACATGGGGAAGACTCATACTTTTTTCAGAGCTTAACAAGTGAACTTCTCTAACTTCCAGTACATGAACATTTCTTGAAGCCATATTTCTCCTAAAATATGGTATTTTCCATCTACATTGTACAGTCATGTGAATTTTGTATATATGTTGGTTTGCTTAGGTCTACTCTCCTTTCCTTGTTTAGGTAGGTCCCTAATTTTTGGTCCTTGTGCTTGGTCTTCTTCAACCTAAGTCTTTGTGATCTCACTCTATTCTAGAAGAATAAACGTCCCCAATAGGAGCCACTAGTGGAACCTCTAAAAATGCTTTGTGTCCCACTTAAAATTTTGTAAAAGTATACTTATTTTCATGACCTAGGGCTTAGGGTTTTTATTATTATAATACCTTAGGTTTTTTGAGTTTCTAAAATCCTTTCTAAGAAAAATTATAAGTTTGGATCCTTTGCTAGCATTCTATTTTAATGTTGACCTTTTATCACTAGTTCCTAGTCATTTATGTCACATCTTATTCCTTTGCATCCGTTGGTTTACCAACCCTTCGTCCTAGCAATCCCAATCATTACTCGTGGCTTTATTAGAAATATTGTCTTATCTTATGTGGGTTCATTATCCTTGAAATGTTATCCTAGGTCCTAGGTTCAAATTTTAATAATTCCATCATTCATTTAAAGTCTCATCCTTAATGTTTTGTGTCCCTACCCATCATTCACCTAGTAATGCCCCCATTTTTAAGAACTAACGATTTGCACGTGCAAAGTCCCTACTTTATGAGGTTCATCAGATCTGCACAATCAAATTTGGACCACTCCCCTCACCCTCATTGACTTTTATTTCCCATTAGAATAATATCATGAGCTGGAAGGTAAGTGCAATGTTCCCCTTTGTAGTGGTGGGCCTAATGTCTCTCAAGGTCAGTAAGGGATATTTTGAAGTTAATCAACATTGGGGATTGAATGCTGCAGCTTCATCTAGGTCATTCCCTGCTTCCTTGTCTGATTTTATTTTGCATTATAATACTATCATGGTGTAGCGAGCAGATGACATGTGTCTCTTCTCAAAGGGGACAACTAGGCTTTGAAGGAAGCAAGCATTACATTTAGATGGGATCGATGATAGAGGATGGGTAATGTGGGTCAATCTTGACCACTCCCCACCATCCCATGGGGACCTACCTCTACCTCCCATCTCTCAATGGGGAAGTGGGAGAGCACCATGTGGAGTAACCTAAAAGGCATAATGAACATTAGAAAATGGGAAATATTAATGAAATATTTTAGCCATGGGTATGAAGGATAAAATATGTGCCACTAAAGGGATTAAACTGCTCGTGATTTAAATGTGAATGATATCTTTTAATCTTGGTCATTGGTTGCATGCGAGAGTTATGTGCACGAGAAAGTGGTCTTATGGTAAATCACACACATGTTGAAGGCTTGAGATTTAATCAGAGCCCTCCCCCACCTCCCCGCTGCTAAAAGTTGCATGCAGGTTAAGACCAATGGGGAAGCGGGGAAGTGGACATGTAGGGTTTTCTTCAGTGCTTAATAGATGGTGGAGCCCATGGATAGGTTGGAGGCCTCTTCCACATTATTTATTTTTATTGGATAAAAGAAAATAGATATTATAGTCAGCTTTTTCAAACATTGTTGACTCAATCTGGACGGTTGTTGATTCGTCTCATCACATGATCAATGGTCAAGTTTCAAAAATGTGTGGCTAGTTCTCAGTTCACTTGCATGAGATTTATTTTGAACATTAATGGGCATGATGCTCTATTAATTTGACATAAAGAGGGTTGTCATCCATTTTATTTCACAATTACAATCATTGAGAGATGAATAATTGGTCTAGAGCCAAAGAAGAAGGTGGTAAGAGCTCAGGTGAGCAGTTCTAAAGGCATTGAAGAAATTTTTCCTAGGAAAGTAGCTATACATACTTTTATGTGTCAACTGTGGATAAGTTAGCTAGTTTGGGGAATTGTTAGAAGTTCTGTAAGTCATAGGTACTTAGGGTTTTAAAGGGTTTGGTTATTTGGAAATTCCATTGGGTTAGTAAGAATTATGCATTGTCTAGGAGGGTTTTTGCTCTAAAATTTTGTTTCTAAGAGCATAAACTAGTGAGATTCTTCTGTTAGTGAAAATTCGTAAACCCTAGGGCTATTATTTCATGAAAATGAGTGAGCATAGTGAGTCAAACATTAATCTAGAAAGAAAACCCAAATAGAAGAGGGTTAAAAGGTCTAAAACCAAGGATGAAAAACCTAAAATTAAGCTAGATGTACCTAAGAAATCCATGAGGCCAAAAGCTAAGAAGAGAACTTTTTCCATGGATGGTGAAGATAAGGGTATTACTAAAGATTGCTATAGGAAAAACATGTGGGCTAGGCACAAAGGGGATGATAATGATGATAAGGTTGGTCCTTCTGAGAAGAAAAAGGAGAAGGACAACAAGGCTTATGATTCTTATATGGGGGAACCTTATGTTGGCATGGAAGATGAGGTTCAAAGTAATCTATGGGTATGTGCAGGATCATCATGGAAAAAACAGGCCCTTAAGTGGCAAAAAATTTAGAAAAATTAGTGTTAGGAAACTTGACGTAAAAAATTGAATAAGTTATCTATATTATTTCAAAAATATGTAAGAATAGAATCTGCAGAAAATTGAATGTAGTTTCTAAACTACTAGTTTTATTTAAAAATAAATAAAATCTATTTGGTGAAAATTTAAAATTTCAATGCGGTAGTACTTAAATTTCAGGGAAAAAATAAGAAGTAGGTGTCTGTCTGACCACCCTAACCATAATAAAATGATAATATTTTTTTATGATATTTTATATATAAGTAGATGACTCATGTCCGGATGCGATGCATATTTTTTTGTAATTTTTTTCCAAGTAAATAATTAATTATGAATATTTTATTGTAACTTCTAAAAAATATAAAAACTCGTATGTCTGACCACCTTAACTTGGTCAAAAATTCATGAAATTTATTTTTTCTTTTTTTAATCATATAGTATGTGAAGCATAGAATGTGATGCATGTTTTGGATTCAAAAAATGTGATACTGTTTGAAAGTTATAGATGTTTTCAATTAGCCTATCGATCAGGACTTTAGTTGTAATTCTAATAGAAAATGAATAATAATTATTTATTAAATTCAAATTAAAGAATAATTTATATTGGTGGAAAGCTAAGAATCTCCTATTAAAACCCTTTTTGTTTCATCAATTTTGGGTAAAAAAAAAGTTGTCAGCTACATACCCCATAGATACCCATAATCTTGCCACTTTTTGGCCCATCATGATCCTGCACATACCCCTATAATATTCCCATTTTATGCAAAGTAGGGAGGAAACCTCAAATCAATCGTAGTTCAATCCAAAAACAAAAATTCTTCCCCAACTTCACCTTATTCTAGCAAACCTTCAAGTTTCTCTTGTAACATTTCCAATAGAGAAAATTGTGCACATCTCTTAGAAAACTCCTCAAACACACAAACCAAAAGGTGTTTCAAACACCTATCATCCTCTTCTTTAACATATCTTAAAAGCTTATACAATTGTTTTGGAACAACGCCTCTAAAAATAGACTAATACACTGAACAATGGCTCAATTAGCCCACTTTTAGAAAGAAACATCTACTAAAACACCTTTATAATCTCAAATACCTATTGAGAGTCCTTTAACAGCCTCCAAAACCACATAATCCACAAATTTAACCAAATAATTACTTTCTATTGTTTCAAAACACAAAACCCTTATTTTAGGCCATTCTAGGCATGCTCAATGAGGGTTTATTGAAACCCAATACTCTTAGCTCTATTTCACCTTCAAAACATTTTCAACAGACCTAAATATGTCTTCCTATGCTTTACAAACTCACTCCCACACTTTACCAAATTTTTATCATCAAACTACCATTCTTAACCATCAAATTTGGCTCAAAACTTGCACATTTCACCCTAGGGCATCATTCCAAAGTCCTCAAACAACCTCCCATGCTAAAATAAACTCCATCCAAAACTAAACCTACCACAGAACACCCATTCCGCCAAGTTACAAGGAAAAATCATGGTGGAGTGGGTGTTAATCCATTTTAAATGTTTACAAACCCTCAAAATTGACTATACAAACTTGACTACAGAGATTTATCAATAAAACACTTCAATCTTTATGAAAATCAACCAAAAAAAGTCCAATATAAACTTACATCATGCATCCATATAATTTTATAACTTTCAAGTCAACATTCTCCTGTATGGGCAAGTACAATGATCTACAACAACAAACTTGACTAGTAAAACATAGAAAATTTGGAGTTTCTTTATTGATTTTCTTAACAAAACTTCAATAGAGAGCTTACATCGAGTCTCCCAACATATTTAAGCTTTTACCTCCTAAAAAAACTACCACAACCAGAAAAATAAACTTTTAAACTCCCATGACCATTGGTATTCCTAATCTTGGATTTTTACACTTTCTCAACATGACAACATTTTACAAGATTAGCAACTTTGCATAATGAAACCCTAAATCAACCAAATGACTCAAATTACATTTAGAATGGTATATTATGATCTTATTGGACTAAAAATAAGACTCAACACCCTAAACCAACCTATCAAAGACCTTACTAGATCATGTTTTAAAAAATGATGAACATGGTGCCCCTGCACCATACAACCGACCTGAAAAAGATTCCAAGTCCCTTTGGAAATTGCATTGTTGTAGATCATACTTCTTCACATCATCTCCTTGACCCTCAAATTATCCTTTAAGTGGCGATCCTTTCCATTGGATGAGGTATTGAAGCTTAGTGTCAGTCCATGCACATTTCAACTTGTTACCACTTAGGTATTGGTTCACCTTCACAAATTGTGATAATGAATGTCTTATGATTTCCCTTTATTTGTAAATGATGTTGTGCTTGCTTTGACCCTTGCAAGCTGACCTTTTCCAACTTTTTCTTTGAATTTCCTCTCCTTTTCCCCTGAAGTATAATTGAATTAATTCACTTGCTCTTGCCAAACACCTTTCCTCACCTCATCTTTTCCCCTTATCTCCGTGATCAAATTCTCTACCTCAGTAATCTCTGTCTTATCAAACTTCCACACATCTAAATTAAAAAAATCTGACTACCTACTACCTTATTTTGAAATCACAAAAAAAAGTATTGTTCCTACCATGATCTCAACATCCTTTCCTAACCCATTTTGCATGCCCATGATCAATTCATCCTTGACCTTCTCTGTATCAAACCTTGACACCAAACCATAATCCTTCCTTCCTTCTAATTGTGCATCATCCTTCAAATTCACTTTCCTAGTATCTACAATTTTTTTGATGGTTGCAAACTCTACATTCTTGTCTTCCTATAGCTTCACAAACTCCTTTTTTCCTATCATGATCACTTTAGCTACCTTTCTTTTTTCCTTCACATATTCTTGCAATGGTGTTAATGTAAAGGCATTCCCATCCTTCTCAATCTGATATGCGTTGTCTCTTCCATAATAAATGGCATGTCTATCAAACTGCCATAGTCTTCCAAGTAAAAAAATGACAACAATCCATTGGAAAAACATCACAAAGAACCTTGTCCCTACATCCACCAATGCTAAATTCAACTAGAGCTTTCTCACTAACAAAAATTGATTGCTCAACATTCTACCAAGACACTCTATAATGTGTTTCATGAGGAATTTTCTCCAATTTCATTTTATCTACCATTTCATTAGACACCATATTATTAGTGCTCCCTAAATCTAGTACAAATTCACATACCTTTCCTTTGCATTTATAGGTGGTATTAAATAATGTTATTCTTTGTGCCATCTCCTTCTCCTTGGATGCTTTCAGTAATACTTTTCTCACCATCAATGACTCCCCAACTTATGGAGTAGTGTATTGCATTGGAGAGTTTACACTCTCATCTTCATCTTCTTGCACCAAATTTACTCTCTTTTCACTTCTCCTTTCACCACCATATGAACTAGAAGCTTGTTCTTCCTTGCACTACCATTCTTGATGGCCAAACTAATTGCAATGTTAGCACCTACCTGTGAATCCACAAGAGCCTCTTCCTTGACTTCCAAATCTACCTATAAAGCTTGATCTACCACCTCTAAAGCCACGTCTTTTATCAAAAAATCATTCTTGGCCTTTGTTTGTATCTTCCTAGCTTTCATTTGATTGTCTTGAAGTAGAAAATGAAAATCTTCCTCTTCAAGTGTTGCTTCTGCCCCTAGTTTTTTAATCTTGCCTTCTCTTGACCTTTTCTTCAACCCTTATTGCCATTTGATAGCACTTCTCAACCTTTCTTGGATTTTCCAAGGTTAGTTCATCTTGAATATTGAATCTCAATCCACTCAAATACCTAGCAACCTTTTCCACTTCATCCTCCATGTGAGCTTCCCTTATGCTCAACTTGTAAAATTCTTCAATATATGTTTTAACATCCATTTCTTTTTGTTTCAAACCTTGAAGTTTCCTCAAAATTTGAATAGCATAATCAAAGGAAAAAAATTTCCTTTAATTTTAGCCACCATTTTATCCCAAGAAACAATCGTTGACTTACCTTTCTTTCTTCTCTTAGATTTCTAATAATCCCACCACAATAGTGCATGACCCTACAACTTTTTCTTTGCAATATTCACCCTTTTCTCTTCAAGAACATCTTCACACTCAAAGTAATTTTCTAGTGCTACAATCCAATCCAGTAATTATTCATCATTTATATTGCCTCCATATTTAGGAATGTTAGAATCCAAGATCACCTGCATGCAAGATGGATACCTGTCACATGCAAAAGATATGAAGAACCGAAAAAGATGTTCTCTGTAAACCTCTCTGTAAAAAATGCATTAAGAGAATCAATTATTACAAAGTGATCAATCCTTATGAAGGAGATCACGAAACCCTAAAAAGGGAAACCCTAAATGAAACCTAGTGTGCACACTTAATAATTAATAATTAATTATTAATGTGCCTAAGTTTAGCTTAAGTAATAAAGAGGAATAAGTGACTTAATTAATTAATCAATGTGATGTAATTAATTAAGCATAATAACTTATTACTCTAACACTTAAGATGAACTTAGGAAGAAGCTAAAACACTAGAATAAGATGCATGAAAGCAAAGATGGTCCCGACAACTAGGCTGATCAGGTACCCATTTACAAATGCAATAGGGAGCAAGAGAAGGAAAAACCCGGTGGGACAAAACCCCCTTACAATGAGATAACATCCAAAGAAGCAGCGGAAGAACTTCGTAGCTAACGGAACTTGATATAGGCAAGCAAGGAAATATTCTTCTGTATACTACTGAAACCGGATGAGAGTCACTGATTGACTCAAGGAATCATGATTAAAGCAACAGAAAACCCGATGCCATGGAACACTGGAACAACTCTGGAATCTATGAAGCAGCAAGCAATTATTGAATGATGTATTACTGAAAACGAAGTGCAAAGATGCAAGATGCAATCTCCCAACTGCCAAAACATCCAAGTAATCACCAAACAACCCATCGGGCTAAATATGGACTAACTGATAAACCTGGGACAGATATAGAAAAAGTGCATGGACAGCAACCTAGAGCTCCTCAATACCTTTCTGACGCTTCAAACGAGGCGAAAAACGGAGATCGTGGCAAAAAGTTATGAGCTCGGAAGTCCAAAAACAACATCTAACTTCAAACAGAAATAAATGTAGTAAAACAGAAAAATACTGTAAAATAAACTATGCCAAATGAAAGTGCTTGGAACCAACTTTCTGGTGATATCTCGTTTTCCCGATTTCGATACCGTATGCCCAAGTTATGGCCAAAAGAAAAAAACTGCTTCTTTAGGAAAAACTAGGGTTAGGAGGGGCAAAGAGGGCTGCCGTACGGCTGATGTCATCATGACGTCATGCTGATGTCATCAAAATGTGAGCATAAATTTGACGGCCTGGGGGCCGTCGGCGGAAAAAATCTCCCCCCTGAAAAAATTTTTGGCTGCCCGAATATTTGTTGAAAATAGCCAGAATATTCTCCGTCGGCATTCTGGTAGGGTTAGGTCCTGGTCCTCAATAGGACCACCCGCTGCCCAGGAAGTGGCTGGCCGGGGCTGGGCGCATAGCGCCTGGCCCCCCATGGAACCGGCTGCTGGCTGATGAAAGCCCGCGGGGGCTGAATACTGCGAGTGGCGGGCGGGTGTAGGGTCCAGGCAGCGGTGGCGGGCCGGTGGCCGCCCGGTGGCCGCTGGGTGGCGGATCTGCTTTTGTACTGGGCGCATAGAAATGAAGAGGAATTTCGACCTTTTTTGGCATGATTTTCGAGATTTTCTACCTCGATCTGCGTGCAGAGAGGCCGTATGGCCCCTTATAAATTTTTTTTGCCTCCCGGATCACCTCCACCAAAATGGATGATTTGACAGGCATTTCTAGGGTTTTGGGACGCTGCGAACGCGATGGCGACGTCTGTTTGAGCCCATTGTGTCCCAAAATAATGGCTACCCCTAGATCTTGCAGAAAAGATGTCTGTGGAAACCCTTGCACCTGAAACTCACAAAGAGGCCATATCTTCAGATCACGAACAAGCAGCTGCAGGTCTGGAGCTCTGATACCATGTTAGAATCCAAGATCACCTGCATGCAAGATGGATACCTGTCACATGCAAAAGATATGAAGAACCGAAAAAGATGTTCTCTGTAAACCTCTCTGTAAAAAATGCATTAAGAGAATCAATTATTACAAAGTGATCAATCCTTATGAAGGAGATCACGAAACCCTAAAAAGGGAAACCCTAAATGAAACCTAGTGTGCACACTTAATAATTAATAATTAATTACTAATGTGCCTAAGTTTAGCTTAAGTAATAAAGAGGAATAAGTGACTTAATTAATTAATCAATGTGATGTAATTAATTAAGCATAATAACTTATTACTCTAACAAGGAAAATCAATCTTCACTTTGCGTCTATCATCCTTCATTTCTCTCGGCAACTTAGCCATCCTTTGATCACTAGGATCTAATTATGCTTCCTCTTCATTGTTAGTTTCCTCCTCTTCATTGGAGTCACTCTCATACCTCATGTCCACATCTCTTTTTAGCCTTGTTTTGAGAGCATCAAGCCTTTCCTTCAACTCTCTCATCTCCCTAGTATGCTTTTCCTTCAACTCATTCTTTTCTCTAGCCATAGTTTTCCCTTTTGGAGGCGTCTTGTCTCTTCAACTTCCCACTTTTCCTTCTTAAATTTGCAACTTCTCACCTTCAAGAGATCTAATACCTATGCTTTGATACCACTTGATGCAGAGTAGGGAGGTAGCCTCAAATCAATCATAGTTCAATCCGAAAACAACTCTTCAAGCTATAAAACCCCAATTTCACCTTATTCAACAACTTCACCTTATTCCAACAAACCTTTAAGTTTTTATTGTAGCATTGCCAATAAAGAAAATTATGTATCTCTTAGAAAAATCCTCAAATCTAGAAACCAAAAGGTTTTTCATACACCCATTATCTTCTTTAACATATCTTAAAATCTTATATACTTTTTTTGGAACAACACCTTTGAAAATAGACTGATACACTAAATAGGGGCTTAATTAGCCCACTTTTACAAAGCAACATCTACTCAAACAAATTTCCAACCTAAAATACATATTGATAGTCCTTTACTAGCCTTACTAGCCTCTAAAACCATAGAATCCACAAATTTTAACCAAAGAAGTAGTTTCTATTTATCAAAACATAAAACCCTTGTTTTAGGCCATTCTAGGCATGCTCAATGAGGGTTTATTGAAACCCAATACTCTCAGCTTTGTTTCACCTTGAAAACACTTTTAGCACACCTAAATATGTCTTCTTATGCTTTACAAACTCACTCTCAAACTTGACCAATGCTGTCTCATCAAACTACCATTCTTAACAATCAAATTTGGCTCAAAACTTGCACATTTCACCCTAGGGCGTCATTCTAAAGCCCTCAAATAGCCTCCCTTTCTCAAATAAACTCCATCCAAAACTAAACCTACCCTAGAGAACCAATTCCACTAAGTTACAAGAAAAACTAATGGTGGAATGGGTGTTAATCCATTTTAAATGTTTACAAACCCTCAAAACTGGATGTACAGACCGGCCTACAGAGATTTGTCAATACAAAACTTCAATCTTTATGAAACTCAACCAAAAAAAAGCCAAGATACAATTACTTCATTCCTCCATATAATTTTATAACTTGCAAGTCAATATTCTCTTATGCAGGAAAATACAATGATCTATAACAACACATTTGACTGGTAAAACACATAAAATTTGGAGTTTCTTTACTGATTTTATTAACAAAACTTCAAGAGAGAACTTACATTGAGTCTCCCAAAATACTTAAGCTTTTCCCTCCTTAAAAAAAACTACCACAACCAACAAACCCAACTTTTAAACTTGCATGACCATTGGTATTCATAATTTTGCATTTTTACACTTTTTCAACATAACAACATTTTACAAGTTTAGCAACTTTGCACAATGAACCCCTAAACTGACCAAATGGCTCAAATTAAATTTAGAATTCTCTATTATGACCTTATTGGACTCAAAATAAGAATGAACACCCTAAACCAATCTATCAAAGACCTTACTAGACCATGTTTTGAAAAATGATGAACATGGTACCCCTACACCAACATTATCTTCTCACAATTGTAGGTCTAGAAGACTCTAATGATGGCGAGATAAATTCTCTAGTTTCAACAAAATCATGATAGTGACATGGATAATCTAATACTGAAGATGATGAACCATTACAAAAATAGAGTCCCCAATTTGGAGTTTTCGTCTTAGATGTTGACATGGATGAGAGAATTTGATGTTGCTACAATGATGAAAGATTTTTTTTGTCTTATTGAACCAACAATTTTTTGGTTTGGATTCTATAGGCTTCTCTTGCACTCTTAGGATCTTCCACCTAAAAGGAGTGAGGTATAATAACCCCAAAATTGAAGTGGTTCACTCAATCTAATATATGTGTGTTATGATTAAAGCTAAATGCAATGTTCAACTAAGCAATGTAATTGACTAATTATGAATGCAAAACCTAAGAAATGTGCAATATTTGAAAACATAGTGATGTTTGCAAAAAGCTTAAAAAGATGAACAAAAATGCAAATCAAGCTAAATAGAAAGCTATTTTTCAGAACGTGTGCACCTGTAAAGTTAAAGATGATTGGAAAGCAATCTAGAAATATGACAAATTTGGCTTTTGAGTTGACTAGGACTCATTCACTACCCTAGGCGAATCAATCCCAAGTTAAGGTTTTTTGCCTAGAAACTAATTTCTGCAAACTCGGTGTCTAGATTTGCTTTTGACTCAAAAATTCACCTCATGAGGAACTCATTTTCCATGCATGGTGAATTAGTCCACTTTCATTTTTTTGTAATTTCAAGTCTATGTTCTACACCTTGATACCTGTATAACACTTTCTAATGGAAACCCAAGTCTGGATCTTAGAAAATTCTTGAAAAACAAATTAAAATTGGTTTTCTAATGGGGGGTTTGTCTTTTTCAAAACCCTAGTTGGGTAATCAAACCTTAAAAGGAAAAAAATATTTATAAAACCCTAGACTTCAGTGTGTTAAAGACTAGGAAAGTCTAAAGTATGGTGAAACCCTATTCTATTTGTGCTAGAATAAGATGTGCAAATGTAATTTGAATGATGTAAGAATTCAACCCTAGAAATCCTACAACACATCAAAATGGAGGTAAATGTTATGCAAATAGAATGTAAATAAAATGTAAACCTTAATTTGAAGATAGAGGAGAAATGGAAGATGGAATCACTTTGAAAACAAGTCTTTAGGTGTGATTTGATGGCTAGTTGCATCTCCTCAATCTAGATTTTTCCATGATTCACCATAGGAATCCATCATCAACTCCTTGCAATGCTAAACCTTGATCCAAAAAGTGAGATTCAAGACCTGTAAAAATCCTAGTTTGTTGCCCTAAAACTTCAACTTTGCTAATGAAACTTGTTGTAGAAGACTTGACTTTAGAATTTTCTTTTGAGAAATAAGTAAGAGATGCGAAAAATGACTTAAGATGAGTATTTATAAGCATAAACACCTGATTTTCCCATTATTTATACCTAAGAGGTCGACATTAACCAAAAAATTAAGTTGAATTAATTAAATTCCCGCTCAAAATTGAAATTTCCCTCAAAAGGAACTCATTTGCCACCCTTGGTGAATGGGTACCACTAGAGGGGATTCATTCGTCCAAGGTGGCGAATGGGTCCCACCTATTATTTTGAAGGTGGGTTTTCAGGATATGGATGAATTGAATGTTGTTTTTTAGGATTTAAGTGATTTCTCAAGTGAAACTAGCCTCTAGATTAAAAATATTGGGTTTTAGGGGCCTATAAATGTTGTTTTGAAGGATAAATAATGCAAGGGTACTCAAAAGTAGGTCTAATTAAGTGTGAAATTGTTTGTTTTCTCAAGATTGTCCAATTTTCTACACCAAATTTATCCCCCACTTTAGTGCCCATATGACTCTCGTGCATATGTAAGATAAAGGACTCTAAACAGTGCACTTTATTACATAAAAGGATATAGGTCAAAAGACGGGAGAATGAAGCCCCCTATGTAATTATCTATAAAACCATAACATTAAGAACCGCATCCTACAAAAAAACTTCGTTAATTGTCCAAAAATCCTTATATCTAACTCCTAGGAATCCAATTCAAGGGTAGATGTATGCCCCCCCTTGATTTTGCTTGCTTTATAAAGGTGGAATCAAGGTAGTAATCTAGCCATGCCGAATAAAGATCATATAGTAGGGAATTTTTAAGTACCATGCCTCATAATGATTGATGAATGATGATGTCAAGTGTAGAATCATGAATCCAATGCATCAAATGGTGTCAAAAATGGTGTTCTCTAGCTCTTGTTATCGTGTTTTGAAGAAAAGAGGCTTTACTAACTATTAAGATAAAATAGCCCTAATTTAATGCATAAGGGTAAAAGTGATGAAAATAGGCTAAAAGAAGTAGAATAAGGCAATTTTTCACTTACTATTTCATTTTACCTTCTTGTAGCTTGAGAGTGACGAGCGATATGAGAATATGCCAAGTAGATAGGATTACACACCTTCGCCATTGGATGAGCTTTGAGGGAAAGTGTCACGCAGTGAGCTATATTATGAGGTGAGTCAATTTTACAACTTTTGCCTTGTGATTTTATAATAATTTAATGATTTTTTAATACATGGATAGGTTAATTTAGGATCTTGGAATTTTTTTTGCAAAGTGTCCCCTTTTTTCGCAAAGTGACCCATTTGTTTGCCAAGTGTCTTGTTTCTTCACTAAGTGTCCCATTTCTTCACTAATTGTCCCATTTCTTTGTAAAGTGTCCTAAAAGGGTTCTAAAGTGTCTAGGGCCATTATAAAAGCACACTAGATTTACTTTAGCACACTTGCATGATGAAATATGTGAAAATTGAAAATATTAGATGAATTTTTAGAGCACTTTGTGATGATTTGGATAGGTTCCCACCCTATCGCAACAATGGCTAGGGGGAAGGAAGATTAGTTTTTTAAAAAGATTTAGCATCGGTGCTATTAGAGATAGAGTATTTATAGGCAGTAGGTATCTATTGGGCATCTCTAATGCCACCCATGAGATATGATAATGCCATGCTCATGGCCCTATGTGAGTGTTGGGATGTCGATACTTGTACATTTCATCTTCCTACCAGGGAGATGACCATCACTCTCAAGGATGTACATTGTATTCTCTAAGTTCCTATTCAGGGGGGATCGATCATTCTGCAAGAAGAAGGTGGACATGCAGTATTTCTTGGATGGACTTGTTCATGATGAGCTCATGAGAGCATGAATCAAGGCTTCCCATGCTTTTATATTCATGAGTTATTTTTGTTAGAAAGGTTATGATGCATACAGTGGCTCTTGTTCTTAATCTTGATGGATGAGCAATACACTTAGATGGAGGATTGGTACACTTGATTTGAGGGATGTATGAGCACAGGATAGTCTATGCATGGGAACGCTACATCCTAGCACATCTTCATTATGATCTTGGCCAATTTTTTTTTTGAGAGATCGATAATATGGTGCACTGCATACTTCTACAGGTGTGGTGCCTCTAGCATATTACATGCACCTGGCCTATTGGGTTCCCTTATGTTTTAGCTGGAGGATATCCATGAACATTTGGATATCTTCTATGATGCTTGTGGTAGTATGAAGATTTAAATTTTTGAAGGATGAGGCTTGATCGACTGGACAAAAATGAGATCTTATGGAGACCCTATCTACTCACTCTATAGTGGCTAGATCCCATAGGATACCTGAGGAGGATGTAGATGGACAAGTTTCTAGCTAGGAGGCATGACTATGTTGTACAACCTTTCTATTATGAGTGAGTCATGTGATAGTTTGGGTAGGTGTAGACACCACCAAGGGAATTCCCCTTCATTAGGAAATTAGTGTAGAGTTACCAGAGCCCAAGAAATACTATTCGGCTTAATATAGATCATGTTCATGAGAGTGACATTGATGCTTCAGATCACGATCAACCACCAGTCAATAACACTGATGATTTTGGCAGCACAGATGAGCATGAGTATTGGTGGTCAGTGACATGACTAGCTCCTATATTTCCCATGGATGTCCCTATAGGTGATGCATGACAAACACCAGATGAGGGAGATGTGCCAGAGGATAGGGCTAAGGATGTATGATATAGGCTAGCAAATATATTTACTGATGTGATCAATGATGAGTATGATTCAAAGGCCAATCTTGATTATGAGGACTAGGATGGAGGTGAGGAGGATGAGTATTGCGAGGAGGATCTACCCTTGAGTGATGGTGACAAGGTAGCAATTGAGGATCGGTACGAGCATGGAGATTCCTCACACACTTGTAGGACCAGATCATGTGTAGTAGCTATAGTAGATATTAGCACCTAGAGTTAGAGAGAGGATATCACATCTTACATGCCCCCTAGAGAGGATGAGGTTGATATTCCTCATTCATTTATAGACATAGGTGATGATGTT
This sequence comes from Sequoia sempervirens, assembly GCA_007258455.2. NCBI lineage: Eukaryota > Viridiplantae > Streptophyta > Pinopsida > Cupressales > Cupressaceae > Sequoia > Sequoia sempervirens. Next base: position 462,742,883 of record VDFB02271358.1, read on the forward strand.
TGATTTTATGCATGTACTTTTAGTATTTTATACTTTATATATATATATATATCATGATGATTTTTACTGATTGTGTAGCTTTTCTATATTACATGAGCGATGAGATACTGGTGAGAGTTCTATCATCAAGTTCCCACGAAGATAGTGCCTGCATCCATGAACAAGGAGGAGATGGATCTTGACTATGTGCCCCTACCGATCATGGAGGAGGAGCCAAAGTCACTCAAACCTTTCATGAAATTAGGGGTAGTATATGAGAGTGTTAGGAGATGAATCCATTGAGCTGAGAGTGTAGGAAAGTCATCACATACCTCATTAGAGGTTGAGAGACTGCATGTAGAGCTAACACAGGTATGAGCAGAGAGGGATTAAATGGAAAAGGATCAGCTTGTGGCTCTTGGTCGAGTACAGGGTCTAGAGTATGCACTTAGACTCAGAATTTCATGGTCATGATCACACATGACCATCTCAAGACGTCCACGGACTGGATCAGGAGTGCCAGAGCCTGAGGGGTCTAGGTCTCATAGACCTTGGTAATTTTGTATATGATACTAAGATGTCTAGAATATATTTTGAGATATATACATGCGCATTGGATGTTATTATAATTTTTCCTAATGTTTCTAGATGTTAACTATAAATGTGATTAATTAAATAACTCATGATAAAATTATTTAATTAATTTCTTCATGATTTAACATGATTGAAGTGATCTAATGTAAAACATATTTTAGTTTCATTGTAGATACAACTTTGTTGATTAGAGAATATGTTAAATTAAATACACCTATTGTAGACATGCAAAATTGACATCATGTATTCCTTGTATTTAATTAAATCATATTCGCCCATCAATTAAATAAATCAAGTTTATTTGATTATTCTCCTAAGGTTGTCTCTTAAATTAAATAAATCATTTTATTTAATTATCTCCTAAAGTTTCTTCATTGAGTTAAATCAAATGTATTTAATTAAATGGCTAATGTCCATTATTTCCTCCCATTTGATTTAAAATCTAAATAAAATGTCATGTCAACTAATCTCTATCTAAAGTTAATTAAGTCATGATTAACTTCTAACATTAATCATCTTTTCTCTAGCTTTTTCCACTTGCACAATAAATCATTTCTTTTCATTTATTAATTCTTCCTTATCATTCAAAAAGGCATCAAAAGGGAATATTCCCCAAATTTTAATTTTCCCTCCCACATGTCTTGTCATCCAACATAGCATTAATTCCTCTTACATTTTCTCTTACATGTCTCCAACTTGGCATTTGAGACCCTTTCTTCTCCCTCCAACAAGCTAACTTTCAAATTTGAAAAGCCACCTAATGTCATTAATTGTAACATTTGTCAAAATATGCACAACCTTCATCCTCTCACATTTTGACAAGTGGCATCTTGTCATTGGCTCAAGATTAGTCCTGCATTCATCCATTTTTCCTCTTCTTATCCCAATATCATCTATAAATAAGAGGCTTCTCTTTTTATTTTGGCATCCACAATCATCCACAAGTTATGCACTTTTGAATTCACCATCTTCATAGCATCTTCAAAGAATTTTCATCATTTGTCTTATCAAGGGTTGGGAAAGGGCTACTTTCCACATCAAAGTGGCACCAATCCACTATGGGATAGGTATACATCATGCATTTTTGTATGCTTTCAATTAATTTATTTAATCTTTTGTTGTCTTGATTGCATTATGAGGCATGTTGAGGTATTTCATAGGGATGTTATGTTCGATTTAATTTAAATAAATAACCATCCTAATATGTGTGTGGAAGTTTAAGTATATGCAAATTTTACCATCCACAACTACATTGGTGCTACTTTGATGTGGAAAGTAACCCTTTCCGAACCCTTGATAAGCCAAATGATGAAAATGCTTTGAAGATGCTATGAAGATGGTAAATTCAAAAGTGCATAACTTGTGGATGATTGTGGATGCCAAAATACAAAGAGAAGCGTCTTATTTATAGATGAGATTGAGAGAAGAAGAGGAAACATGGATGAATGTGGGACTAATCTTGAGCCAATTACAAGATGTGAGAGGATGAAGGTTTTGGATAAATGTGCCAATAAGTGACATTAGGTTAATTTTAAAATTTGAAAGTTGGCTTGTTGGAGGAAGAAGAAAGGGTCTTAGATGCCAAGTTGGAGACATGTAAGAGACAATGTAAGAGGAGTTAATGCTATGTTGGAGGACAAGATATATGGGAGGGAAATTTCAAATTTGGAGAATATTCCCTCTTGATTCCTTTTTGAATGATAAGGAGGAATTAATAAATCAAAAGAAATGATTTATTGTGCAAGTGGAAAAAGCTAGAGAAAAGATTATTAGTGTTAGAAGTTAATCATGACTTAATTAACTTTAGATAGAGATTAATTGACATGACATTTGATTTAGATTTTAAATCAAATGGGAGGAAATAATGGACATTAGCCATTTAATTAAATACATTTGATTTAATTAAATGAAGAAACTTTAAGAGATAATTAAATAAAATGATTTATTTAATTAAAGAGATAACCTTAGGAGACTAATCAAATAAACTTGATTTATTTAATTGATGGGCCAATATGATTTAATCAAATATGAGGAATGCATGATGTCAATTTTGCATTTCTACATTTTTCCCCTCTTTGAAGCAAGGTACTTGCTGCATTGGTTCAAAGAATAAACTTGCTGCAACCAAAATTCAAAAAATTTCTGATTTTTCAGATGCCCCAGTAGAAAGAAGTATATTGGTACATTTCCCACTCGAGAGATCGAGTGAAAAGTTTGATTTGAAGGTTGATCTCGTGACAAAGAGGTTCAAGATGGATGTATGGGTGGTTATTATGATGATGCAAATGAGGTGGTTTCAAGATGCTTTGAATAACCAATCTATATCATTTGAGATGGATGATGCGATATTGCCTATATGATTATGCAATGGATGTTTTATACAAATGTATGGTTTATGAGATGCTTGGACTAATATATCTATAATATGCGATGATGAAAATGCATATGAATGATATGTAGCATGTTGATGGTTTGTGGATGTAGGATGGATGCACTGGCGATGATGATTAACTAACCCAGTATGATGTTAGCGCAGAAAAGAAGAAATGAGATTATGACAAGATGATTCAACAAGCCAACTTTGATAAAGATGATGATGAGAGATGGATTGTTTTCTTATCAAGAACTAGGACGATGTTGTACCTAGTGTGATGGAATTTGACTCGACAAATAGATAGGAGTATTCTTGTTCACACTCGACATATGGAAACCTTGCTAGGATGCACCTAGCAAAGCAAGTATTCACTAAGTTATATTATAAGAACATCCAACAAGCACAATAGATAAAAGATAATGATCAATGCCCCATTCCTTTCTCTCTAAATCGCTTTGATTAGACATCATTGAGAGGTCATTGGAATAAGCGCAATAAGATAAATAAAAAAGAAAAGATCAAACACACAAACAAGTCAATGTTCTTCATACCTCTAGCCAAAGGGATTTGTTTTGTTTAGGATAAGAAATGAAATGATTTCCAATAGATAATTCCCATTGTAGGAAGGATACATCCTAGGACATGTTAGTGGATGGTGGCACATTGTTTTGTTTAACCAAAGTGTTTTTTCCAATAGATAATTCCCATTGTAGGAAGGATGCATCCTAGGACATGTTAGTGGATGGTGGCAAGTTGATAGATTGTTCAAAAAGGCTACTGATATAAGGTTGATTGACATGTTTGTGAATGATCAAGAGTTTGATTTTGTATTTAAAAGTTTGTTGTTTTGATTTTGATTTTGTGTTTGAATTTTTCTTTTGCTGATTGTTATGCTTTTTTCTATGTGTTTATTATGGATGAGTGATTTATTGTGGGTGAAAGCGAAATGAGATGGATGGATTTTTTCAAATATTTGGATTTTTTGGAGTTTTTTGAACTGTTTTGAGGTTGTTTTTTGTATTTTTGAGATTTTTCAAATGTTTTGATTTTCAAATTTTCAAATGTTTTGAAGTTTTTTGAGATTTTATGAATGTTTTTGGATTTTTCATCTTGGGGTTGAAAAGATTATCCTTTCCTATGTTTAAGCTCAGAGAAAACATAGTTAGACTCCATTTTTTTGACATTTTCTATTTTTTGACTTGTTTTTGGATTTTGATATGATTTGGATGTTTTTGGATTTTCACATGATTTTGATGATTTGGACATGTGCGATGATATTGGTACTCTATTTTGGGATTTTTTTGAAAACCAAGCTAAGGTTGATTGATCAGATTGCTAGATTGATGATGATAACATTGTTAAGGATGCACAACAATGCAAGGATAGTGTTAAGCAACATAAGGATTGGGAAGGATATCCCAAGATGATGATGGATTGATTGGTTATAAATTTATTCAGGATACACAACAATGGAAGGATAGTATTAAGCAACACAAGGATTGGGAAGGATATCCCAAGATGATGAATTTTTTATTAGATTTCATTTATTAGGATTTTGAAGCTTGATTTTGGAACAAACTTGTTTTGAATGATTTGATGTGATGTTTGAAGTGAAAAGTAGATGCAACTGATATTGATTGTTTGGATTGATGTTTGATGAAAGATGAAGCTTGATAAGGAATGCCTTCTTGTCAAAATATGCCATGGGCTAGTGATTTGGATTCTTACTCACAAGTGCTTTGACCAATTTGATTTCATGTTTTCCAATGTTTAGATCACCATATAAGCTAGAGGATATAGATGAAGATTTATTCCTGAAGAAAGATGTAAATATCTTCCCCTAGTGTCTAGCAATGTACATAATTCCATGGGTGGATGCTTGGATAGGTGTATGGACAAATGGATATGGTAAGAATGCAAGGGATCATGCCAAGGATTAACTTGCGATAAGATAATGTGTTCAGATAAAGAATGCTCATTTGGATAATGTGTCATGGCTCAGATAACATTTCATAGGATAGGATCAATGAAAATGACTCATGTCAAGATGTTTACAATAAGAAAGTGTAAAGTGTACACCAAATTTTCATCAAGATCACGATAACTTAGACTATGTATGAAGATATATGCACATGGATTGGATAAATGGTTCATGGATGAATAGATTTATTATGGCTATGATGGATGGAATGCTAGATTTATTATGGATGGGATGAGATGCTTCAAGTTGAACTGGCATATGTAGATGTTCGATTCTACACACGATGACTATTTTCTAGGTTTTCATCATGGTACCTATCCAAAGCACCTCCTATGTAGTTTTCACTAGAGGACAATTTTTATCTTTACTGTTTTCAATCCTTTTTCTAATTTTTTTTTTAGATTTTCATATTTTTTTTATTTTTGATTTTTTGAAAGATTTTAAGCTCACATTGAACCACCTTGTGGTGTCAATGTAGATGCTTCTATCATAATATACCATTGGTATCCTTCCTAAAGAAGTCATTTTACCAAGATACGCGCACTTGAATACAACTTTTGAGATTCTTGATCTACTTCGTCGGTATTGGAGTTAACTTTGTCTTTGTGCACACATCATGATACAGTGCCTTCTGAATCCTTATGATGAAGGGTCATTGTAAATACATGGTCAATGTGAGAATTGGATATCATGCGTGGAAGTGTGGATGAAGTGTGTTTAGGAATAAAAGATGGATTGGTTGACAATTTGGAACTTTTGACTCTCCAAACTTTGGAAGATGAGCAATGGCGGGTGGATACAAAAGTGTGTGTGGAGTTAGGACCAACAACTTGATATAATTTGTACGTTGCATGGGAAGCCTGCATTTTTTTTGTGGATGTCTTTGATGGATACATTTCCCTTTTTGATTTTTCCCCATAGTTTTTTTGACTAATGGAGTTTGATAGGGATAATCTTTCTTTGTATTTTTTGGTATCCATATGTATTTGATTTTTTTGATATGCTTCTTAGCTTCTTTTGCTTTGGTAATATTCTTTGTGCTTTGATTCAAATATTTATTTTGACGTTGATCCCAATTTTTGGATGGGGTTATGGGTGGATGGAGATTTGTGATGTGGTTGGTTGTTGTATTGGCATTGGTTTCATCATAAGGATTCTTCGTGTTTCCTATATTGAATTTTTTTTGAGACATAGCTACCCCTAGTATTGTGGAAGTAGTACCTTCCTTCTTTGATTCTACCTATTTTGAGATGTCTTGTTCAATAAGAATTCTCTGATAAACAACCACTACAGATGACGTTATTTCCATTGTTGCTCTGCTAACTTTAGAATATCGTATTTTATTTGACCTATTTCCTTGAGCGGATAATGATAGATATCCTCATACATGATGTCCCCAATCTGAATTTGGGATATATCTGATCTTGATGTTGACAACTCACTTTAACTGTAGGAATCAATAACCTACTCCTTCTTTGTAATAATGTTAGGAGTAGAGGAATCTTGTTCTGAATGAAGATCATCTACATGTCCATCCACAAAAAGCATCTCATGGGTATATGGAGGAGTAATTGCTATATGGATATGATCATCATTTGTGACATCTTGTATAGATAGGAGAGTGTCCATTAGATCATTGTAGTATCTTGGAGATACAAATTCTTGATCTTGATTAATTTTTGAATTTCTTTTGACATGCTTTGGATCAAGTTCTTGACATGGGTTAGTTTCAAAGGATGGATTTCTTACAAAGGGTTCTTGGAAATATTCATTAGGCATGGGAAGTGGCTCAATATTCTCTTGATCTTTGAGTGGACTTTTATCAAGTGTTGAGTTGAATATTCCTTCAATATCTGCAACCATGAGGTCAAAGGATGTCAATATGTCTTGGAAAGGACCATTGCTAGACTTTGGTGAAATATGTTGATCATTATTTGGAATAAATTCTTGAGATATGTCCTCTAACTCATTAGATGATGTAGAGACATTTTCAACATGATAATTGGTCAATGGATCAAAAAGTGGCTTTTGATGTATGTTGAGTTGGTCGTTGGATGAGGTGGAAACATCTTCCAGGTGCTTATTGATGGATAGATCTTGATCATTGTTTTCGACAAATGTGGCAGAGAGATTTGTTGAATCCTGATCATTGTCCCTAATAGTTATCAGTTTTTGATCAATGAGGTCTTGGATGAGATTCTTGAGTCAAATCCTATTTGATGTTGTGTGTCCCTTTATTTTGTGATACTCACAAAGGTTCTTCTCATTATACCACGGTGGTTTTACCAGGGGTTCTTGATAATTCTCATAAGTGGGAATTTTAATGAGATTTTCTTATACCAACTACAACATGACCAATTCGATTGGTCTCCCAAGGGGTGTGTATTTTAATTTTTTTCCTTGTGATATTTGACCTTTAAATTGACCTTGTGGTTATTGATTTTGGAGATGTGGCGATTGATATTTGAGATGGGGTGATTGGGTTTTCTATTGATGTTGTTGATCGCGATATCTGACTTCTTGATATTGGAGATTTTTTCTTGATGTGGTTGTTGACACAACTCAATTCTTTGATGACATGGTTTGACCAATGGAAGAGTGTATTGATTTTTGGGTGGAGATGTATCTTGGCTTAATGACTCAACTATTTTGGTAAGTGTAGCAATTTGATCTCACGAAATTTGACCTTGATTTTTATTTTGACTCCCTTGATATAGTTGATTATTTTGTTCAAGAAGATTTGGAATGTGTACTTGTGGTGTTTGTATGGGATCATGGACAATTTTATGATTTGGGATGATGTTCAGATTTTGCATTATAGGTTGAAATTGAACATTGTTGTGGTTGGGAATCACATTGCCTTGATTTAGGTAACTTTCATTTTGCATGGTGTTACCTTGACTTGGATCAATACGTATGGAGTCATTATCATCTTGTTTGGAATTTGAACAACATTTGTATGATTCAAAAATATATTTACCCTAAAGTTTACCAAGTGTGGATTTGAAATATTCATGTTTGGAAAACTTGTACTTGGTAAACTCACATTTGGCATGTATGGATTTGGTGGGATGTTGTTGTTCATTTGAAGATTCATGCATCAATTGTTCAGTGGATAGATTTGTAAGTTTAGACTTGGATTTACATCTACCATCGGGAAAGCTTTGCCAAACTCTTGATTGGGAATACTCACATTTTATGTACCATCAATTTTTGTAGGAGATAATGATCCCATGTATGGATTATATAAATGTGAGTGTTGATAATCAATTGGAATTGTAAGACTTTTATAGTTTGGTTGGTTTAGACTGCTCATGATGTATGGATCAAGTTTGTATTCCATGTTCTTCTTGTGTTTTGACCTTGTTGCAAAAGTGAACCTCTAAGGTGTTCAGGACCAATGATGAGATGAAGGATGAAAGGGGTAAATGGTATGGGTGTTCAAATTTTAGGAACTTTGGATCAATGCTAAACTTAGGGTTTGATTTTGATTGGTTTGATTGGATAATGAACTTGTAAACTCTAAGATGTTGGATGTGACCTTTAGGATAAACTTGTTCAAATAGGTGATAATTTAACTGGGGGTGTGAGGAAGGATTCATCCAAACACACCTAACTAAACAAGTGATTTTGATTTGGTTTAAGGATGTACCCAAGTTTTGATAATGATGTTTCCAAAGATCTAAAGTTTTTTGTTTGATGAGATGATAAATGTTTGGGATGGATGAAGTGTTTGATTTGATCCTAAATGAACCTAACAAGGACCTTGTTTACAAGGCCAAGATAGTGAAGAACATGCTTTTCTCTAAGATTAGTTCAAAACCAAAAGACCAATGTTTACATAAAAACCATATGACCAAAGATAACAAGCATATGTATGGGTTTTAATTGATTTAACTTTTCTTAATGGATTATTTTTATCACAAACACTCTCTTGATTAGCTTTTGAAACTAGATGTCTAATGTCCTAATTCTCTTTTATCCCACAAAGTCGATTATGTGGAAATCTAGAAAATCAAGGAAAAAGTTTCCTAATGCTGAACTTAGTAGTAGAAAATTGAGATCAAATATAAATGCTTAGAAGCCTCTAAGAATATGAATCCCAAGGGAAAGCAATAGCAAGTGAATTTATTCAAGGGTATTTTCTTCTCCTAAAGGGTTTTAAATTTGGCACTCATGTTAAATGTTTGTTTTTCCAATGTTTTTGATCAAGAAAAGTGTTTTGATTTCAAGAAAATGCACCAAACTATGGATATGAAATACTATATTTGTTGAATCCCCACTTGAACAAGTCTATCTATGCCTAATTTTAGTGAATGGGTAGATGCTTGACCCCACTAGCTCCCCTCCACGACACTCACTTATGCGGGGCAGCCAAGCATCAACACCCATGAAACTCCCATGGCATACTTTCCATTTCTACTAAAATCCGTAAAAGTGTGTGGCAGCTTCAGAAAGGCCATTCTTGCACCAACAAATAGATCACAGATTTTGGACTTTTCTAAACAAGGGTTTTAGTATGGACTTTTCATTTGTGGGGGATCACCCATTCAACGAGAGACCATTGTTGCCTTTCTTTTCAGGATGACCATTGTGATACTTTCCTTTCAACAAGTACCCACACTTATATACCGGTTGGATGTCACTTGGCTTTAGCATGTTGTTGGTTGGGTCATTCCCTTGGGTGAGTATATTTTCTCACAAGGTAGGCCCTCTAAGATAAACAAAAGTGAGAAAACATATCTGTAGTTTAATCGATCTTTGTTGAGAAAAAAAGAGAGAACACACACAATATGTTCCACTCACACTCGCAAGATGTGTTCAATTTTAAAGTCCAAATTGAACTGTGGAGGCAATTACTTTACCCAACTTAAGATCAACAAAAGGCCTTTTCATTCTAAAGATCGTTGTGAGGCATGAGAGAAGTGCATATGTCCTTTCGATGGTATTACTTTGAGTAAGCACTTACAAAAAAATGAAGCACTTGTTCATTTTAAACCCACAAAGCAATGACTTGATTCTTTTTAGAGCACCAAAAATGAAATATGGAGATTTCCTTGTTCAATTGTTAATCTTAAGCAAAATCTAGTAAGTTTGTCATGTTCATTTTTAGCCCATCTTTGAAAAAAATCAATGATCTAGTTGGCTTAAAATAGAAAATAAAAGCAACCATGGATGCTCTAGACCATTACAATAAGGATTTAAAAATACTTCTTTTTTTTCAATGCAAGGAGATCAGAAAAAAAGGCCTCTGCTTGTTATTTCTTAACTCCAATGGACCATCGATTCTTTATGCAACCCTTAAGATTATGATGCATTTCCACTTGATGTTGCTCCTCTTTAACTCTTATTTTTTAGTTTTCAAAAAGTAGATCAAACCTACCAAAATCATCAATTAATTCAACCTTTTTCAACAAAATCTCCTGTCACCAAGTCAATCAAGTTTTTTAGAGGCCTCTTTTGTGGGAGAAGTAAAAGAGAAATAAACAAATATGCCTTTAAGATGTTTAAGCACTTGAGACAGTCAAGTTGTCAAAGAATGAAGAAATCTTTAATAACTTAAAAGAAATTAATTTTCTTATTGATGTCAAACTTTAGATTGCTTTGAATTTATATTCAATGCCCAAAACCTAAAGAGCATGAATTGCCATAAACAAGTGGCTTTTAGCACACTAAGATAAATTCAAATACTTAATCAAACCTATAATTCAATGTCACTAGCAAGCAATGATAGATTTGATGGTGCCCCAATCAATATAGAATTAAGATTCTAGCAACATAATCCTAAAAAAAAAGGGGGGGACATAAAATTCAATCACTATCCAAGTAGATCAGATAATGTATGTAAACTATTGTTTGCAATAGGTTTGAGGTGGAATTCAAAAAAGGAAGATTCAGAAAATCTAATGGATTACTATGCAAGCATTTAAAATCCAATTTGAAGTTTATCCACAAGAAAACAATAAAGTTTGGTGTGCATATTTAATGATGAGGGTATGAATGTTGTAACCTCCTATTTCTATCCAATGATCTCATCCCATCTTAAGCTATTGATTCTTCTACCCAATGATCTCACAACATTTATGTTGACTGAAGGATTATATAAAAAAATAAATATGTAATTCCCTAGATTACATTTGAGGGATGCTTTTATCCATACATAAATGTCATGCTGACCATGGAATTATTTCCAAACTTACATTTCATTCTTATGTATTTCTTTGAAGACTGCACTCTCTCCAAACTTGTGTCCAAATTGAAAAATGTGTATGGGTTAATCAAAGCACCATGATTTTTCAATCTTGATGGCCCTGCAGGTGCTTTGTCATTATTCAAAACAATGAAAGTTAAATAAGTGGACTTTAGATCTTAAACTCCCAATTCTTAAGCATTTAAGGGGACAAAAAAATTTGTCAATAAGAAACAAAACTCTGATTTGAAATCTACAAGTATTAGTAAGCCAATTTTGAAAAAGGATGTTGCACAAAAAAGATTTCATAGTGAAATAAATAAAAGACTTGTGTTAAGTATGATGTCACTTCTATAGAAAGATTTTTTTTATGAAAAAGTTCATGGAATCCCCACTCCTATTGAGGAATTCAGTGAATAGAAACAAGAAGTTTTAAATAATTTCTTAAATAACTAAAACAACGAGTACGCCTTCAACGAATGTATTGACTTGTGCATTTATGGATTTTGAATCCCCCGATACTAGTTTCATTTGATTTATTGAATTAGATTGATTCTTTAAATCTACATTTAAATGTTAATAAATCATAGTATCATAAATAGTATCCTAAAAGACTTCTGACACTTTTGAGCAAATGCAATTGTCAGGTGTAAAACAAAATTCCACAACCTATGCCAGCATTGTTGCAAATCAATTGATACTTTCAACTAGTGCACTCAGAGAATATAATGTTGCAATAGAGAAAGTTGTAGGGGATATTCTAGAGCTTCTACTGGAGGGACTAGGCAAGTGGATTGATTGATTGAATTTTATAGAAAAAATTGCATCATATAGTGCATCCCTTGTGTGCGTTGCAAGCCAGAAAAGTGCTCCCAAATCTCAATTAGCTTGTATAAAGAATTCACATCCCTACATTCTGAGCACACAATTCCAAAGAAATGATTCACATTCCTATCATTTCTATCTAGGCCACAGTTGGGTTTGGGTCAAGCAATAGCACAGGTCTCCGATGGTCACCCTCGGAGATATGCTCAATGTAAGTCAAGCACTCAATATCACACTAGTGTAATATCAGCAAGACATTCCCACCTAATGGATATGTGTGTATAGTGTAGTGTAGGTGTGGAGTAAGTATACAAGAATGTGATTTCGAGGCCAGTTGGAGGGGGCAAGGAGGAGGGGGAGGAGGAGGAGATTTCATGTATATGGATGTCCCTGCTCTACTCACCCTCTGCAGACACCACCATTAACCCAATAATAGAGCTCATGGATTCACATGAAAAGAAGCCTAATCACAATTATTTTGCCTTGAAATATTATGCTTCTCACCTACAATAACAATGCAAATCCTATATGGTAGAATTCCTAAAGAAATGCAAGTCACACAGACTATTATGATCATAGATTATCATTAGTATTTATGATGCATAGAGTGGGCCTGGTGGAGTTGGAAAGTGATACTTACCTCAATAGTTGTTGCTTTAAAATGAAATGATTTGTATTAGAAAAGGTAGTGTGTGGTGAAGTAACTTGAAACAAATCGAACGAGTCAAAAAAATGATCCAAGTCCTATACAGGGAACACTTACACTAAATAACAAAGCTTATAAATTGTAACCAGTAAGGGATATGCTAGAAATGTCATATGCATGTATCACAATATAAATCCTTTGGACTATAAAGAGAGTATGATAAACAAATCCCAATGGCACCCAAATATGCAAGATATTTGTGAAGAATTAAATGTTGCTTGCATGTTTAAATCTAGCTTTTGTGGTTATCAACAATGTATCTACTATATGTGAAGAGTAAAAAAAACCCAGTAGTGTAGATAGTTAAAATGCATAAAAAGAAATAAGAAGGCTTAAAAGTAATACTAGTGTGAGTCATTTAAGAGGTGAAAAAGGTCAACAAAAGCAACTCCATCAAATAAAGAATTCCTTCAACAATCACGCCAGAAAAAGACTCAACTCCACCATGCCCTTTGAATCTTTCCCAACAAATATAAGCAAGGTACGCGTGTGAGATAAATGCATAGATTCAGGACCAAGAAATGCACACTTTTCTTTCTCTAGAATGACCCACAATAAATTATTGTAATGCTAAGACTCCAACAATTTCTGTGAATAGTAATAATCCTAATATAAGCCTGCAGATAATAATAAATCTGATATAAATCTACAAACAAGCCCTCCTTCTAGTGCCATTATGTGGATGGTAAAATATGCATATACTTAAACTTCGACACACATATTAGCATGGTTATTTATTTAAAGTAAAGAAAACATAGCATCTCTATGAAATGCCTCAACATGCCTCATAATGCAATCAAGACAACAAAAGATTAAATAAATTAATTGAAAGCATACAAAAAGGCATGATGTATACCTATCCCATGGTGGACTAGTGCTACTTTGATGTGGAAAGTAGCCCTTTCCCAACCCTTGATAAGCCAAATGATGAAAATTATTTGAAGATGCTATGAAGATGGTGAATTCAAAAGTACATACCTTGTGGATGATTGTTGATGCCAAAATACAAAGAGAAGCCTCTTATTTATAGATGATATTGAGAGAAGAAGAGGAAAAATGGATGAATGTGGGACTAATCTTGAGCCAATGACAAGATGCCACTTTTCAAGATGTGAGAGGATGAAGGTTGTGCATATTTTGACAAATGTTCCAATAAATGACATTAGGTGGCTTTTCAAATTTGAAAGTTGGCTTGTTGGAGGGAGAAGAAAGGGTCTTAAATGCCAAGTTGGAGACATGTAAGAGACAATGTAAGAGGAGTTAATGCTATGTTGGAGGACAAGACATGTGGGAGGGAAATTCCAAATTTGGGGAATATTCCCTCTTGATTCCTTTTTGAATGATAAGGAGGAATTAATAAATCAAAAGAAATGATTTATTGTGCAAGTAGCAAGAGCTAGAGAAAAGATGATTAGTGTTAGAGGTTAATCATGACTTAATTAACTTTAGATAGAGATTAGCTTACATGACATTTGATTTAGATTTTAAATCAAATGGGACGAAATAATGGACATTAGCCATTTAATTAAATACATTTGATTTAATTAAATGAAGAAACTTTATGAGATAATTAAATAAAATGATTTATTTAATTAAAGAGATAACCTTAGGAGACTAATCAAGTAAGATTGATTTATTCAATTGATGGGCGAATATGATTTAATTAAATATGAGGAATGCATGATGTCAAGTTTGCATGTCTACACCTATAACTCATATAAGGATCTAACTTAACATAATAGAAGGGTGAATAGTATGAATCCTAAAGTAATTATAAAATAAACTTAAATAATTACCTTAGTGTTCAAAACAAACAAAATATTAGTTGTCAAGAATGAAGCAATGTGAAAGTTATGTAGAATGACATAAAAAAAACTTTAGAAAACACTGCTTTAGCAATCATACAACTCAAAGAGATTATAGGTAATATTGATGCAAATGCATAGCATTAATGGGTTCCTAAAGGGGTGTTCCATCAAGATCTATTAGGCCATAAGCACCAAACCCATAATTGGTATCAACTATGTAAGGTCCTAACCAATTATGGATGAATTTATCTTTATCTTCATTGTCAACATTAGTATTATGTTGATTCTCATAAAGAACAAAATCACCCTTACAAAATGTTCTAGGAATGACATGTGTGTTGTGTTTTCGTTGTAAATGTTTGATATAGGCTTGGAGATGCTCAAGATTTTCATCGAGCATCTCAAGTTGGTGAAATCATTTGTCTTTATAAGTGGCACTATTAATAAGGTCTTGAAGAGTAATTCATAACATAGGAATTTCTAACTCGAAGGGAATGATTGCATCAGTGCCATAAACAAGGTTATAAGGTGTAGTCTCCATAGATAATCTAACACTCATTCAACAAGCCCTAAGAGCATAATGTAATTGCGTATGCCAGTCCTTATGATGTTTGTTAATAGTTTTATTTAGGATTTTTTCCAGAATCTTATTAGTACTTTCAGCTTGTCCATTGGATTGCGGATAATACGTTGTGGAAAATTGATGTTGAATGTTGAATGTTTCAAGAAACTTCTTGACTTCATTATTCTTAAATGGGGTTCCATTATCTAGAACAATTATGGATGGAAGTCCAAAGCGAGCAATTATGTGCTCCAATATGAAATGACAAATTACATCAGCATTTCTATATCAAAGAGGAATAGCTTCAACCCATTGTGTGAAGTAGTATGTTGCAGTTATGATAAATGTATGTCTAGCGGAAGAGGGATGTGAAATTTTTCCAATAAGATCAATCCTCATACTGAAAAATGGCCAAATGGGAATTTGGGCACGAAGCTTAGAAGCATGAGCATGGACCAAATTGCTACGTTCTTGACATTTGTGACATCGTTTAATGTAAGAGAGGAAGCTTTTCTCCATATGTCTCCAATAATATTCCATACGGATGTGTTTTTGCACTAACAACCATCCTCCAAAATGACCTCTACAGGAACTAGCATGAGCCTGCTCAAGGGCTAGAGAGATTTTGGAATCCTTAAGACACCTTAGTAAGAGACCATTAAAGGATCTTCTATACAACACATCGGCGAGGATCATGTATTTAGTTGCTAGTTTGTGTAAATGATTTCAAGTGTTTATTGTTGTGGGCTCAAGAATGGTACCATCTTTTAAATAGTGGTATATTGTATCATACCATTCATGCAATTCATCTTGAGTTATTGTTAAAATGTCTTCTAATAAAGTATCAACCATAGGTTTCATAATGGGATGAATAACAAAGGTGAAGTCTTTTGAAGGATCATGTGGGGATATAAGAAAGGTTCCACTCACAATTGCATCCACATGTCTATTATCTTTTCATTGGATGTTATCAATGGTGAATGATTCAGACTTCTCTAACAGTTTCATTGTAAGATCCTTGTATTTTGATAACTTGTTATGTTTAGCTTGATATGTCCCATTGATTTGTTTGATTACTAATTGTGAATCACCAAATATTTTGATATGTTTAGCATCCATTATTAAAGCAGCTCACAAACTTGTGATTAATGCCTCATACTCAGCTATGTTATTTGTACATAGGAAATTTAACTGATAAGACAAGGGAATAGGTTTTCTATTAGGTGGAATCAATACCACTCCAACACCAGAACCTATTCTACACTTAGATCCATTGAAATATAATTCCCATGTTTTAATATTAGTGGTCAAGACACTATAATTAGGAAAGGAGTTGTGATTAGGTAAAGAGAGAGGAGAAGGATCATCAACTAAGTGATCGGTTAAGGCTTGTCCTTTGATTTCTTTTTGAAAAAGAAAATTAAGGTAAAACTTTGTTAACAACATCAAAAACTTAGCTAAGCATCTAGAAAGGTCTGTTTCATTAAAAAGATATTTAAGGGGGTCGTATTTTATCATGACTTGTTTTTCAACATTTAGTAAATAATGTCAGAACTTACTAGTAGTGAATACAAGAGCCAAACAGTGTTTTTCGATTGGTGCATATTGAGTTTCATAAGAAATTAAGGTTCGACTGATGTAATAAACAAGATGTTATTTTCCATGATCATCTTGTTGAGCCAACAATGCAACAAGAGCATGGGATGATGCAGCTATGTACAAGATAAACAGTTTGTTTGGCACAATGAGTTGTAAAATAGGTGGAGTTGTGAGGTATTCCTTTAAACTCTCAAAAGCATGTTTACAATCATCATCCCAATAAAAAGGTACACCCTTTTTAAGAAGATGTGTGAAAGGTAATGTGCAATGAGCTGAAGATGCAACAAAACAATGAATAGCTTGAATTCAGCCTTGTAACGTTTTCAATTGAGAAATATTCCTCGGAGGTGGCATGTTAATAATTGCATCAATTTTCTTTGTGTCCACCTCAATGCCTCTATGAGAAATGACAAACCCCAAAAGTTTAACACTATCTACACCAACGACACTTTTTTGGATTTAATTGCATACTATATTTACATATTTGTTCAAATATTTTCCAAAGAACATTTACATTGTCTTGTCTTGTTAAGGATTTAGCAAGGATGCATCAACATAATCTTCCAAAATTTTGTGGATGTAATCGTGAAAGATAAATTTCATTTCTCATTGATAAGTTACACTGGCATTCTTTAAACCGAATGGCATTGCAACCCAACAAAAGGGTATGTGCAGGATCATCATGGAAAAAATAGGCCCTTAAGTGGCAAAAAATTTAGAAAAATCAAAGTTAGGCAACTTGACACAAAAATTTGAATAAGTTATCTATATTATTTCAAAAATATGTAAGAATAGAATATGTAGCAAATTGAATGTAGTTTCTAAAATACTAGGTTTGTTTAAAAAAAAACTATTTGGTGAAAATTTGAAATTTCAATGTTGTGGTACTTAAATTTCGGAAAAATAAGAAGTAGGTGTTTGTCTAACCACCCTAACCACAATAAAATGATAATATTTTTTTATAATATTTTAGATATAAGTAGAGGACTCATTCCCTGATGTGATGCATTATTTTTTGTAATTTTTTTCCAAGTAAATAATTAATTATGAATTTTTTATTACAAATTTTTTAAAAATATAAAAAATTGTATTTCTAACCACCTTAAATTGGTCAAAACTTCACGAAATTCAATTTTTCTTTTTTTAATGGAATGCAAAGCATAGAATGTGACACATGTTTTGGATTCAAAAAATGTGATACTGTTTGAAATTTATAGATATTTTTCAACCAGCCTATCAATCAGGACTTTAGTCATAGTTTGAATAGAAAATAAATAATAATTACTTATTAAATTCAAAGTAAAGCATAATTTATATAAGTGGAAAGATGAGAATCTCCTTTAAAAACCCTTTTCATTTCATCAATTTTGGATAAAAAAATAGTCGTCAGCCACATACCCATCATATTGCCACTTTTTGGCCCATCATGATCCTACACATACCCAAAACATTCCCCAAATAGTTGTAAAGGAGGTTTTGTATTGATCTTGAGGATTAATAAGGATTTGATTATAACTAGAAAATCCATCCATGAATGACAAAAAAGCATGTCCAACAGTTGAATCCATGATCATGTCGATATTAGGAAGTCAATATTAGAAAGGTTTTAAAGAAGCTTTATCCATGATCATGTCAATATGTACAGTTTTAAAGAAGCTTTATTCAAGTCACGAAAATTTGTACATATCCTAATACAATTATCAATTTTAGCAACTGCGTCAATTTTTGAGATCCAAGGAGAATAATCAATAGGTCAAATGAAGCCTGCATCAAGGAGTTTTTCAAGCTCTCTTTAACATACAAGGCTACATTAAGGTGCATTTTTTGTATATTTTGGTGAAGGGTCTTAGCATTTTTAGCGAGAATGATGCTATGTGTCACAATTTTTGGGTCAATTCTTGGCATATCAGAATATATCCAGGAATTTTTTTTAGGAAAATAATGAAGTAAGGTTGTAGTGTCCTCCTGTTCTTCATCGTCAAGGCACTTTCCAATCTTAATAGCTTTGTCTTTATCATCGAGGTCCATTGGCACATCAATTGTATCTCCTAAAGGGAGTGCATTAGATGTAGGAACTTCAGAATTATATGGTTCTTCAATGATATCACTATCTTTTTCCTTGGTAACTATCATAGCATAGGCAACCTGTTTCATGGGAGTAGCAAAGGATGTGTTATCATAAACTCCTAGCATTTGTTTCAGAGTTTCATCACTATCAACATACTACCATGATGGTGGTAAGTTCATATCAAGAAATTGAGGATGTTTGATTGCGAATTTGTGTTTTGGTTGACATGTAATAGTGTTGACATTCAAAGAAGGTCGTTGAGTAACTTTTGTCATCTTAGAAAAAGAATAGCCCAATCCAATTTTTGTCTCTTGCATATTAGGCTCGATAGGAACATGAATACCTTGCTCATGTTTTCCACACCCTTTTCCAATATATCCTAACTGTTTTACAAGTTCATAGCATTTTTCCATAAAATCTTTTCATTTCTTTTAGATTAGGTGGATATTGATAATCTATCTCACCAAAATTTGTTGTGTGTGTTGTATTTTCTTCCAAAGTAGAGGAAATAGATGTTTGAGAAGATCGTTCATAATTTTGAGTCGACATGATCGTTGGTTGGTCTTTTTTCTCATATTCATTTTGTGTGATTATGTATTCACCCATAAATGAAGATGTGAATTCTAAGGATCCCCAATCCTCACCAAATAATTTATATATTGATTCCTCTTCATTTTGTTCAATTTCTAGAGGGTAACCTCTATTGGATGTTGGAATTAATTGGTTTAGAGGACTTGTAGCTCCTTTTTCAAGGTGTAAGAAAATTTTAGGCTTGAGGTCAATTTCAAATTGATAAATGTGATTGTTATAGACATATTTCATGATACAATAAAGGGTCAAAGACACTGCATTCAGCTCATGAATCCATGGTCTGCCTAAAAGAAAATTATATGAAAATCATAAGGCATGACATGAATAGGAGTTTACAAAGTAGCCACCCCCATTGTAATAGGTAAAGTGATTATATCAAGTGGTTTCTTTGTTGTATGGTCAAATGCTTGAATTGATACACAATTAGGTATTATTTGTGACTTTTCAACACACAATCCATCAAGGAGATGCATACTACACACATTAAGGGCAGAACCATTATCGATAAGGGTTCTTTTGATACCTATCCGATTGAATTGAGAAATTATCATAAAGGCTTCATGTTGTTTTCACAACTCTAAAGGAGGGAGCTCATGTTGATGGAAAGTAATGTCTAGATTAACTTGATTCATTCCATGTATTAAAGATTGCACATCATTCGAAGTTGTACCGGGAGGAACTGTAATTTGTTGTAATGTTATTTGAAGAATAGTGTGATAGTTTGGTGAATTATGAAGTAAATCCTAAAGGTAAATCTTTGTAGGAGTATTGTTTAATTGTTAAACAAGATCACACTCTTTTGTTTGTAAGGGAGAACAAGGAGCTCTAGGTGAATGAGGTAAAGCTAAAGAGGGTGGGGTTGGTTACAATGGTTGCAGATTTTTTTGGGTATTATATGTATGAGCAACACTAATATTATTAGATTGCCGCAACACATCATTTTTAGGTGGGTAAAGAGTGAATTCAAGTTTATTGGAAGGATGAATTTTATGTGGGGTGGGTAAAGAATGAGTTGAGGTTGAATCACATTAACATCCTTAGTTTTAGATTGCTCACAAAAAACCTTAGTGGATGACTTGAGTGAGATGAAATCCTGAAGGGGCTCATCTAACAAGTCAAAGTCATCATGACTAAAAGTTTTGAGGGGTAAGTTATCATCAGTTGTTTTAAGCTAATTAGGATAAGCATTAGAGGTGTTAACGTTCATTATTGTGGGTTGGTCAGAACAAACCTTAGTGGATGACTTATGCTAGATGAAGTCGTGAAGGGCTTCATCCAACAAGTCAAAGTCATCACAACCAAAAGGTTTGAGGGATAAGTTATCATTAATTTGTGTAGGTTTCTCATGGAAAGATTTAGAGGATGAACTGAGTGAGAGGAAGTCCTGACGAACTTCATCTAACATGTCTACATCATCACTACTAAGAGGATTGGATGAGGTGTTTCTAAATTGAATCATTTGTTTGAAAGGATGGTTTGGTGTTTTTGTTTTTGTGTTTTTATGTATCAATGAATTTGATCTAAAAGAACTAGGAACAAATACTGAAAAGGAAATTTGCAAAATCTAAAACTATCCATATGTAAATGCCATGAAAGAAAGAGATGCTTATGCACAAGAAACAAAAAATAACTAAACTATGAAAGAAAATAAACTGTAGGAAACATAAATGTGCAAAGCAATAAACTAAATTTTGGAAACACTGATTCAAAAATTGTAGTGGGATTGATTTTCCCTAGGTGGTGAATGAGTCCCAAGATAGGAATTTTTAGTTTTTTTCTTGTTTTTTTTACTTTTCTAAATGTGTTTATGTCTGTATAGTCTAGATAAAGACTGAAAATGCAAAATTTTGGGATGATGTAATGAAATAATATGCAACAATGAATTCTAAATGATACTTTCACTAATGCAACTTTAAGAGGCCCTAGGATACAAAATGAATGCAAAAGACAATGCAATTGAGTCCTAGAATGCAAATATAAATTAAAATTAGAATAATATGATGTTCAATATGTAGGTTCACTAAAATGAACCAAAAATTTTGTGGTTTGGATTTTATAGACTTCTCTTGCACTCTTAGAATCTTCCACCTAAAAGGAGAGAGATAGAATAACCTTGAAATTGAAGTGGTTTACTCAATCTAATGTATGTGTGATATGATTAAGGCTAAATGAAATGCTTTAAATGCAACTTAGCAATGTAATTGACATATTATGAATGCAAAACCTAAGAAATATGCAATGTTTGAAAACATAGTGATGTTTGCAAAAAGCTTAAAAGGATGAACAAAAATGAAAATCAAATTAAATAGAAAACTATTTTTCAAAATGTGTGCACTTGTAAAGCTGAAGATGACTAGAAATCAATCTAGAAATCTAACAAGCTTGGATTTTGAGCTGACTAGGACTCATTCACCACCTTGGGCGAATTAGTCCCAGATTAGGGTTTTTTTGCCCAGAAACTAATTTTTGCAAACTAGGTGTCTAGATTTGATTTTGACTCAAAAAGTAACCTCATGAAGGCCTCATTCAGAATGCATGTAAAATTAGTCCACTTTCAAATTTCTGTAATTTCAAGTCTTTGTTTCGTACCCTAACACTTGTACAACACTTTTTGAAGGAAGCTCGAGTCGGGATGTTATATTTTTTTTGGAAAACAACTTAAAATTGGTTTTCTAATGGGGGGTTTGACTTGTTCAAACCCCTAGTTGGGTAAAAAACCCTTAAATGGACAAAAAAATATACATAAAACCCTAGCCTTAGGTGTGTTAAAGACTAGGAAAGTTTGAAGTATGGTGAAACACTATTCTATTTGTGCTAGAATAAGATGTGCAAATTTAATTTGAATGATGAAAGATTTCAACCCTAGAAATCATACAACACATAAAAAATGGAGGTGAATGTTATGCAAATAGAATTTAAACAAAATGAAAACCTTAATTTGGAGATAAAGAAGAAATGGAAGATGGAATCACTTTGAAAACAAGTCTTTAGGTGTGATTTGATGGCTAGTTGAATCTCCTCAACCTAGATTTCTCCATGATTCACCATAGGCATCCACATCAAATCCTTGTATTGCTAAACCTTGATCCAAAAAGTGAGTTTCAAGACGTGCAAAAACCCTAGTTTGCTGCCCTAAAACTTCAACTTTGCAAATGAAAATTGTTGTAGAAGACTGGACTTTAGAATTTGCTTCTGTGAAATCACTAAGAGATGTACAAAATGAATTAAAATGAGTATTTATAAGCATAAAAACCTATTTTTTTGTTATTTAGACCTAAGAGGCCGACATTCACTAAAAAATTAAGTTGAATTAATTTAATTCCCACTCAAAATTGAAATTTCCCTCAAAATGGACTCATTCGCCATGTCTGGGAAATGGGTGGACCACCAGAGGAGACTCATTCACCCAAGGTGGCGAATGGGTCCCACTAGTGGTTTTTGAAGGTGGTTCTTTGGGATATGGACGAATTGAATGCTATTTGTGAAGATTTAAGTAATTTCTCAAGTGAAATGGGCCTCTAGATAAAAAATAATGGGTTTTAGGGTCCTATAAATGTTGTTTTGAAGGATAAATAATGCAAGGGTACTCAAAAGTAGGTCTAATTAAGCATGAAATTTTTTATTTTCTCTAGAGTGTCCAATTTTCTATGCCACACTTATATGTTTTCCCCTCATCAAAAGATGCAAATATAACTGCTTGGGGAATTGTGAAATTAAAATACAAATGAATGTCAAATGTAAAATGTGATTGAAATTATAATTTGGCCTAAAGCTTGTTGCTCCCATGTTTCTATAAATTGGAATTCAAGGCCAATTAAAATTTTATTTTGATGGTTAAGCATTCAAGCTCACATAAGAACAATTTTGTAAATTCAAGAACAAAGGAATATTATAGTTCTAAGTATTAGTTGTGAATTCTAGTCTGTAATAGGTATAAGAGTTTGACAACAACAATGGAATATAAATGAAAATTACAAATTTTGGAATACTTTTTCTCCATGTATTTTTTTTCAGAAATTATAAATAAAATGATCAATGATATTTTATTTGTTTTCAATCTCTGTGGTTGAATCAATAGTTTTATTTCTGCTTTAGTTCAAAGAACTAATTAAATTCTTTGATAAAATCATAGATTTGTGTGATGGAGTGTGAAGATTACTAAGTAGTTTGTGTTTTGAATATCTAGAGTTGTTTATTGCAAATCAATATAACAATAGTCTTTAAATTCTAGGTTTAATTGCTAATGTATTATAGTTTGTTGCAAATATGAGTTTTTCACCCATGGATAAAGCATTGTTATGTTGATTTGGTAATGTTTGAAGTAAATTGAGTCAGTCTTACCTGTCAAAGAACAAATTGATATTAAAAATTACTTACACATTATAAATTTTTGCTAAGTTGTGTGGGAATCACTCATTCCTTACTTTAGATAATAATTTGCTAAAGGATCAACCAAATTCTTGAGGAATTATGTATATTTGTAATTGATAGGAATGTATCTATTTGTCACAATGTTCATGATAAAATGACACAAGAGTATCATCTAAACATTGTTAGGATTACCCTCCCAAGTCTCACAGAGCCCAAAGTCTAGAGGTAGTTTCCTAGTAAGCCTCTACCTACTCGTTTGCCAATTCTTACCTTTGTTGATCACTGAATCATGGAAAATTCATACACATATGGTGGGATTAAGTTTGGTTCTTAAAAAATAACCAATAGGGGTCAAGGGAGATTATCTTAGTTGAGTGTATAAAAGGAAGCAAACCAAAATAAAATTTGAGGATGGGGGTATCTGTAGACTATGTTGATAGCCATCAACCACTACCTTTAGGTTATGTGTGTGACTATGTCTTGGAGGTTACAACCCATACATAAACAAGAGGTAAGTAACTTGTGGACATGTATTGAAGGGCTTGCTAGGTGTGTGTAGCCCCAAAACCATCAAAACACATGATTTAATTTGGCATAGATTCCTAGTCATTTATAAGATTATTGTGTATCCATGACCAACATGTACACCTTGTGTGGCTACCCCTATGATGTGGATGCTATAATGTATGTGTAAATGGATGTATTTCTTTAGATCTAGCTACATATGACTTATTGGAAATGTTAATCATATTTTGAAAAAGTGGATTACTTTATCCACATGGAAATGAATATTGATAATGCTACTTTATTTCATGAACTAAGATCTTATGAGTAAGGTTTGTTTTGGAAAATTATAATGTTGCTAATTAAATTGGATGTTTTGTGTTACTTATATTATTTTCATTGGTGTATTATGTGTAACATTGCTTATTTCTTTGGTGATCTATGATTTATTTTATTTTGGCAGTAGGAAAGTTCAATGTATGGTTTGTGATCATCATAACCTTCATGACTTCTAGGAGTATGCAACATCCCACTATGTAATCTCGAAGCGTAAGAGCCAAAAGAGGAAAAGATATATATATATATATTTTAAACCAGAAGGATAGAATACACAAAAAATTGTTACCAATATGCTATACCAACAACAAACAAGCCCAAGAATGGTCGAGTGTACAACCAAGAGGGGATGACTAATTAACCCGCCAAAGAAAATTCAAATAGGATCAGGCAGAATAGCTCCAAAAATTCTACACTAGTGCTCCAGAATTTACTCTACACTAATTCTCTAGAATTACTCTATTGTGACATCACAAAATAGCATACAAAAAACTCTGATGTGCTAGAATATTTGGCAGCAACAACCCAAAGCAACAAACATAAAATGGGGATGTGTTAGAATCTTTGTAGACGATTGCAAGAGAGGAATACCCAACCAAGATCTCATTTTTGCATGAATTTTTTTGAAGGAAAATCCATAATGATCATCATAATACAAGTGATTTTGATACCAACACCGAAACTCATAAATCAAATATAAAACATCACATTTCTTCCCATTTAATTATATGATTACATCTTCTCTCTCAAGAGAGTACAATATTCATAAAGGAATATACATGAGTACAATGGAATAGCCATGAATAAAATACATCAACTGATTAAATATGAACTAGAGAGAACAACTCCAACTAGTGCTACAATAACCTATACACTGGTCCACAATTGCGGTGACAATGCCTCCCTACCATGTGGACTCAAAAGAGACCACCCCACCATGCTTGGAGATAGTCACAAGGCCCAAGCAGAAATAAAAATGCAAGGAAAACATATGGCCAACACTCTCATCAGACATGGAGCAAACAAGAAATACAATGCACAAGGCCAAAGTCACAATATGGAGATGCTCATTCAATAACATGTAATGTACTACTCATGACTACTAAGGTACAAGGTACAAGAGTGCTAATCAGATGGAGTGTCATCATGTGTGCTCAAAGGGATGGCACCACAAAGAAACAATTATACCTCTCATACACATGAGAAAGCTAAATCATGCCCAAATCAACACCCTGGAAATGGATAGGCCTTCTTAAGTGCATCCTTAGCCTTTACAAGTGCTCAAGCCCATGCACGAGGACTCATTATCTTATAATTGTTTTATTCCATCTCATTTAACCAAATGGGAAACCAAAAGAAAATATGAAACAATGAAAAATCCACTAAAATCCATCATAAAAGCCATTTAAAATAGTTAAGCAAACATTGTTGCTAAATCATTCAAATAGCTGATCACATATGCCAATGAGTAGCTCAAATACCATCCAACATTCATCATTAACTTAATAAAAGAACCAAATCACATAATCAATATTAGCCTCATTAAATCATCTCAAAAAACTACTTTTAAACAAATAAAACCACTAAGTGACAGTGGCACAAAGCACAGTTTTAGCTGTTGTTCAAACACATGAGAAAGAGGCATATAAATTTCATAAAAATTCAAAGTGCCCGGATTAAAAATAAGACAATGACCCAATTCATAAGGTGATCAGAAAAATGTCATTTTATGCATGGCTGGGCAAAAACATGAAAAATGAATGTGCCCAGATTAAAAATCAGACAACGACCTAGTTGAGATATGGCCATTTCTACATGGAATCAAATTTTATGTTGCATTTTTAATAGGTGGTTAAAGAGCAGCAAATAATTTCTTTTTTAACAAGAAGGCACACATTTGACCAAAAACGAAAGTGCCCAAAATTAAAATTTTCCAAAGACCAAGTTGAGATTTGGTCATTTCTACATGGAATCCACCTTTATTTTTCTTTTTTAACAGGTGGATAAAGAGCAGCAAGGAATTTTTTTTTTAACAAGTTGGGCGAAAGAGCAATAAAATAAAAGAATTAAAAGTGTCTAGAAACCTATTTTTCTAGCAACCCATTTTAGATTTATTGGCATGGACAAAATTTTCCATAAGAAAAACTACAGGGCAAGAATTTGAATCCAAAACAAGCATTATCCATCCCAAAAATATTCAAAAAGTAGAACAAAGGAATAAATATACCATAAGGAAATGCAAAGCTTACCATTCCCAATCTAAATCACATTCTACACCACTATAAATTCAAGGGATTCAAGAACCACAGAAAAATACCTCATTGTTTCCGCAAATTTGAAATGAAAGATTGCTCTAAATAGAAGGTGCGGTTGGGTTCCAAAATAGGACAGCTAGGAGGAAATGGCATGTTGAAATCAATACTGATTTTCCCACAAATTTATTCTCAACAAAATCTCCAAATTGCTCCCCAACTCTGCTGCCCAATTCATGGGTTTTTTCTTCTCCTCCCCCAAAAATAATAACTCTCCTCAAAACAAAATGAATATATATATCTCTCCCAAAACAAAACCTAATTCCCTTTTAAAAACTCTCCCAACCATAAATGAATTAGAACATTTAATTAATCAAACTATTAAAGCTCCTCAAATAAATTAATTAAAATCACTATTATACATCATTCTCTATTACACATAAAATGATAATTTAAATCCAACATTAAATACACACAAGCTCCCCAAGAAGATTTAAATAAAACTATGAGGGCTTAAAAAAAGGATTAATAAAATCATTTAAAAATTTCCAAGTGAAATATATGACTCTCTAGAATAATCAATAAAAATCATTTAAAATAACATATTTAAAATCTCAAGGATATAACCATTCAAATCTCCAATCTATAAAACACTATAAAATTACATATATGAAATCACAAAAAGATGTCAAACAAACCACATCAAGACACCAACAACCAATTAAATATATATAACCTCATAAAATATTAATGAAAACCAAGACAAAATACTTGAATGAGAGATACTGGTAAACCACATACAACTAAAAGCTTCTCTGGACATACGACTGAAAGGTGCTCCAAGAATTACCGTTAGGTAACTAGATAGTAAAAAATGAACAATGAAACACGACACTAACAAGGTACAATGGGAGAGGGCAGAGAAAAATTGGCCTGTGACTATCTCCAGTATCCACCATTGTGGAATATAAGTATGCTAAGGCCTATAGATCCAGGCGAAGTCGATACTCAGTACCCGCATCACACTAATTAAATGTCAAAGTACATGTGCATATAACATATATCATATAGTCTTTGAAACATCAATCATCAGGAATAGGATCATGATATCGTAAGCCTCTCAAATACATGTGTTACGACATCATCCCTTTACTGTCCATAATCATACAAAATCAACGATAATAGTTTATAAACATTTAAGCATGTAATCTAGAAAATTAATTTCCACTGAGAAAAGGGTAACGATGCATAAACACTCAATTCTTTCCAAAACACCATTGTTTGCAACAATATTTATTTTCCACACATTTCCAATTTCACGTATTAGAACATATTTGGCATCATTTTGAACAAAATATAACAATTTTACACTTTCTAAAGCATACTTAGAAGCCAACTTTTGAACTTTTCATATGTAACCATATCCAAGATGAAACATGCATTTATGAATACATACATACTTACATCACTAGGAGTCACATCACAAGGCTACATAAGGGTCCATCTGGACATTGGTAAGCAACATACTAATCCATGATATATAAACCATGAGCCAAGAGATAATATCCATCTCACATAATCCATACCTCACATTTAGTGTTTTGATGGTGTTAGGTGATGCACACATGGTGAGACCATCCACACAAGACCAAACGACCTATCTCTTATTGAATAAGGTGGTTAACCTCCAAGAGATAGTCATCACAAATAAGTGGGTAGTGGGTCGTAGATGTGTAATAGCCTCACATACCCCCATCCTCAAGTTTCCCTCCATCTACTTCCTCGTATACACTCAACTGAGTCTAGATCTCCCATTCTTGATGAGGAATCACATTAAAACACAATACCAACATTTGAAAATAATAATTGAAAACTAGTTTATCTACCAAAGATCATAAATAATTATCAAATAAAGATTCAATTTCAACAATAAAGCAAGAAATGAACACAATTTCAACACTAAATCATATGTAACCACGATGGCTACGTGAAAATAAGATCACAAGGTGTGGCTAAACCATCACAAACACGATAAATCAAATTTTTGCTAGTCTTCAAAATCAAATTAAAATTCAAGAATAACCAAAAAAAGATTCACAATCTTCGAAATGGCACAATACATAACTATGTGACTAAACTAGCCACCAAATGAGGAAGGAGGGAACAATGTATGACTATTGCAATAGCCCCTCATGTGTTCTGGAGTGAGCACAACAACCACATGACGTGACGTGTAATCCTTAGCTACATCTCGCATCGTCTCCTCACACAGCATGGACTCACCAAGTGGCCCACAAACTACTTGGCTATTCGCATGTAATGTTCACCTCGGCCACATCCCACATCGTGTCTTGGCATGGCATGGTCATATGCTAGCTAGAGAAGGTAGGTACTAGTTGTATGCTGCATGGCAGTGTGTCTGTGGCTCTATGAAAGTAGGCACGTGCAAAACACACCCTGCATAGTGATACCTCATGGAAAGGGAACACATAGGTACTCATCATAGCCAAAGGTATACATGGCTAGGACATACCCATATGCAAACCAACCCAAACACTATCGAGAGAAAACATGAGTGTCCCTCTACTAGTGTATGAGGCCCCATTACGCTCATCACACAAGTAGGAAATCATAACCCAATCTCATAGTGCACCTTCATGTGTCTATAAAAGTTGTATCGTGTCCTTGAGCACAACTTGCTACCATTAGCAACAGGACATCATCACTAGCACTATGTTGGAACATTAGTGAGGTGTGGCATCATATCTATGGAATTGTGGTAGAACATGTGTATATATGAAATATATAATGAATATATGAGTATAAAAATATGGGGCTACTTGAGCCTCACCTCTCATGTGGATGAGGTTGATTTGCTAATGCCATCTCAACACCCCTACAGGTAGCCAGGCAGTGCTAGCCGAATGTCCTTACCGACGACCAGGAAATACTAACAAACCAATGCTGTTGTACTCAAAACTATGGGGATTAGGCTAGCAAATATGGATCAAGCACCTTGATCCATCATAAGGGGAAGTAGTGAGTACTTTCCTCGAGATCGGTAAAGCTGAGACCACTTTGCACTACAATATGCGTACCCTGCACACTCCGCCCAAGGAACTTTGTGGCTTCTACTACCCCTTCATGGATTAAGGGACTAGAAAAAAAAAGAGAGGAGGTTCTATGAAACTAACTTTTGGAAACTCTTAAATATATATAAATTTCAACCGCACATGTGTTGGCCCTCAATCAGGTAACAAACCTACAAGCACACGTAATGGTATGGTTAATCCCACACCAAAATACAACATATTCCCCATGGATGGGTATGCAGTCTCACCATCCCATGAGCACACGAAGCAAGTACAAGGTATTCACAACACTCAACATGAGCACTAATACAGGATGTTCACATAAGAGGGAGAACCTTTTCCCATTTCCTCTTACCAAAATAAAACCATTATCCACCTCTAATTATGCAAGGTCAATACAAACATTCCAAGAACATGTACTCCCAACATCCATACAATATATCATAGTGCTACATGGAGTAAATCAAGAATGCCATAATAACTCTCACTTTAACATTCACTATTATTAAATGGTAAATCATATTAAACTAAACATATATGTTAAACACATTTATTTCCTATGCACAGTGCAATATAATTATGATGTTTACTTAGGACAAGGTATGCAACATTATCAGTTCAACATAAATTTAACATTTTGCATTTATCATTAACATGCCAATGGTTTCACTATTCCCTTTTTCTCTAAACTTTACTTAATATAGAATGATTTTCTATCCAAATTCATACATGTTCCATGATTATGAATGCAATTTGGGGACTTAGCTCCTTTACCCAAGGTTGATCTAATAAAAAAAACCTTCATGAATGCATAAACATTTTCTCATAAGAGACAAGCATACAATGTATTTCAATACACCACTCACTCTAAGATAGGCATCTTCATTAAACCAATGATAAGAGAGAGAAGGAGAGAGAGGGATTTACAATTCTGACATAGGCATGAATGCAATCATGGTTTCATCATCACACAATCACTTTCACACAAATGCATCAATCATACAAGAGCATGCAATAATCTCTATGAGCTTAAAATGTGGTCATTCATTTTCTATTAGCATATTTATATTCTCAATACAATATAACATGCATAAGAAACTCCAAAACCACATAGAGTCAATCTAGATATTATTAACACAAGGAGGTAAAGCACAAGAAGACATGCACCGGAAACTTGCATGGTGAAGAAAAACAACAAGTCTCAAGAAGAGAATACACACAAAAGAAACTTCTCGGCATTCACAAGGTTAGATAGACCTTCCAACAACATGAAGATATAAACCAAGAAAGGGTAATTTTAGGAAAAACATGTCACCTGCAACCCACCAAAAAGATAAAGAACAACATGCCCACCCACAACATAGGATATAGGAAAGTAATCAATATCAACCTTGGGAGACTCTCAACCAAGGGAATCACTCCAATCTTGTAGGGTAGGGCAAGGCCTAGGAGGCATCATTCCTCCACAACAAAAGCGAGTGTTGGAAAATTCAACCATCTAAAACACCATACTAAGGCACTCAAAGCAAGAGATTCTATGGCTATCTCACCAGAAAAAGCACTTGGAACACACACATCAGACACACTACAACCACACTCAGGGACCACTCAAGGGTCATAACCCTTTACACAATGAAAGAGCCTCACATTGAGAAGGAAAAAAATTGGAATACAATTCTTGGTAGGATCAAGGGTCTAACTCAGAAAAGCATTCCTCAATAGGACATATAAAGGACAGGAAACAACAACATTTGTTGTTATCCACCACACACAACACACCAAGAATGTATCAACCATAAGTAGGGATACTAGTGGTGCAACATGGGCTCTACCTCTAACTTTGCCTCTAGCTTTTCCCCTAGGGGGAATCCTATAGGAAAGAAGGAACACATCGAAATAGATCATCACAAGGATGGTCTATAAACCATACTAATGCATGAATGCTAAACAACAAAACTATGAAAAACAATATAACAAGCTCATACCAAACATACCAAACACAACATAACATAGAAGGCTCAAGTATGCTAGAGCTCCCAGTGTGTCAACATGGGCTCTGATACTAGATGTAACATCCCGCTACGCAACCCCGAAGGGTAAGAGCCAAAAGAAGACAAGATAATTTAAAAAAAAAAAACGGATATGTGCAGGATCATGATGGGCCAAAAAGTAGCGATATAATGGGTATGTGTAGTGTATGTGGTTGAAAATTTTATTTTTTACCTAAAATTAATGAAATGAAAAGGGTTTTTAAAGGAGATTCTCAGGTTTCCACCAATATAAATTATGCTTTACTTTTAATTTAATAAATAATTATTATTCATTTTCTATTTGAATTACGACTAAAGTCCTTATTGATAGGCTGATTGAAAAACATCTATAGCTTTCAAACAGTATCACATTTTTTGAATCCAAAACATGTGTCACATTCTATGCTTTTCATACTATAAGATTAAAAAGGAAAAAATTGAATTTCATAAAGTTTTGGCAATGTTAAGGTGATTAGACATATGAGTTTTTATATTTTCTAAAAGTTGTAATAAAAAATTCATAATTGATTATTTACTTGGAGAAAAATTACAAAATAATATGCATCACATTGGAACATGAGTCACCTACTTATATCTAAAATATTATAATAAAATATTATCATTTTATTGTGGTTAGGGTGGTTAGATAGACATGTACTTATTTTTTCCCTGAAATTTAAGTACTACTACTGCATTGAAATTTTAAATTTTCACCAAATAGATTTTTTTTTAAATAAACCTAGTAGTTTAGAAACTACATTCAATTTTCTATAGATTCTATTCTTACATATTTTTGAAATAATATAGATAACTTATTCAAATTTTTATGTCAAGTTTCCTAACTCTGAGTTTTTTGAATTTTATCACCACTAAAGGGCTTGTTTTTTCCATGATGATCCTGCACATACCAAAACTAGAAGGATAACATACACAAAAAGTTGTTGCCAATACGCTATAACAACAAAAAACAAGGCCAAGAATGGTTGAGTGGACAACCAACAAGGGAGGACTAATTAACCCTCTAAAGAAAATCCGAATAGGAGCAAACAGAATAGCTCCAGAAATTTTGCTCTAGTGCTCCAAAATTTACTCTGCATCGATGCTCCAAAATTACTCTACCCCAATGCTTCAGAATTACTTTGCATTGATTCTCCAACATTACTCTGTTGTAACATCACAAAACAAAATAAAGAAAGCTCTTACGCACTGGAATCTTTAGCAACAACCCAAAGCAACAAATAGAAAATAGTGATGCATCAGAATATTTGCACAATATTGCAAGAAAGAAATACAACCAAGATCTAATTTTTGGATGAAAACTTCTGAAGGAAAATCTATAATGATCATCATAATACAAGCAAGTCTGATACCAACACCAAAACTCGTAAACCAAATATAAAACATCACATTTCTTCCCATTTAAATATATGGTTACATCTTCTCTCTCAAGAGAGTACGATATTCATAAAGGAATATACATGAGTATAATGGCATAACCATGAATAAAATACATGAACTGATTAAATATGAACAAGAGAGAACAACTCCAACTAGTGCTCCAATAATCTGTACACCGGTCCCCAATGGCGGTGGCAACACCTCCCTACCATGTAGACTCAAAAGAGATGGCCCCACCATGCTTGGAAGTAGTCACAAGGCCTAAGAAAAAATAACAAGGCAAGGGAAACATAAGGCCAACACTCTCATAAGACATGAACAAACATGAAATACAATGCACAAGGCCAAAGTCACAATATGGAAATGCTCATACAATAACATGTAAGGTACTACTAATGACTACTAACATACAAGATACAAGAGTGTTAATTAGATGGAGTGTCATCATGTGTGCTCGAAGGGATGGCACCACACAGAAATAAGTACACCTCTCATACAGACGAGGATTCATAATCATGCCCAAATTAGTGCCTTACAGGTGGATAACTCAATGCCCTGTAGACAGATAAGCCTTCTTGATTGCATCCTTAGCTTTTACAAGTGCTCAAGGCCATGCACGAGGACTCATTATCTTATAATTATTTTACCTCATCTCATTTAAATAGATGGGGAACCAAAATAAAATATGAAACAATGAAAAATCCACTAAAATCCACCATAAAAGCTATTTAAAACAGCCGAGCAAACATTGTTGCTAAATCATTCAAACATTTGATCACATATGCCAATGAGTAGCTCAAATACCATCCAACATTCATCATTAACTTAATAAAAGAAGGAAATCACATAATCAGTATTAGCCTCATTAAATCATCTCGAAAAACCACTTTTAAACAATTAAAACCACTAAGTGACAGTGGCACAAAGCACGGTTTCAGTTGTTGTTCAAACACATGAGAAAGAGCCATAGAAATTTCATAAAAAATCAAAGTACCTAGATTAATAATCAGGCAATGACCTAGTTTAAATTTTGATGTTTCTAGTGGGATTCCACCATTATTTTTTAATTTTATGACTAGAAATAAGGTGTTGTTCAGAAAAATGTCATTTTATGCATGGCTGGGCAAAAACATGAAAAATGAAAGTTCCTTGATCAAAAAATTAGACAATGACCTAGTTGAAATATGGGCATTTCTACATGGAATTAAATTTTATTTTTCATTTTTAATAGGTGTTTAAAGAGAAGCAAAGAACAACGTTTTTAACAAGATGGCAAAAATTTGACCAAAAATAAAAGTGCCAAGAAATAAAATCTTCCAAAGACCTAGTTGAGATTTGGGCATTTTTACATGGAATCCACCTTTATTTTTCATTTTAAACAAGTGGATAAAGAGAAACAAGGAAAAACATTTTTTTAACAAGTTGGGAAAAAGAGCAATAAAATAAAAGAGTTAAAAGTGCCCAGAAATCTATTTTTCCAGCAACCTATTTTAGATTTATTGGCATGGAAAAAATCTACCATAAGAAAAACTACAGGGCAAAAATTTGAATCCAAAACAAGCATTATCCATCCCCAAAATATTCACAAATTAGAAAAAAGGAATAAATCTTCCATAAGGAAATGCAAAGCTCACCATTCACAAGCTAAATCACATTCTACACCACCATAAATTTAAGGGATTCAAGAACCACAGAAAAATACCTCATTGTTTGCGCAAATTTGAAATGAAAGATTGCTCTAAATAGAAGGCACAGCTGGGTTCCAAAATAGGACAATAAGGAGGATATGGCATACTGAAATCAACAATCAGATGTTCACAAATTTCTTCTCAACAAAATCTCCACATTGCTCCCTAGCTCTGTTGCCCAATTCATGGGTTTTCTCTTCTCCTTCAAAAATAGAAAATCTTTTCTCCTCCCCTAAAAAGAATAACTCTCCCCAAAACAAAATGAATATATATATCTCTTCCAAAAAAAACATAATTCCCTTTCTTAAACTCTCCCAACCATAAATGAATTAAAATATTTAATTAATTAAACTATTAAAGCTCTTCAAAGAAATTAATTAAACTCACTAATATACATCATTCTCTATTACACATAAAATGATAATTTAAATCCAACATTAAATACACACAAGGTCCCCAAGAAGATTTAAATAAAACTATGAGGGCTCACAAAAATGATTAATAAAATAATTTAAAAATTTCTAAATGAAATATATCATTCTCTCTAATGATCGATAAAAATCATTTAAAATAACATATTTAAAATCTCAAGGATGTCACCATTCAAATCTCCAATAAATAAAATGCTATAAAATGCCATATATGAAATCATGAGTAGATGTCAAAGAAACCACACCAAGACACCGACAACCAATTAAATATATATAACCTCATAAAATATTAACAAAAACCAAGATAAAATACCTCAATGAGACATACTGGTAAACCACATATTAGTGAAAGGTGCTCTGAACATTACCATTAGGTAACCAGACGGTAAGACATCAACAAGGAAACACAAGAATAATAGGGTACAATGGGCTAGGGTAGGGGACATTTGGCCTGTGATTACCTCTAGTAACCACCATTAGGGAATATAAGTATGCTCAGGCCTATGGATCTAGGTATAGTCGATACTCAGTACCTGCATCATTCCAATCACACATCAAAGTACATGTGCATATAACATATATCATATAATCGAATCAACATCAATAATTAGGAAGAAGGTCACGATATTGTAAGCCTTTCAGATACAGTGTTACAACATCATCCCTTTACTGTCCATAATCATACAAAATCAGTGATAATAGTATCTAAACATTTAAGCATGCAATCCATAAAATTAACTAATCATGATAACCTTTCCCATACTCATCAATTTCTAATCTCATTATAGCAACATTTAACATTTAAAATATCAATCCAAATCAAAATTCTATCTTACCCAGGTTGAGGTTAGAGAGGTGTTACATCCTCCCTCCCTAATATTTGACTTACCCCTTGAAGTCATTTAAAATCAACATGCAACCATGTCACACATTAGTACTCAAAATCTATTAATAAACATTAAAATATTATACTTCATTCCAAGGATGAGAAATATGATATACATCATTCATCACTAAACGAAATAGAAAAGACATCCATTCAACATTCACCTTTCTAAGGATCATTACCAATATATTGACATATGGCTTACTCATAAGCTCTCAACATGAAACAAAATAACATGGTTAATCTTGCTAACATCACATGTGCCACAATTCTCAACATAAGCATTTATTTTAACTTCCACATTCATCCAAGAATAGCTTAAAATACACATTAATTTCCACTGAGAAAAGGGTAATGATGCATAAACACTCAATTCTTTCCAAAACACCATTGTTTGCAACAATATTTGTTTTCCACACATTTTCTAAAGCATACTAATCAAACTTTTGAACTTTTCATATGTAGCCATATCCAAGATGAAACAATTATTTATGCATACATATATACTTACATCACTAGAAGTCACATCACAAGGCTGTACAAGGGTCCATATGGACATTGGTAAGTAATATACTAATCCATGATACATAAACCATGAGCCAAGAACCAATATCCATGTCACATAATCCATACCTCACACTTAGTGTTTTGATGGTGTTAGGCGATGCACACATGGTGAGACCATCCAAACAAGACCACAATGATCTATCTCTTGTTGAATAAGGTGGTTAGGCTCCAATAGATAGTTATCACACATAGGTGGGTAGTTGATCCTAGCTGTGTAACAGCCTCACATACCCCCATCCTCAAGGTTCCCTTTGTCTACTTCCTCATATACACTCAACCGAGTCCAGATATCCAGTTCTCAATGAGGAATCACATTACAACACAAGACCAACATTTGAAAACAATAATAGAAAACTAGTTTAGCCACCAAAGATCATAAATAATTATCAAATAAAGATTCAATTTCATCAATAAAGCAAGAAATGCACACAATTTCAGCACTAAATCATATGTAACCCTAATGGCTATGTGAAATAAGATCACAAGGTGTAGCTAAACCATCACAAACAAGATAAATCAATTTTTTTCCAGTCTTCAAAATCAAAATAAAAGTCATCAATAACTAAAGGAATATTCACAATCTTTGAAATGGCACAATACATAACTATGTGACTAAACTAGGCACCAAATGAGGAAGGAGGGAACAATGTTTGACTATTGCAATAGCCCCTCATGTGTGGCAAAGTGAGAACACCAACCATGTGGCATGAGGTGTACTCCTCGACTACACCTTGCATCATGTCATTAAGCAGAATTGACTCACCAAGTGGCCTACCAACTACTTGGTTATCCACATGGAATGTGCACCTCGACCACATCCCGCATTGCGTTTCAGCATGACATGGTCATACGCTAGCTAGAGAAGGCACATAATAGTCATATGTGGGATGACAGTGTGTGTGTGACTCCATGGAAGTAGGCACACACAGAAAACAACCTGCATAGTGATACCTTGTAGAAAGGGAACACGCAAGTACTCAACATACCTAGAGGTATGCATGGCTAGGACATACCCATATGCCAACCAACCAATACACTGTCGAGAGAAAACATGAGTGTCCCTCTACAAGTATATGAGGCCCCATTATGCTCATCACACAAGTAGGCTATCATAACCCAATCTCATTGTGCACCTTCACATGTCAATGCATGTGGAATCATGTCCTCAAGCTTGGCTCACTACCATCAATAACAAGGAATCATCACCAACACTATGTCGGAACATCAGTGAGGTGTGACATCATATCTATGGCATTGTGGTAGAACATGTGCATATGCAAAATATATAATGTATATATGAGTATAAAAAATATGGGGCTACTTGAGCCTCACCTCTCATGTAGATGAGGTTGACTCGCTAATACTAGCTCAACACCCCTGTAAGTAGCTAGACAATGCCAACTCAACGTCCCTACAGATGACCAGGCAATACTAACAAACTAAATCTTATGTACTCAAAACTATGGGGATTAGGCTAGCACATATGGATTAAGCAACTTGATCCACCATAAGGGGAAGTAGTGAGTACTTTCCTCAAGATTGCTTGAGATGAGACCGCTCCATGCCACAATATGCATACACTGCACACTCTGCAAAAGAAACTTTTTGGCTGCTACTACCCCTTCACTGATTAAGGGACTAGTGAACCAAAAGAAGAGGAGATTATATGAAACTAACTTTTGTAAACTCTTAAATATATATAAATCTCAACCATACGTGGGTTTTCCCTCTATCAAATAACAAACATAAAAACACATGTAATGGTATGGTTAATCCCACACCAAAATACAACATATTCCCCATGGATGGGTACATAGTATCACCATCCCATGAGCACATGAAGCAAGTATAGGGTATTCACAACACTCAACATGAGCACTAATACAAGATGTTCACATAACAAGGAGTACCTTTTCCCATTTCCTTTTACCAAAATAAAACCATTATCCACCTCTAATTATGCAAGGTCAATTCAAAATTTCCAAGAACATGTACTCCCAACATCCATACAATATATCATAGTGCTACATGGATTAAATCAACAATTCCATAATAACTCTCACTTTCACATTCACTTTTATTAAGTGGTAAATCACATTACTACACATATATGTTAACCACATTTATTTCCTATGCACAGTGCAATATCATTATAATGTTTACTCAAGACAAGGTATGCAACATTATCGCTTCAACATAAATTTAACATTTTGCATTTATCATTAGCATGCCAATGGTTTCACTATTCCCTTTTTCTCTAAAATTTACTTAATATAGAATGATTTTCTATCCAAATTCATACATGTTCCATGATTATGAATGCAACTTGGGGACTTAGGTCCTTTACCCAAGCTTGATCTAATAAAACAAGCCTTCATGAATTCATTTTAACATTTTCTCATAAGAGACAAGCATACAATGGATTTCAATACACGACTCACTCAAAGATAGGCATCTTCCTTAAACCAATGATAAGAGACAAAAGGAGAGAGAGGGATTTACAATTTTGACATAGGCATGAATGCAATCATGGTTTCATCATCACACAATCACTTTCACACAAATGCATCAATCATACACAAGCATGCAATAATATCTATGAGATAAAAACATGATCATTCATTTTCTGTAAGCATATTTATATTCTCAATACAATATAACATGCATAAGCAACTCCAAAACCACATTAAGTTAATCTAGAAATCATTAACACAAGGAGGTAAATCATAAGAAGACATGCACCAAAAACTTGCATGGTGAAGAAAAATAGCAAGACTCAAGAAGAGAATACAAACAAAAGAAACTTCTTGGCA
Source organism: Sequoia sempervirens (assembly GCA_007258455.2). Lineage (NCBI taxonomy): Eukaryota > Viridiplantae > Streptophyta > Pinopsida > Cupressales > Cupressaceae > Sequoia > Sequoia sempervirens. Next base: position 462,782,528 of record VDFB02271358.1, read on the forward strand.
CACACAAGGTCAGATCAACCTTCCAACAAAATGAACAAGGAAACCAAGCAAGGGTAATTTTAGGCAACACATGTCACCTACAACCCACCAACAAGCTAAAGTACAACATTCCCACCCGCAACACATGATATAGGAAAGTAATCAATCTCAACCTCAAGAGACTCTCAACCAAGGGAATCACTCCAATCCTGTAGGGTAAGGCAAGACCTATGAGGCATCATTCCCACACAACACAAGCTAGGGTTGGAAAACTCAACCCTCAAAAACACCATACTAAGGCACTCAAAGAAAGAGGTTCTATGACTATCTTGCCACAACAAGCACTTTGAACACACACATCAAACACATTGCAATGACATGGGCTACAACCACACTCAGGGACCACTCAAGGGTCATAACCCTTTACACAATGAAAGAGCCTCATATCGAATAGGAGACCAATTGGAATACACTTCTTTGTAGGCTCAAGGGTCTAACTAACCCTCACAAAAGCATTCCTCAACATGACATACAAGGGGTGGGAAACAACAACAACACTTGTTGTTATCCACCACACACAACACACCAAGAATGTATCAACCATAAGAAGGGATCCCAATGCTGCAACATGGGCTCTACCTGTAACTCTACCTATGTCTTTTCCCCTAGGGGTCATCCTAAAGGAAACAAGGAACACATTGAAATAGATCATCACAAGGATGGTCTATACACCATACTAAAACACAGACGCTAAGCAACAAAACTATGAGAAACAATATAATGAGCTCACACCACACATACCAAACACAACATAACATCGAAGGATCAAGTATCCCAAAGCTCCCAGTGTGTCAACATGGGCTCTGATACCAGATGTAACATTTCACTACACAACCTCGAAGGGTAAGAGCCAAAAGAGGACAAGATAATTTTAAAAAAAAAAACTAGAAGGATAGCATACACACAAAGTTGTTGCTAATACACTATAAAAACAACAAAAAAGGCCAAGAATGGTCAAGTGCTCAACCAAGCAGAGAGGACTAATTAAACCTCCAAAGAAAATCCAAATAGGAGCAAACAAAATAGCTTTAGAAATTCTACTTCAGTGCTCCAAAATTTACTCTACATCGATGCTTTGGAATTACTTTGTGCCAATGCTCTGGAATTACTCTGCACCAGTGCACCAAAATTACTCTATTGTAACATCATAGAACAACATACAGAAAGCTTTGATGTGTTGGAATCTTTGGCAGCAACAACCTAGAGAAACAAATAGAAAACAATGATGCACCAAAATCTTTACAAACTACTGCAAGAAAGAAATACAAAGCAAAGATCTAATTTTTTTATGAAAACTTCTAAATGGAAAGCCATAATGATCATCATACTACAATTGAGTTTGATACCAACACCGGAACTTGTAAACCAAATGTAAAACATCAAATTTATTCCCATTTAATTATATGATTACATCTTCTCTCTCAAGACAGCACAATATTCATAAAGGAATATACATGAGTACAATGGCATAGCCATGAATAAAATACATCAACTGATTAAATATGAACAAGAGAGAACAACTCCAACTAGTGCTCCAATAACTTGTACACTAGTCCCCAATGGCGGTGACAACACCTCCCTACCATGTGGACTCAAAAGAGACCACCCAACTGTTCTCAAAGGTAGTCACAAGGCCCAATCAAAAATAACAAGGAAAGGGAAACATATGGCCAACACTCTCATCAGACATAGAGCAAGCACAAAATCCAATGCACGAGGCCAAATTCACAATATGGAGATGCTCATATAGTAACATGTAAGGTACTAGTCATGACTAGTAAGGTATGAGGTACAAGAGTGTTGATCAAATGGAGTGTCATCATGTGTGCTCGAAGGGATGACACCACAAAAAAACAAGTACAACTCTCATATGGATGAGAAATCTCAATCATGCCAAAATCAACACCCTATAGATAGATAACTCAATGCCCTATAGATGGATAGGCCTTCTCAAGTGCATTTTTATCCTTTACAAGCGCTCAAGGCCATGGACGAGGACTCATTATATTATAATTGTTTTACCCTATCTCGTTTACCCAAAGAGGCAACCAATAGAAAATATGAAATAATGAGAAAGCCACTAAAATCCATCATAAAATCCATTTAAAATAGCCAAGCAACATTGCTGCTAAATCATTCAAACAGCCAATCACATATGCCAATGAGTAGCTCAAATACCATCCAACATTCATCATTAACTTAATAAAAGAACCAAATCACATAATCAGTATTATCCTCAATAAATCATCATTCAAAATGACTTTTAAACAATTAAAACCACTAAGTGATAGTGGCACAAAGCATGGTTTCAAGTGTTGTTCAAACGCATGAGAAAGAGGCATAGAAATTTCATAAAAATAAAAGTGCCCAGATTAAAAATCAGACAACGACCCAGTTTAGATTTCAATGTTTCCAATTGGATTACACCTTTAATTTTAAATTTTATGACCAGAAATAAGGTGTTCGTAAAAAATGTCATTTTATGCATTGTTGGGTAAAAACATGAAAAATGAAAGTGCCTAGATTAAAAATCAGACAATGACTGAGTTGAGATATGGGCGTTTCTACATGGAATCAAATTTTATTTTTCATTTTTAACAAGTGGTTAAAGAGTAGAAAAGAAAAATGTTTTTAACAAGTAGGCACAAATTTTACCAAAAATGAAAGTGCCCAGAATTAAAATTTGCCAAAGACCTAGTTGAGATTTGGGCATATCTACATGGTGTAAGAATTGGCTATGAAGGTAGCCACCCAATATCTAGAGGCCTAATAGAAAGCACAAGCATAAGAGAGATAAAGCAATATGACAAGAATAAAATGTATTTTATCAATGATGCAAATAGAATAGAATGTGTAAAAGTACATAGGAGACCCCTTGGTTATATAGCCAAGGTGAGAACATAGAAAGGCATAAGATTATGACAAGTTTCATAATATTTTGACATGAGAAAACTATGAAAATATATTACTCCACCTAAAGTGGAAAAGTTATAATATGATATTCATCACAAATGGTGGATCACCCACAAAAGGTGGAGAGGTAAGCACATGATGTGTCTAGAAAATGTGGACAAGATAAGGTGATAACATGATAAGTCCACCAAAAGTGAAAATTATCTGACTACCTCCTATGTGGTCCCTTAGTAAACTTAACTAAGGTGTAATAATGAGCTAGGACAAGGTACAACACTTTTAATTACACCAACACCCCCCTTAAGTGAAACATAGGGAGAATGTACACAAAATAAAACAATGCAAGATGGGTCCTAGCAGCTAGGCCATGTTAGGTACTAATGTACAAATGCAATGCAATCTCTCATAAAGCAGAGAAAAGGAGAAAACAATGTGGGAAAAGAATCCCCCCCCAAAAGAGAGATAAAACAAAACAAAATCTGCACTCAAAAAAATAAGGGAAAAACCTCGAGTGAGGAAAAAAATCCCCCAAAAGAGAGAATGAAGAAGTCAAGTGACCTCCTCAGATGAAACATCCTGCACCCCCAAGAGAGCTCGCAAATGATGATATATAATCTCAGTGAAGGGTTTGGTGAAGATATCTACAACATGTTGTGTTGTAGGACAATACTACAAATCAATGACTTGCTCCTATATCAGCTCTCAAATGTAATGCATATAAATCTCGATGTGTTTGGTCCTCTAATGGCGAACCAGGCTCTTTGAGATCTAGATGGCACTCTGATTATCATAATGAATGACTGTAGGATATGGAATAGTGAATCCAAACTCAGTGACAATATTCTAAAGCCAAATAGCATCAGTAGTGGCATTAACATCCCCTCGATACTTAGCCTCAGTCAAAGAAAGAGAAATAGCATGCTGCTTATTACTCTTCCAACAAATGAGACCAAAGCCAGGATGAAAACTGTAGCCAAAAGTGGACTTATGATCATCAAGATTTCTAGTCCAATCAAAATTTGTATATCCCACCAAGGTAAGTCCTATACTTGTTGCATAATGAATCCCATGATGATGTGTACTCTGTATGTAATGCAAGATGCATTTGGCTCCTTTCCAATGAAGCTCATGTGGTTCCTAGATAGAGCATGAAACCATTCCAACTACAACAGAGATATCAAGGCATGTGTGAGTCAAGTAGATGAGACTCCTAACAAATTGACAATACAAAGTGGCATCAACAAGTGGAGTAGAACACTTAGCCTCAATCTTGACTCCTAAAAGAAAGGGTGTCAGAGCAGGCTTACAATTAGCCATTTGAAACTAAGCTAGAAGATCAAGAGAATACTTGGGTTGAGAAAGAGATATCCTAGAAGCTAACTGTGTGATCTCAATCCCAAGAAAATAGTACAAAAGGCCCAAGTTAGTCATAGCAAATCTGTCCTGCAAAGAAGATTTGACACTACCAATGATGGATGAGGTACTCCCTGTAATGATCAAGTCATTAACATAGAGCACAAGTAGCAAATGAAAATCATCTTGTCACAAAATGTAGACATTCATATCTGAATGACACTTGGTGAATTATATTGAGAGAAGAAAGGAATCCATCTTGGCATATCGAGCACTAGGGGCTTGTTTGAGGCCATCGATAGATTTCCTCAATTTGCAAACCAAAGAAGAATCTTGTATGAATCCCTATGGCTGCTCCATGTAAATCTCCTCATGAAGATCCCTGTGAAGGAATGCACTCTTCACATCCATCTAATGTACAACCCAACCATGAGCTACAACAATAGCTAGTGTCAAGCAAATGGAGCTCATCTTAGCAATGGGTGCAAAGGTCTATGCATAATCAACACCTAGAACCTGTGAAAAACCTTTTTCCACAAGTCGAGCCTTGTATGTATCAACACTTCCATCAACTGCATACTTGGTTTGATAGATCCACTTACATCAAACCATCTTTCTCCCCTTAGGGAGTGGAACTAAATCCCATGTTTGGTTCCTCATCAAGGAACTATTCTCTTCCTCCATTGTTGAATCCCACTCTAGAACTCCTGATGCTTCCTTGAAGGACAATGGATTGGAAGTACTAGAAATAAAAGCATGTGTAAAATCCTAATGTTGTGATTGAGTCCTTCGAATATTTGAAGGATACCCAACAAGATAACCTATTGAATCAAGATTTTTTCAAGCCAAACAAGGTCTAGTAGGAGATGAAGGACGAGGATCCTCAACTGTAAGTGGGCCCTATAAAGGTGTGATCCTGCGAGTCGGAGTCAAGGGAGAATCATCATTAGAATCACTATTATCACTTTCCATTATGGAGGAAGGAAGAGGAGGATTAAAGGCCAAGCTAGGAGAGCTTTCCTCAAAGTGCACACTCCTCTCAATGAATAGCTAATGTGTCTTTAGATCCAAAACTCTATATGCCTTAACACCTTCAGGATATCCAACAAAGATGGAAGGCCTAATCTGTAATTTGAATGCCTTATGCTTCTCTAGAGGTATGCGTGCCCAAGCTGGACAACCAAAAACTCTAAAGTTTCGCACAACTAGTTTTCTACCACACCAAGCCTCATAAAGAGTCATACCCTTCAAAGCCTTATGGGTAACCCAATTTTGGATGTGTGTGGCACAAGTGATAGCTTCTACCCAAAATTGAGGACCAAGAGAACGAGCATGAATCATGCAACTAGCCATCTCCTTAAGGGTCCTATTCTTCCTTTCAACAACACCATTCTATTGTGGAGTGTAGGCAACTAAATGTTGAATATCAACCCCCTCAAGAGTACAAAATTCCTCAAGTCTATTGTTCACATATTCCCTTCCATTGTCAATGTTGAGAATCTTGAATTGCTTCCCTGATTGCTTCTCAACATGCGCCTTGAAGGCTAGAAAACTGTCAAACACTTAACTCTTGTGAACAAGAAAATAGACCCATGTGAAGTAGGAGTAGTCATGAATGAAGGTGAGGACATAATAGGCCTTTCTAAACAATGGCACTGGAAATGGACCCGCTACATCACTATGAACTAATTCAAGAACTTCCAAAGCTCTCCAAGACTTCCCTTTGTCAAACTTCTCTTTTGGATGCTTACCCAAGGAAGAAACCTGAACATACACCTTCTGAAAAGCTTATTTGAGGGATCCATATAACCATTTCCTTGGACCTAAGCTACTCAAGATAGTGGTAATTGAGATGTCCAAACTACTCATACCATAGCTTACTTTATGAATTTGAATGAGTGAGCAAGGATGTAGAAGGAGACTTAGGCACAAAGTGGGAGAATGAGTAAAGTCATGTGTTGTGATTGGTTTTTCTTACTGCAACCAAGGCATCATCCTTAAGTTCTTTGAACACAATTGAATCTGGTAGAAATTCAACTTTCTTGCCATCTCCAAAGTGACTGATTTGGTAGATTGAATGAAGATTGGTGCTCAAGTTAGGAACATAGAGAACATTCTCAAATGTTCCATCATCCATGACAACCAAACCTTTTCCTTAAACTTCCAATTGAGTATCATCTCCTATGAAGATGTGAGGTACCTTAGATGGCTCCAAAGAAGAAAACTTCTCCCTTGTAGAACCCATGTGATGAGTGGCACTTGAGTCAAGTATCCATTTCCATGAAGAACCTGAAGTAGCCACAAATGCTTTCCCTTTTCCTTTTGATTGTGAGAAAGTGGAAGGAGATGAATCCTTCTTCTTGTAGGTGGATGGAAAATTGATGTTGTTTTTCTTGATGATGTTTGTCAACTCATCAATTTACTTAGTGTGGAAATGATGCTCATCATGACCAACTCTCTTACAGTATGAACAAGTTGGTCTCTCCTTCTTGCTTGAATTTTCCTTCTTGGGAGAAGATGAAGAATTCCCTTGTTGTGGAGAGGATGATTGCACTTTATCTTGTTGTTTCTTTGGCTTAGATTGATTCTACTTCTTGTTGGAACCCTTTCCTAGAGTCCCTTGATTCCCTTGATTAGCCACCAAAGCATTAGAATTTGAAGACTTGAGAACCCCCATGCTTATCAACTTTTCTTGCTCTAGCATCATCATTTCTGTAAATGCATCAAATGAAGTCATAATGAAAGAACTACCCATTATCAAGTGATGGGTTTGGAAGCTAGAAAAAAATGCTTCATATTTTGATGGAAGCTTTCACAACAAATTGTAGAACAATTGTGCATCCTTCTTGTCAATGCCACAATCCTTCAGCTGTGCTCTTAGCTTATTTTCCTTAGTGACATAGTATTGGATTGTATCAAAATTATTGGGATCTAACATTGTGAGATCATTGTCAAGCTAATAACCTCTAATCTCATCAACTTGGCCATATAATTGACCAAAAATTTCCCAAGCCTCTTTGATTGTTTTACACTTTTTGATTTGAAAGATTGGATCTTTTAATACATATTTCCTAAAAGTTCCAAGAGCCATAGTATTTCTAGTGATCCAATCCATATGAGCAATAGGATCAACTTTAGGACAAGATGGTGCAACAACAGTTCCATCAATATAATGAGTTAATCCTTTTTCCGTTAACTTACTCCAAGCATCAATTTTCCAAGAAGCATAGTTATGTGGAGTTAACAAAGGAAACTTAGGAGAACCCATGGTAGTAAAATGAAAGAGAACAAGATAGAGAGAGAGAGAGAGAATCACACAAGACACCCCCCAAAATTCACTCAATCAAAGAACCCTACCCAAAAAGATGATTTGGCACTTTATACTTAGTGCATGTACAATGGCCACTTGCAAGCCAAGCAAAGTGGGCTTCTAATTTTCAATTTTTTACAACAACCTTAATTAGGATACAATAGACTCAAATTATTGATACAAAAGACCAAACTGAGATCTTATATTTACAAATGCCAAAATAGGACAAAAATGACCAAGTGCTAAAAGTACAATTTCTGATCACAATCACTACAAAATAAAAGTACCAATGTGAAGTTCAGAAAAAATTATGTACTTTAAAAAAAAATGACACCTAGAAAGGAGTTTGTATGAGCCTAAACGGAGCCCCAAAAGTTACAAAAATGGTGACAATTCAGCAACACCTATGAAATATTGATTTTTTTGAAAACACCAAGCACCAAAACCAGAAACTGATTACACCGGCACATAGAGTGTAAAAATTAGCCCAAATAAAAAAAATGCATTGAAAAGGCCTCAAAATGATCAAGATATGAGCCTTTGAAGATGAACTACAAAATCAAATACTCAAATGGAGAGGGGTTTTCCAATTTTCAAAAAGGTGTTAATGTAGTGCTGATGTCAACAAACTAGGGAATTAAATTTGATGGCCGTATTACTATCACACATGTTGTCCAGGTTAATTTTCACGACCATTTTCCCATCATGAACACCAATGGTCCCCTACCGGAATATTTCATTTTCAATGTCAGAATATGCTAGATAGAATTTTTAAGTCGACGAAATATTCTTTACAAAATATTCCCTTTAGAATATTCACCTGCTACCACTGGACATAAACTCGCTACCATTTCTAAATGAATGGTCGGATCCTTTGAAGTTTGGTTGCCAATCTTTTCCAGTGTCGTTGGTCGCTATGTGTGGGGGTCACAACCAAAGGAGTCACGTGGCGAAGTGTGGGTGGTTGCGGTACAACAGTACCTTTGGCGGTACCCTGTGTACCGCAGTCCGTAGAATGAAATTTTTTGATTTGATTTTTTATTTAAAACAAAACTTTATACAATACAAATAGATTGCGAATAATAATTTTATTTTTTTTTTTTTGAAAAAAACTCTAATGAAAAAATAAAATATGATTTTTATTTTTTTGAAAAAAAATCATACCCAACTATAATAATGGTTGGGTCGTATGGCTCGACCAACAAAAAAAAGTTGTCTCGATGGACAACTTTGTCCAAATTCGACGATTTGGCATTCAATTTAGGGGTTTTTGGCCCTGAAAGCAATGGTGATGTCCTTTTTGGCTGAAAATGCCTTGAAGTGGTAGCTTGCTCCGGGATCTGGCAACCACCCCCAATCTTCGAACCTTTGTAGATTTGGCCTCCAATTTCCAACTGGGATGAAACAAAAGGAAAATCTAACTATCTTGAACACTTTGGACACAATGGTGAGCTCAGATATGATGCAAGAAGCTCCCAAAATGTACCTGCAATACAAGGACAAAAATGGAACCCCCTTCGAATCTAGTATTTCTATCAATAAAATACAATATTACACTCAAGATCTCTCTAAAATTACAATCCAAAGGCACTCCAATAGTTCTGATACCATGTAAGAATTGGCTATGAAGGTAGCCACCCAAGATCTAGAGGCCTAATAGAAAGCACAAGCATAAGAGAGATAGAGAAATATGACAAGAATAAATTATATTATGTCAATGATGTAAATAGAATAGAATGTGCAAAAGTACATAGGAGACCCCTTGGTTATATAGGCAAGGTGAGAACATAGAAGGGCATAAGATTATGACAAGTGTTGTAATCTTATGACATGAGAGAACTTTGAAAAGCTATCACTCCACCTAAATTGGAATAGTGATAATGTGGTAATCACCACAAATGGTGGATCACCCATAAAAGGTGGAGAGGTAATCACATGATGTTTCCGTGAAAGGTGGATGAGATAAAGTGATAACATGATAAGTCCACCAAAAGTGGAAATTCTCCAACTACCTCCCATGTGGTCCCTAAGTAAACTTAACTAAGGTGTAATAATGACCTAGGACAAGGTACAACACTTTTAATTACACCAACACATGGAATCCACCTTTAGTTTTTGTTTTTAACAAGTGGATAAAAAGCAGCAAGGAAAAACAATTTTTTAACAAGTTAGGAAAAAGAGTTATAAAATAAAAGAATTAAAAGTGCCCAAAAATCTATTTTTCCAACAACCCATTTTAGATTTACTATCATGGACAAAATATGTCATAAGAAAAACTATAGGGAAACAATTTGAATCCAAAACAAGCATTATCGATCCCCAAAATATTCATAAAGGAAAACAAAGGAATAAATCTACCATAAGGAAATGCAAAGCTAACCATTCCCAAGCTAAATCACATTCTACACCACCAGAAATTCAAGGGATTCAAGAACCACAAAAAATACCTCATTGTTTCCCCAAATATGAAATGAAAGATTGCTCTGAATAGAAGGCATGGTTGGGTCCCAAAATAGGACAACAAGGAGGAAATTGCATGCTGAAATCAACAATCAGATGTCCACAAATTTCTTCTCAACAAAATCTCCACATTGATCCCCAACTCTGCTACCCAATTCATAGGTTTTCTCTTCTCCTTCAAAAATAGAAAATTTCTTCTCCTCCCCCAAAAATAATAAATATCCATAAAACAAAATGAATATATATATATATATATATCTCCCAAAAAAAAACCTAATTCTCTTTTAAAAACTCTCCCAACCATAAATGAATTAAAAAATTTAATTAATTCAACTATTAAATCTCTTAAAAGAAATTAATTAAAATCACTAATATACAACATTCTCTATTACACATAAAATGATAATTTAAATCCAACATTAAATACACACATGCTCCCCAAGAAGATTTAAATAAAACTATGAGGGCTCCCAAAAAGGATTAATAAAATCATTTAAAATTTTCCAAATGAAATATATCATTCTCTCGAATGATCAATAGAAATAATTTAAAATAACATATTTAAAATCTCAAGGATGTAAACATTCAAATCTCCAATCAATAAAACACTATAAAATGCTATATATGAAATCATGAGAAGATGTCAAAGAAACCACATCAAAGCACTAACAACCAATTAAATATATATAACTTCATAAAAGATTAACGAAAACCAAGACAAAATACCTCAATGACACATACTAGTAAACCACATACAACTGAAAGGTGCTCCAGACATACAGCTGAAAGCTGCTCTAGACATTACTATTAGGTAACCAAACGGTAAGACATCAGCAAGGAAACAGTGTACTAACAAGGCATAGTGGGCTAGGGTAGGGGAAATATGGCCTGTGACTACCTCCAGTAACCACCATTGGGGAATATAAGTATGCCTAGGCCTATGGATCCAAGCGGAGTTGATACTCAGTAACTGCATCACTTCAATCACATGCCAAAGTACATGTGCATATAACATATATCATATAGTCAAAGCAACATTAATCATCAGGAAGAAGGTCATGATATAATAAGCCTCTTAGATACAAGTGTTACAACATCATCCCTTTACTATCCATAATCATACAAAATCAATGATAATAGTATATAAACATTTAAGCATGTAATCAAGAAAATTAACTAATCATGATAACCTTTCCCATACTCATCAATGTCTTATCTCATTATAACAATATTTAACATTTAAAATATCAATCAAAATCAAAATGCTATCTTACCCAAGTTGAGGTCAGAGAGGTGTTATAGAGTAAGTAAATTTCTACTAGGGGAGGATGTAGTGCCTACCTATTCTAAACAAGTGATGTTAGTGGGAGCACTATATTGTGTACATGTCAAGATGCTAGATGATCACATGTTTGTATTATTGCTCTATGTTTTTCATTGTGGTTTTCTATATATAGTTGTTTTATTGCCCTATTTGGTGTTAATGAAAATGAAGTGTGTGTGTGCATGTTCTATTGCTATGTCCTTTGAAATGGGATGGATGTATTTAATTTTGGAGGTGCTTTTGAGATGCATGTGTGATGTGGGCTTTCCCAAGTGATTATTACTATGTGTTAGTTTGTGAAAATCTTCATTAATATTGTTGTTATTAAATGCAATGAATTTATTGATCTATGATATTTTACACCACTGGGTAATTATGTGATGCTATATATATATATATATATGTATATGCATATGTATATGTATATTTATAATGTATATATATATGCATATATGTGTGTGTGTGTGTGTGTGTGTGTGTGTGTGTGCATATATATAAATACATATATACATATATATACATACATACACACACACACACACACACACACACACACACATATATATATATGAAGCAGGTATGCTTGACATGTTCAAGTAGTGGTTATAGGTATTAGGTGTTTATATACCTAGCTCAATAGGTCTTAGTATACCTTGATGCTGGTTATAAGGAAATTTCACATTGGTTGTTAATTTTGTACTCGATTTGAGTGTAAATCTCTAGTTATTTAACCATATTCACTCAAATACCACTATTGGTATGATTTTAGATACTATACCATTTTTGTGGGGATCTAGTAAATGTATGATTTATGTCTTGTTAAATTTCACATTTTTGCAAGTTGAATTAATTTATATTCTTATATAGACTTAAATCATAAATTAAGTGTGGAAAAAAATTGGATTATAGTTAAAAAAAATTATTTGGGCTTGGGTGAAATTAGGGATTAAAAAATGAAAATTGAGGTGAAATTATATTTTATTATTTTATTTTGAGAAAGGAAAAGTGTTGAAATAGAAAAATGGTTTTATTTTGTCATTTTTTGGGTTTTTGGAAGAAATTTGTGAATAAAAAAACCCCTTCTCCCCCAAATTATTATTTTTTGTGATTGGGAGGGAAGTTATGGGTTAAATTGAGTGAGATAAATTGAATTTGAATAGGAACTAGTAGGAGAACATTATTGTGTGTGGATTCATGCATTTCTAAAGTGTTTTTAAAGTTCTCATTTCAATTTTTGGCTAAAAATGAGGTAAGTTCCTCATTTATCCTCTATTTGATTTGGTTCCTATTTTTGAATGGTTTGCATGTGACCTTTCAAGTAGGAAAATAATTTTAATCAGTTTTAGATTGGAAAATCGTTAGTTAATTTATTATTTGGAAATATTTTTAGTATTTTTATAAAGTACATTGTTATAATGGCCAAATTTTGGGGAAATGTTAGAAATGAGAAACTAATAGTGCAAAATGGTTGTTAAGAGGTTTTAGAATAAAAGGATATCTTTCATGTTTCAGATTTTGAGAATTTTAATTTTGGTAAGATTTCAAGCTATTTTAATGGTTATTTGGAAAAACTCCTAGTTTTTGGATTTTGAAATGTTGATACATTTTCAACGTTGTAGGTGAATTATGATGTTTTATGAATTTTTGGATGAAGGTGTACATTTTGGAATGATAAATTATGTCCATTGGATTGATATTATAAAATATTTTCCTATTGATTTATTGCGCATTATTTTATATGCCTTATGAGATTGTGGAAATGCTTGAGTTTGGATTGATCATTAAGTGACCTACTTCTATACGATGATATCCTACCTTGTATCATTTGAGAGGTATTATGGTATTTCATGGGTTAGATTCTTGATGCCTTTGCTATGGCTCTTTCTATTTTATCCTTGATGTTTATTTGTTGTATGTTATTATCTTACCTAGACTTCATATTGTGTAAGAGATTCCTTATTATATTCTTGAATGTTGTGTATACTTCATGTCTTGTGTGAGTGTAATTTGGCCATGTGAAAATATCCTAGCATGGTAGTGAGTGGATGTTTTTGTTCGACATGGTTGTGTGGCATAGAAACCATTGTTAAGGTTTAGAGGATCAAGGACCAAAAGTGACATTGGTATATGATTCTCTTCATGTTCCTTATGCCTATAGTTAGTTAAATTTGTTAATTAGATTTTTTTGAAGGAAATTTTATTCCTCTATCTATGTAATGGTAAATGAATACAAAATAAATGAGCTCTCTTTTGAGAAGATTGTAACTGATTGAACTTATTAGTGGATTAGCTTTAGTTACATGTTTCAGTGTTGGTGTCAAGAATGATTATAAGTGAATGATATTATGTTTATTATTGTATAAGTTAAAATGAACTTAGGAACATTTATTTTGGGTTTAAAATGAATTTAAGTGTCTTGCAGTGTGTTTGGGCGGCCGAGTGTTGCATTTGGGTGGCCTTGTCTACCTAGGAGTGATCAAAATCACTAAAAAAAGTTCCTAAGTTTGTTTAGGTATCCTTTTGAGTCATGGGGAAGCCTAGTACCATACTAGGGAAGTCTAGTTGATAGTGTTACAACTTGGTTTTCATGGTTGACTGACTCAAAATCAACTCTTTAGTTGACTAGCTTGGTTATGTGTTGGGGCAACATTGTTTGCCTTTAAAAAATAAGAATGTAAATTCTCCCTAACATAGTTAGTAAATGGTTCTCCTAGCCTATATCTTCTTTTAGATAATTTGTATGATCATTTTCATTGGTTAGACCTTTAAAGAGCTAGTCAAATATCTCTCTTATGACTTGTTCATTTGTCTAGGTTTCAAGACCTCGTATGTGTAAACCATGTAAATGAAAGTTGTTAATCATGGTCCAAAGAGTCAAGAGGTGATTTTTCAGCTTTCCCTTAACTATATCCATTGATGAATTGTGGTATCCCCTTTGTCATTTTATGTGCATTCTTCAAAAGTTGTTTGATTGTCAAACCTTTGGTTAGGGAGACTGTACACCTAGTCTTGTGAAGACTTGGGAAGGTTGTATGCATTCATGGTTGGTATTGTTAGTGTTCCCAACATTTATATTAGGCCATGGGATGATGTGTCATAGTATCCTTTCACTTGTGTCATGCCACATTACAATGAGACATCTTGGGAAGCATATGGTTTTCTAGAAGTTCCCCATCATCTTTCCACATAGTGAATAGTTTGTGCTTCCTGATTAGGAATCATCTAGTGAAGGATTTCCCTTATTTAGATTTGTTAAGCGAGTTAGGATGTGGACTAGAGGTTGATAATTCCTCATCCTTTCATGGTGTTGTTTTGTGAGAGAATGTGATTGTGGGTTACAAGTAATCTTTGCAAAGGTGTTTTTTTTTCTCTCTCATATGTTCATTATGGTGGATCTATCCCACGAGTGGTTATTCTTTTGCTGTTTCTAACTTGCTTATGAAATGGTAAGTTTAGCTAGTTGTTTTTGTCATTGTGTTATTTTGTTTCATACAATAATTTTTTGTGTGTTGTACAAGTGTGACATGTTGGTGTTCTATCATTGATGTTGTGGTTTTTGTTTCAAAAAATAATTATTCAGTCAAGATTTCCCCTATGCTTTAGGTAGTTCATTACATATGGTATTATAGCCCATACTGTAGAACTAGGATCTTTGAATATTGTTATTGGCCATGTGGTTTTTGTGTGCTTGATGCTTGTTTTCTCAAGTGCAAGATGGTCTTGGGACTTCCTTTCTTGTATACCTTAGCATGGAATTGTAAAGGGGTTGTGTGCACTGACCCATGCAGGTTGCATTTGAGAAGGAAGGGTGTCTCCTATGCCTTTCCATACTTTATAGGATTGAAGTGAATATATTGGTGGAGAGTCTCCCAAGTTTGAGAATGACAAATCTCTTGTTCATTCCTATTGTGTGTGGGAATGTTTGGGTATTGATGTAGCTTGTGTGTTCCCTAATGTGCCTTTGCATGGTTGCTTGAGTTATGGTGCTAGAGGGTTAATATAGACCTTTGATTTGCTAAGAAGTTTCAATTTTATGAATTTCTTTATGTGCTTGCCTCCTCATTGAGCATGATGGTTGAAATGACCTTATCAAGTCTTGATGTTTTCTTTCATAATTTTTTGACAGTTGTGGGTTTTCCTTGTGCTTCAGGTGGGCCATTACAAGAAGAAAGGAGTGACTAGATATTTTTTGATTTTTTTTAGCTAACATAAAATGTAATATTTTAATATGGTTATTAATTCAAAATATATGCCTCATGTAGGATAATATTATAAATATAATATTTTTTGTCCTTCTAAATGTGTTTTGTGTAGTATTAGTGAAGAAAGAATTTTTAATAATTTATTTTAATGCCCTTTCTCTTTAGATATTTGGATATTGTGGTGGAGGCTATGAAATTGATCAATTATACATTCCACGTCCTTATATATTTTTTGTGCAAGCATTATTCATCCTCTTATGTTGTCTTCTTTTCTAGTGGTTTCCTAGGATCTTGGTATGATTTTTATTCTATCGAAGATGTGATTGGAGAGTAATTGATTAATCTCCCAAGATCTTCATAGTAGTATTATTTTTGTTTGGTGGAAGATAAAAAAATTCACTCAAGGAAACTATCGTAATCAAGAGTTCTCTTGAGGAATCTCTTTTCCCATTTCTATCACATATTTCATGTCTTTTGGAGTTTTCCTCATCTAATGTTGCTTAAATTAGAATGGATCTAGAAAGAAGATTTTTGAGGAGGTGAATATGATTGGTACATGGACTGCTACCCTATGGGATTCTTTAAAATCAGCACTAATGGATCCTCAAGGGGTAATCCAGTTGTTGTTGGGATTGATGGTATATGCAGGATAGTCAAGGTCTAGTTTAGTTTTCTTCACTATTTCTATGGGATATCGCATTAATAATAAAATGCAGGTCTATTTTATTCTTGTAAATTTTGTAAAAGCTTGTAAATTGTGGTGGAAAATTATTTGTGAGATGGATTATAATATTTTAGTTTCTTTTCAAAGTAAAGAGAGTTTGATGATACTTCATGTTGGATGAATTCTATAGTTTAGTAGATTCATTGCATCATTCTTCATTTTGATTTGATTTACTTTGTTCACATTGCTAGCGAATGAAATATGGTGGCCAATTATTTTCCCAAGTGGGATTTTGTTAACGATTATGATTGAAATGTTACAGAGTGGAAGTCTTTTCCTTCAAATAAATCTAAGCAGCTTCTTAAACTTATTTATGGTAATCAAACATTAACTTTGTTTATTCAAGCCCTTAGTCAGTATGAGTCTTCTCTAATATATGGATTGTTATGATCTGATTGGATTAATCCTAGTTGAGAATTCTCTTTGACATTTTCTTATTCTAATATTTTTTATAGTTATAATTATTTAGAAATCTATGTGTTACAATTGAATGTAGATTCTCTTATAATAATATATTTTATCTTTTTACACATATATAAACCTATTTACTACTTTAAACAGAACAACATTGTCACAACTGATTATTTGATGCAGGGGCATCATATATTTTTTTTAAATATCTTTTTATACTTACCTAAACTAATGCCATGTATATGGAGCTATAAGATTTAAAATTTAAAATTTAGATTTTGTTTTGATTTGAGGCAGCAACTACCTCCCGCATGTTCATTTCAATGAGCAGCAATAATAAAATAAATGAAAAAGGGCAACTGTGCTGGAGTTTTTGAAGTCAAAAATTGGTTCTTGGAGGAATTTATGCCAAATTTTAGATGTTGGAGTTGTGTAGGCAAGATTTTGGTTTATTTTTTTTGTGGGGGGAAGCTTCCATATTTTGGACATTTGGGAGAAGAAGAATAGGACAACAGAAAGAAGAAGCCATAACAACAAAAAGAAGAACAAAATAACAGAAATAGAGGAGAATAGAAGAGGATGATAGAGACTATCAGGGAATAATAGAAGCAATGTTTTGTTAGTGGCCATAGAGGATCATAGCAAACATGAAGAAGAAAAAGTGGAGGGAAATAAACTCCGTATTTTATTACAACAATTGTATATGTGTAAATTGATTGTAACTATTTGTATTTTCTAAGTTAATGAGAAGGTGTTTGCTTCTTTCCAAGTCTTGGTTCTCTCATATTGAATATGTATTTGCATAAAATATTATATAAATATATTGTTCTAGAAGTTTGGGCTGTTCTGTGAAAGTTTAAAGTACTTTACATTGCTGAAATTCCAAATAGTCACCTATAGACAGCGTTGTAGGTACCCGCAGCAACAGTATGCTTTTGACAACAATTTAGTTTGTGCATCTGCAACTTATTTTATGCCTCATAAACTTGTTATTTGGCTTGCATAATGTCTCTAAACCTCTGTAGAGGTTGCGTGAGCTGCTTACAGCAACACAACCTCTCCTTTTCGGCTTGTTTGCTCAATTTAAAGTGAGTTTTTAGGCACCTACAAGGAGGTAGGTGTCATCATTATTACATACACAGAACTACACAGGCTTTTCAGGTTTAATTGGGAGGCACCATTCCTATATTTGACGCGAATTGAATACAACACTAATCTTTTAAAAATCATTACAAATTATGCATAATTTTTTAGAAAAAAATTGAATTTTTTTTTTAACTATTTCATAAAGCGAGTTAAACAAATCTGCAGTTAACTTGAATTTGATTAGGAAAATCTTCGGTTGCCTGATTAATATGCAACAACTGTCTCTCAAATTCCAGTCCTGGCCCCATCATTCGGTGGTAGACGAAATCCACCTTTGAACTCAAAATTTCTTTATTGACATAAAAAGCTAAATCCAACGATACTTCATTGTTTTATGAATAGTATAGTGTTGTCTCCAATGAATAACAGATAATGATACTTAAAAGTATACAGCTGCTGAAATCATTGCTAATTCAAACGTTTAGAAAGGAGTTTAACCTCTAAATAGCAAACAACTCATGGAGGGTTTAAATAGTTCTCTTAATAACAGCACCATTATCCTACTTTCTATCGTTCCCTTAATAACAGTACTATTATTCTATTTTAACATACAATCAAATATGATATCAGAAACAATACTTTTTACCACTTCCCAACTGCAAAATATATCCCTGCTATGCTCAGCCCATCAATAAGGCCTATCACCAACGTAGTTTCCGGGGGGATCATAGCTGCATATAACCCATGTGTCCCTGTTCTTACATTTTATAATAGCACACCCAGCACTTGTGGTGGTTCTCCACACAATCTGAGTATAGTGAGTGCAATCTGCGCCTGTGCAAGTGTTATTGCCATGTATATACCATTTCCTTTCATCAATCCATGCATTCACCGCCTGTAGAGGTGTCCAAGATGGGCCGCTGCCCCAGAATATGTTTTCACCGTAGGGCGATCCTTCAGAATGTTGAAGGAGGCAGTCGTTTCTTCTCTCTCTCGCATAACTACGGGCATAAGCGGTAACCGTACGGTTCCATGTAAGAGGGGGAACTCCAACTGCTTGCCTTGCCTTGTTCTGCGGAACAAGGAATTGCTTCACGGCCTCCGAGCTGGTTATGCCTTCCACACGGCCTAATAACCCCGCCACCAATAGCATTAGCATAAGCTGGCAAAATTTACCCATCCTTATCACAATAAAATCTCTGATCTCACAATAAGAACCAATAGCAATTAATAAGAACTGGTAGGAGATATTGAAATATGACAATGCTGTACAACAAGTTGTTCTTAAATACATGCACGGCATGATTACAATTTTAGGTTTGACAGAGCAAAGAATCAGTCGAATCCTTATCGCTTTGAGCTTTCATGCCTTCATTTCTACGGTTACGACTTTTATTCTGCTGGCCTTCCCCTAACTTCTCTCGAGAGTGTCGCTTTGCTCACAAGTTTTATAATTTTACGCGTGATTTGGCTTCGAAATTTCTATTCTACCTCAGAAACATCACATTCGGCACTAATTATAATGCTGCCGAAGCTGAAAATATAAGTTGCTTTAGACCTGAGCAAAATCTGTGACGACTTTTGTGAGGATTTATGAACCTGCTATTATATGTCGCTTCCTATCTAGTAGATATGAGTGCTGACTAGCCTACTTCGAACATGGGCCTCCAAACGAACTTTATTTTTTCTCTTGGTTAATATTTATAATTTATGCTGGTTGTAATGTCCCGCTGGCGGTTATTGCTTCTGTTTGAATATTTTAATGTCCTGCTGGCGGTTATTGCTTCTTTTTTAATGTTTTACTGTTGCCTCAGAACAACGGTGCAAGAATGTAGAAGATTAGGGGAAGACATGCCAATATGACGAACCCCAAAACTTTAGTGAAGAAGGAAAGGCAACGAGTCATTGATGAAAATAGATTTTACCAAGGGGCCAATTGTAGGAACTCTCTAATAAAATATAAATGCTGGTTAAGGCAAGGCCAACAAAACATAGAGGGAGCAATGAACTTAAAAACCATCATTGTTGGGGTAGATGATAATATTATATCTAATTGGAGACATATGACTCTAGCAAACATAGTTAGAATATAGCTATCTATTAAAGAAAATTTAAATAGAAAGGTTGGGAAAGATGAGAAGGAAAAAATACAGTGATGATATATATGCAAATAAAAATGCAAGGATAATATAAGGAATATATATCTTCATATACATATATATACATGTGTATATATGTATAGGTGTATACATATACATATTCATATACATATACATATACATACATATATACACATATATATACACATACATATGCATATACATAGACATGTACATATAAATATACATACATACATACATATATATTTATATATAGATATGTGTGTATATATATATCTTATATATGTATATATACACATATTGTGAGGCCTACTCCTATGATAGACCTATTATGTAGACTATTTTTGCATTCATTACTTTGACACCTTATGAAACATATTATTATCATGTTGTGATGATATTGATGTTTGACATTCTTTCATTATGGGTCCATGTTTGAAATAACATGCTTATAATAGATGGATTATGTTCAAGTACTCACATGCTTGATGATGAATTTCTAATTTTGATGCAATCATAAATCATAAGATTAAAATAACCTAATTTACTTAGAGTTCATAGAACCATGATATGAAAACCTAATATTTATTGCTTGAGTAATGGATAAATGTTTTATGCAAATTGAATGAATTTAAATTTAAAAATCATATAAATATTTAAAATTAAAGGAATAATTGAAAATGCTTTGTTAATTTGATAATGTGATTTGATGTGTTATTTAATCTAGTTTCATCGACTATACACTTGATCGAATGAAACCAGACTATAGTCCATTTAGATGGACTATAGTATATTTTTTATTGTATTTAGTTATTCATATATTTTTTGCTGATTATTAATGTGGTTAATGTTTTAAGCCTAGCAAGGTCACTAAGTGGGGTTTTGCAGTTTTGTTGACTTTCCAATCATTGAATTTCAAATAGAAATTTTATGGGTTTTTAATGAGATGAAAAATTATTTAATTTGAGCATATAGTAAATTTGTTAACACCTAGGGTGATTGTCTAAGGTTTGGGTACCTAATTAAGTCCATGTCCTAGAGTACATCCAATAAATGACCCCTCTTAATTTCCCATTGAGAGGTGTGACAAATTTTGGATAATTTAGAAAGAGAGGAAATGATTTGTCCTCAAAAATCTCATTTATGAGAGGAGACTTTCAAGGTGGAGTTTCTTAGTGCACCCACTTCTCTCAATGGGATTTGAGGCTTCTTAGTTGGGTTCAAGTACAATCCTCATATTCCCATCTCCCTAAAAGTATCACTCATATGTGAGCACTTGTGGGGAGATATTATGGAGGGGTGAATGATAGAGTGACAAGTATCACTCCCTCATTCAAATATTTCAAATCTTCAATCCCGTTTTATCTTTTGGGAAAAGAAAGTGAGGGTTATTTATTTGGAGCTTTCTGGTTGTAATTGGGAGATTTTTTTCATTCTTTCTTGGAGTTAGAAAGGGAGCTTGGGGTCTCATTTTTAATTCACATCAACATTAGAATTTTTCTTGTGAAGGTAAGGATATTGTTCCTTTCTATTATGCTTCATTTTTTTGCATTGGTGTGTGAAAGAAAATTTTGTAAGTTTTATTTTAATATTTATGTTGCGTTCTTGTTGTTTGAATGTTGTCATTGGGTTGGGTGTATGGGATTGGTTCACTCCTATGTGAAGAGCATCCCTATTTTTGGGGGTTGAGAGAGCTAGGAACCTATATGAGGAGCATATTCCTCCTTAGAGAAGGAGGGGTTTAAGGGTATGCGTACCCATGTCTTCCTTTGGCATGGGGATTACTATGCAAAAATATGGAGTTGTCTTATGAATATAAATAAATATGATAAATTGTGTTAATTTGTGAGTCTCCCCATATGGAAAGTTGTCCACTCTTCTCCCCCCTTTAGGATTCTTTGAAATAATTCTTGTGTATGTGTGACCCCTTTGGGATGAGTGTTACCTTTGTGTATGTGTGTATGTGCTACCTATTTATATGTTTTAGTTAGTTGTTTTGTATACCCAATTCCCATGGTCACCTCTTAGCTTGGGGGTGGCTAGTTTTCTAGAACTTGGTTGGGTAATGATCACCACCATTATCCCTTGGAGAATATATTTTGAGTTCTTATGTTGGTTTGGATTTGTTGGTTACTTTTAATACTTGGATAGAAATTAACCATTATTTGTTCAAATATAAAAAAAATTCCACAATGTACGACCTCCTTGTGGTTTGTGGAGATTTTTTTGTAAAAGTATACAAAGATATAGTATCATAAATTGTCACCCTTGAAAATTTTGCGCTATGTTTGGCTCCCTCTTAAGTGCATGTCATTAATTATGCCTATTATTTATCTATTTTATTATCTTTTTTAAGAAATTGACTTGAATTTGGGAAATTAAGTCAACTACTTACTTAACAATGATCTAAAATTCAAAATAGCGTTAGACTAGGGTGCCTCAGCCTTGTCCTCCCTAATCAAGCCTAAAATATCAAAATTTATTATCATCCTCAATACCACTATAAATTCAAAATCATTAGTTAGATTGTCAGAAGGATTAATGTGAAATATGTTGAAACTCAGATAAATATAATGCTTCCTTCCATTTTAACATCTAAGAGTGTTGTCTCATGGAGGGCCATCGAGATCTATTTTCATGGAGCAAGGGGTCCCATGAAGTAAAATAATTTATGCTACAAGATTAATTGGAATATTTTCTTGAAAAATAGTAGCCCATATCTTTTAAGACTGGAAATTTCAACTAGTGAAATTCAAGTGGGGCTAAAAATTACCCATACAACTTAGGAATTTTTTTGCCACTTGTCTATCACTTAAAATTTTAAATTCCTATAAGAAAATAAAAATGAGAATTTTTATGTATTTAATATTTTTTTATCGAAGTAATCTAGTTCATTACTTAAATTGTGGAGCTTGAAATTTTAAGCCAAATTGCACTATTGAATTCATAGGACCACCAGCTTTAAAATATTCCTAAAAAATATCAGCAACACCCATCAAAATTTTTTAGGAAGTCCCCCTCCATGTGACCTTACCCTAAGTCCATCTGATTCAATTTTGACCTCTCAATTAAAATTGAAAAGACAATTGAGGAAATTTTAAGAGTGAAATAAGTAGGATATCTACAAAACTCTATTAGCCAAAGTCATGTGTACAAAAAATTAGTAAAATAATATTTATACATAGTAAGATGTTTCATGTTTTATGTATATTATTGTTATGAGAACTAACACTTGGAAGATGTTCAAGAAACCTTCAATTTTTGCTTTTATGTGATGAGCTAATTGACTTTAGTCCAACATGTAAAGTAGACCTGGGTGATAAGTTACAATATTATCATTTATCATTCATTTTATCCATTTTCTTCTACTCTCCATAGATCACATGATTTATATCATTTTCATCATAGCTATTTGTGGAGGTGGAAATACCAAAATAGGGTTTTTTTGAGGCAAGAATATATAAGGAAAAACCCGTCTCCCCTTTTCCTTCTTATTGGTTACATGTCTAAAGTGGATTCCTGTGGACTAGAGATCTCAAGAGTTAAAAACCCTAAGATAAGAATTCAAGCATCTCCACTCATTAAATTAGGGAAATTCAATTATTCATAAATTTTCAAACTTTGAAACCTAATCTCAAGACAAAAACACCTACAAGCTATGATGCTCTTGTACAAGTTTTGAAACCCTAAAAATACTCACTTTCAGACTAGGGAACCCTCTCCCTAGTCCATCCAATTCTACATCACTCTTTTATTTTATATTCTCTCCTCTCTACACTCATTAATTCTACTTTATATTTTTGCAGGGTAAAACTACAAACCTGTGTCACACTTTTGACCAACTAGATAATTTTGAGCGAACTATTTTCAAGAAAAAAGGATTCGGTTGAGTGAGTTTTGGCCAAAACCACATTATGGTGACCTAGATCTAATGTGGACATACATATTTGGTCAAAAATGTTTCAGTTGAAACCTTTTTGACCAAATATGTTTCACTTGAATACCTAAAATATAAAAAAAATGAAAAAAGATGGGCATGGGTATTTTGCATGTTTAGGAAAATTATTTGTGTTCAAAGATGATCAATCAAAGAAAGGGCCTACATTTACATACAAAAAAATCCAAGTTTTCATTATGTATTCCTTCTTCCATAGTTATTTGCATTGAAAATGGTTTTTTTTTTGTTATTTTTGGTAGCGCTTTTGTTTGCTAAGTGTAATATTTTGTGTTAATGAGTGGCTATTAAGTTAGGGTTTTGTATGTTTTTACATAGTTCATAGGTTCTCAAAAAATAACCAACCTCCCCCATACCCATCACTTTAAAATGATAGGTGCTAGATTGCTATGCAAGGGATCTTTCTTTGAACGGTGTTGATATTGGATGCATCGCCATAAATGGAATGACATTGGTAGATGCTCCAAGTTGGTCTATGTCAAGGTCTTGTAAGGGATTCTTGGGACCCTTATCACTATGCTAACTGTTCTCCCCATTTACCCCTACTAAGTATTTCATGCTTATGCAACTTAACCCTTGCTGAGAATATTTCACACTTAACCCTTGTTGAGAATATTTCACACTTAACCCCTACTGAGAATATTTCACACTTAACTACTACTAAGAATAACCTTTTCTATTGTATTTTTCACTTTTTTCCTTTTTTTTTTAATTTTCATAGATACATTGCATAAATATTGGTTAATGTTTGACTTGAAATCTATCACAGGAAACAGGTAGTATATTTATATGATAAATTTTAATTTTATCACTATGTAGAGTATTAAAAATGAGAAGTACAAACTTGACACATTTTGTACAATAGAACCATAAATCAAACAATTGGGATTTTATATTTTTTTTAACAACATTACTACTATACTACTATAATAATAATGCACACTAATAAAAATATTTTATACATATCCTTTTACAATATTAGATTTTAGTTTTCTATTTTCCTTTCTATAATAGGATAACTAGATACATCTTAATAGAATAGGCTATACACAAAATTAATATTTTGCACAATATTGAAGATCATTTATTTGTGTTAAGGAAAATGACCTTTGTAACTTTATCTTATTATTACCGTTTGTAGTAATGGAAAAAGTATCCCTTTTTCCTTAGTTTTTGAATAATTAATAATAAAATGAACTTAATTTTACCTTGATCTAGTGTTGTAATGTTTTTTACACATTCATATTAAGTTTAGGGCCCCTTTCAAACTAAATGGAATTAATTATTCTTTATTTTGGGTGTTGTGAAGTGTATCTTTACACTTTCATACTAATATACGTTTTTACTAATTAATTGAGCTTAATTTTCTTTAATTGGCCCCTTTAATTCAAATCCAAGCCTAATTAATTACAAATTCTGAGGGATAAAACATAACATTCATAAATTTCATTACAAAACACTTAATTTTTGGACATGTGTGTCCTAGCTTAGTGGTCTAGGACCCATTTTCCAATTGTCAAATGGGTCATCACTAGGTCCTAGGACCCTATTTTCACATGGAATTTCATATTTCCTGAAATGTGTCCTAGTTAAGTGATGGGTCCTAAGTTAGACCTATAACCCCTCTTTGAAATATTTTTTTGGTGGTATTTTAATGATTTTAAATTGCAGATTTGATGTTGGCTTGTGATATTTGAATTTAGAGATTTAAGGATAATATATGTATAAATACAAGAATACTTCACTAAGTTTCATCTAAGAAATCCTAGCAATTTCAAGTCTTCAAGCATTCTAGAAAAAAATCAAGTTATCTTAATAGCATTCAAGTGAGCATTATCAAGTGTAATCAAGAGCATTTCTAAGGAATTAAAGGCCATATTTGAAGAAGATTATTGCAGCAATCAAGATCCTTTTCATCATGTAAAATATTTAGTGCATCATGTATGTTGTTGAGCTAATGTTTTGATATAGCATTTTGAGATCAATTCAAGCATATTCAAGGCACTATTTCACATGCAAGTTCATGATCAAGATCTACATTCATTGAGGCCACGTCATGCTAGTTTTCATATCTACAATCCAAGGTTTCAATTAAGGTTTGGTGAGTTGTTACATTTCTTTATCCATTCATCATTCCTTTATGCATTATTTCATTACAAGGTTTAATTACCAAAATAGAGTTCGACCAAGGAAAACCCAAATTCTCAAGCAAAACAAAATTTCTCTCTCCCTTGATGTGTGATTGCAGGTTTTAGGTTGAAGATCATTTGGAGAGAAAAATTGCACAAATTTTCTAAGTTGTCAAAGTTTCTAAGAAAGTTTCCAAATCATAGAAATTGAGATACATGATTTATTTCCAAATTTTTGACAATGCCTAAGTAGGATCATGGAGTGTTTACTAAGAGGAAAAAAATTGTGGAATTAATTTTCCAAAGCCCTAGCTAGGACCCATTCACCATAGGGTGAATGAGTCCCTAGTGAGGTCTGAAAAAACACTTTTTCCATAGGTACACAACATTTAACTCTCCTAAAACCCGCCTTTTCATTGTTTTATTAGTTAGGGTTAATTTATGTAACTCATTTGTACATCATAACCCTCATATTGAATGAAATATTTTTGAAATTAGGTTCATCATCTTGTTAATTCATTTTGGTGAACCCAACATTTGATCATTGCATTTTCTGATTTTGGAGTCCTTTTCATCATAGATTTAGATCTAGAATTTGTTGACATGGATGTTAGTCACACACTAGTAGACATAAAATTCTCATAGACACAACAAGAGAACCTATCTTTCTTGAATGATTGCATCAAGAATACCTAGATCTTAGGCTAAGTCACCTTAATCCCAAGGCTATTTTATGTTAGGTCTTGACTGTAATAGGTTCACTCAGGGTTCATTGTGATAATTCTATTACATGTGATGGGTAAATGGTTCTTACAATTCCAAAAGGTATCATAAGGATACAAAAATAGTCCAAGTCTAATCATTCAACAACTTCATGAAATCAACAATTTTACAATAATATTTCATGAAATTCAAATAACTTGCACTTATCCAAGTAGATTTAGCTATAATCACTCAAAATAATCATGAAGTCAAAATATTTGAAATAAAACTCCATGCATTCATTACTTTTTTTGAAACATTTTTTGAAATTTAAACATCTATTCTAAAATAAAGCATAAAAATTATTGAAAAAATATTTTTTTTCCTAGGTATTATCCACACATGCCTCAAGGAATATCCAATCCAGAAGAAACCATTCCATACATCACCATCTTGCTTCATATTTAGGCACAAAATGATATGATATTTTAAAGAAAATGGGATTATTTTCCATTAGATAGTGTCAGTATGCACCCTTAAACAAAAAAGCACATAATCTTGTCTGATAGGAACAAGCAATCACCTACATAAGATTTCATATTGATCAAGAAATAGCTTTCAAATTGTCTATGATATTGATTAACTTCTAATGAAATATATAGGTTTTTAATCTAGAATAGAATAGAAAATAGGAAAAAGAACAAAACTTGAAAAAAAAAATTGTTCTTCGACATCCACAAATTTTGAACTTATAATAAAAATAAAGTAGTAAAAGACCTTTTATAGAAATAAGTCCCTAAAGAGCTTAAAATTATTCCATCAAAGAGATTCATAAAAATAAAATAAAATGTAGCATGTGGGAGGTGACAGTTTCCATCAAAACATTCCACGAAAAGTTAAGACTTTGACTTCGTCATCAATGGTAATCTTCAACTTTAGGCTCTGGTTCACAAATGCTTTACATAAAACTAGATTATTGGTACTCTTCAAAAGCTCTGGGACTAGCCACCTTAATCATGATCTAGAACAAACCTACAAAATTCACTTGAAAACCATATCAAGGCACAAAAAATTCTGGTATCTAGTATCTAGCTATATACTTTCCTTCATTCAAATTTGGGTCTGAAGAATCATCTCCACCTTTCCTTTGTTGATACTCATGAAAAACAACTAACACTTGATGCATATTCTCCTTTAAAACTCCTTGAATATCTTTCCAACTATACTTAAGCCTAGCATAATCCTTTGATATTTGAATGATGTTTTCATTCCTCTACATCATTTTTCCTTCATATTTAACCATAACATTCTTGCGCTTTATAATTTCATCTATAAAATCCCAACTCAATCAACAAAAAAGGTCCTTATTCACTCTTTTAAGTCATTCCTTGATATTTTTTACCTCTTTAGCACCCTTCCCTAAAGTACAAGGATCACAAATTTTTTGTGCTAACATTTCAATAAAGCTTGCATCTCTATCAATTAGCTTCTTGTATCTTTTAGTGACCTTTTCAAATCCTTCTACACATTGTAGAAAAGTATCACTTCCCCAATTCACTTGTTTTATCCACTTCTCCAATATCAAAACTTCATATTCCTTGGTTATCTTTTCATTCACAAACTCTTGGGCGTCTGTCAAAATAAGATATTTTAATGTTCACCTATCTACATCAGTTTGTTATTGGCGAAATAGATATTCTCCTTCTAGTCTTTTAGAGCTTTTCACGCCAATGGTATGCCTCCTTATGTTTCCAAATTACATCCTTAATTAAGTCTTCTCCTTGTGTCACCAAGTACTCCATCCATTCTTTGAATATTATTAACTTATGGTGAAGTGTTGCAATGGCATCTACTTTCTCCTTATACATAAGTACTATATAGTTTGAGGAAATAAGGTCTATGCTTGATCAGATTGGGCTAATGACTTGACAAAACCTTCCAGGTAGGCAATCTTCTCCTTTAGCTCTCTTTTCTTTTGCTTACTCTTTTGTACCCTGGTGATAGTGGTCTTTAAATTCACTTTCATTTCTTATAATTCCTGTCTTGTGGATGAATGTTTGACATTAATTTTTGTTACCTTGTAATCCACAAGTGTTATTTTGTGCTTGTTCTTGTCTCCCACCAGAGTAGTTATTTGGAGATTTCCCCCTCCATTTGCATTCCTCTTCATAGCATGCCTTTTCTACGTTGTACCTTTAGGTTTAGCCTGGGTATTGACTTCTTGTATTAAAATTATAAGGTCCAGTGATGCAATGACAAAGGATTCACAACTCAATAACTAAATCAATTCTTGTTGTCCTTGCAATTAAGACTCCTTTTCCCTTCACAAAATTTTAATTTCAAGGCACTCAAACTAAAACAAGGCACCAAACAACTTATTGATTCCTCAGACCTTTTAGACAACACCAAAACAACATACCCAAACCCTTTCTACAACATGAATGTCTCAAACATAAAGACTTTCAAAGTAGACTATTCTAATCAACATTTAGGCCTAATTAGACCACATCTCAAAACAACAAAAAATTCCCAAGCTCTTTACAGCTTCCTATTACCAAAAAAAAAAATGTAAATAAGTCTACACAACATGATTAGTCCATCCCCAAATATTTATTCATGATTTTTCAATAAACATGTATTCTAAACCTTCAATTCGGATTCCAAAAGATGACTATTATAACCTGCTAGACAAAGATCAGCATATAAATGGACCCAAAATCCTTTAATCCACAAAACTCTAATAGAAATGGGATCTAATTAATCTTGTTCAACCTTTGAAATCGCTTTCATCCAAATACGATTCCTCTTACTTCATAAAAATACAAAGTAATCCCTGGTCTCTGTCAAACCAAGGCTTTCATTAATCTATCAACATTGGATAGTCAATAAGAAATGGGCACAAACATATAAATCCACCAATCCCTCACTAGAAGCAACTCCCACTACACTTAACACCCTTGAGAAACAAATAGGATTCAAGAAAACTCATTTACCATAATCAAATTTCTCAAAACAATTTTGTACATAGACATTTTCTAGATTTTAAGCAAAATACAGATCTAGGGCTTCATTGTTTCATATGATAACCATTATATTTTTGTCTAATACTTTAGGATATGAATTTCTAAGACCTAAAAAAAACTTAAAATGATCCAATTCACCTTATTACAACATGTGATTGACAAAACTAAATCAAATTCCTAAAATTGCCTCTTGGAGGCATGTGCTTGCAAGGGTGCACCTGCACCATCTAGAGGCACTAGTTCCACCTCAAATGGAAGAGCCATTTCCATGACTAACCAATTAGGTGCTTCTTCATTATATTCTACCTTTTCAACATTTCTTTGTTCCTGATGACCTACATGTTCAAGAACTTCTCCTCTTGAACTATCAACATTACCTATCACACCTCCCAGAACTTGAACATTTTCTATCATCACTAGCACATATTCTAGATTATCTTGATTTATCACTATCTCTTCATTTTCAAGATTTATATCTTCCTATCCTACCATATTTTCAACATTGTTTCTAGGGGCATCACCTTCCGATTATCTTGAAACATCAGGATTTTTCTCATTTCTTACTTCACTGCCCAGGGTTTGTGAGGGCTCTATATTTTCACTCTCAACCTTACCTTCTCCTAATTTCTTAGAGATTTTTGGTTTCTCAACATCATCTTGACTTCTTCTTTATCGAAGCTAGTTACCAACTGTATCTTCATTACCAATATTATCAATGGGGTTCTGACTTGCAGTATCCCCTATTTCTCTTTCATCAACTTTCTAAGGGTTTCCCACCTCTATGGCAAGTGATCCTCATAAAATATTCTTCTTCTTTATCCATAAGATTTCACCCTATATCTAGCACTTCTTCCACTACTAGCTATACCATAGGATTTTCCTTAGATCATTTTTCTACAAATTGTTTCATCATGGAAGTCAGCTTCTCCCACTATTCTCTAACTTCTTCATTTAGCTCAAGACTTTCCTCTTGTTCAAATTAAAGGAGTCCTTCCCAGTGTTTGTGTCATTGTTGTCATATTAATTGAAGGTAGAGAGGTAAATATATCTTCAACATTTTGGGATGCAGACCTTGTCTTAGCATGAGTATTCTTTTGCAAATATGAAGGTGTTGTCATTAATGTCAACTCGTTAACTAGTTATCAACTAGTTAGGCTTAATTTATGTAACTCATTTACATATTATAAACCTCATATTGAATGAAATATTTGTGAAATTAGGTTCATCATTTTGTTAATTCATTTTGGTGAACCCAACATTTGATCATTGTATTTTTATTTTATTTTGGAGTCCTTTTCATCCTATATTTATATCTTGATTTTTTTGATGTAGATATTAGTTGTACACCAACGGAAAAATAAAATTCTCGTAGACACAGCACAAGAACCTATCTTTCTTGAAATATTGCACGAAGGAAACATAAATCTTAGGTTAACTCAACTTAATCCCAAAGCTTGTTTGTGTTAGGTCTTGATTGTACTAGGTTAGCTCAGGGTTCATTTTGATAATTCTATTACACAGGATTGGTAAACGATTCTTACAGTTCTGGAAGGTATCATAAAGATATGAAAATATTCTTAGTCTTGTCATTCAACATCTTCATGAAATCGACAAATTTATAATAATATTTCATGAAATTCAAATAACTTGCACTTATCCAAGTAGATTTAGCTTTAAGAATTCAAACATATCATTGAGTCAAAAGATTTGCAATAAAACTCTATGCAATAATTGATTTTTTTGAAACATTTTCTAAAATTTAAGCATCTAGATTCTAATATAGAGCATAAAAATAATTGAAAAAGTAAAAATTCTCCTAGGTATTATCCATGCATGCCTCAAGAAATAACCAAACCAGAGTAAATCTTTCCATACGCTACCATATTGCTTCATAGTTAGGCACATAATGATGTGATATTTTGAAGAAAAGGGGATTATTTGCCACCAAATAGTGTCAGTATGCACCTTTAAATGGTGCAACACACAATCTTGTCTGATAGGAACAAACAATCACCTACATAAGATTTCAGATCAAGAAATAACTTTCAAATTGGATCTAATATTGATTAACTTATAATGAAACATAGAGGTTTTTAATTTGGAATGGAACATAAAATAGGAAAAAGAACAAAACTTGAAAAAGTTTTTGTTCTCCAACATCCACAAATTTTGAACTTTAAATAAAAGTAAAGATTTAAATGAAATTTTATAGAAACAAGGCCCTAAAGAGTTTAAAATCAGTCCATCAAAGAGAGTCATAAAAACAAATTAAAATGTAGCACATGGCAGGTGATAGTTGTCATCAGAACATTCCAGGAAAAGTCAAGACTTTGACTTCCTCATTAGCGACAATCTTCAACTTCAAGCTCTAGTTCACAAATGCTTTGAATAAAACTAGATTATCGATACTCTTGAAAAGCTCTTGGACTAGCCACCTTCATCAGGGTGAAGAAAAAACTTATAAAATTCACTTCAAAAAAATATTGATGCACCCAACTTTCGATATTCGATATCTAGCTATCTACTCTCCTTCATTGAACTCTTGGTTTGAAGACTCATCTTCACCTTTCCTCTGTTGATATTCTTGGAAATTGACTAACACTTGATGCATATGCTCCTTTGAAACTCCTTGAATCACTTTCCAACTCTACTTAAAAATAGCATAATCCTCTGATATTTGAATGATGTTTTCATTCCTCTACATTATTTTTGCTTCATATTTAACCATAGCATTCCCACACTTTATAATTTTAGTTATAAAATCCTAACTCAGTGAACGAATAGGGTCCTTATTCACTCTTTCAAGCCATTCCTTGATAGATTTTACCTCTTTATCACCCTACCCTAAAGTACTACAATCACAACATTTTTGTGCTAAAATTTCAATAAAGATTTCATCTCTATCAATTAGCTTCTTGCATCTTTCAGTGACCTTTTCAAATCCTTCTACACATTGTAGCATAGTGTCACTTCCCCAATTCACTTGATTTATCCACTAGTCAAATATCCAAACTTCCTATTTCATGGTTATATTTTCATTCACCAACCTTGGACATCTTTTAGAATAATATCTATTAACTTTCGCCTTTCTGCATTAGTTTGTTCTTGGAAAAATAGGCATTCTCCTTCCAGTTTTTAAGAATTTTCACACCAATAATATACCTCTTTATGTTTCCCATTTGTATCCTTAATTAACTCTTCTCCTTGTCTCACTAGGTACTCCATTCATTCTTTGAATATGCTTAACTTATGGTGAAGCATTGCAATGACATCTAGTTGCTCCTTAGACATAAGGACTAGATATTGAGGCAATTCCATCTATGCTTGATTAGATTGGGCTAATGACTTGATAAAACCTTTTGGGCAGGAAATCCACTCCTTTAGCTCTATTTTCTTCTATTTACTCTTATTTACATTGGAAATAATGGTCTCTAAATTCACTTTCATTTCTTCTAATTTTTGTCCCTTGGATGAATGTTAGACATTAATTGTTGTTACCTTATAATCCCTAGGTGTTATTTCATGCTTTCTCTTATCTCCCACTAGAGAAGCTATTTTGAGATTTCCCCCTCCATCTGCATTCCTCTTCATAGCATGCCTTGTCTATGCTCTACCTCTAGGTTTAGGCATCTCGAATTCTTGTATTAAACATCTAAGATCCAGAAGCACTAGTTCCACCTCCAATGGCAGAGCCATTTCCCTAACTATCCAATTACCTGCTTCTTCATTATATTTTTACTCTTCAACATTTCTTTATTATTGATGACCTACATGTTTAGGAACTTCTCATCTTGAAGTATCAACATTGCTTGTCACACCTCCCAGAACTTGAAAATCTTCTACATCACTTGTACAGATTCTAGATTATCTTGATTTATCACTGTCTCCTTTTCGAGACTTATATCTTCCTATACCACCATCTATTCAACATCGATCTATACCATAGAAAAAAGGACCCCTTTTCTTGAAATGTTAATAATTCATGATAAATTGGAATTAATGAGGCCTTGATTTAGTGTTGTGAGGCGTTTTATGCATCCACACTAGGTCTTGAACCCTTGAAAATTGAATAACATGCTTTTAATGATGTCTTGTAAAGGTTTTGTAAAGTATTTTAATGGAATTTAACACTTTTCTAGACTTAATGAACCAATTTTCCCCTAATTCAACATTGTAAAATTATATGTTTAATAACATTATTACATTAATCTAGAAGGTTTTTGAATTAAATGTAATGTTAAACTAGTGTTGTAATGTGTCTCACACATTCACATTGGTTCTTGTGCCTTCCTAGGCTATGTGGACCACATTTTAGTGTTGTAAAGTGTATTTTATCACACTTTCACATTGAATTATGTGTCTCAAGCCCTATTTAACAATCACATCATCACTAATTTTCCCCTATTAACCCATATTGTGCATCCTGAGGCTTAAATTAATCAAATAACTAACAAAGTTACAATTTAAACCTTATTTCCTTATCCCTTGGCATCTCAATAATCAAAATGGCCCTTGTGGGACCCATTCACCATCCATGGTGAATCAGTCCCATTGGGGTGAGACACATTCGCCATGTGTGGTGAATCAATCCCATTTGGCCAGATTTTGACCTTTGAGTAGGAAAAAAGTGAAATTTAACTTTAATATTACTTCATGTCGGCTTATGATGAGGTATTAACAGGTAAAATAGGTGAATTTCCTATAAATATATGTCTTTTAACCCTAATTCACATCTATTATCATTATTCATCCACCAATATTCCATCTCAAGTCAAGCAACTTAGGGTTTTATCATTTCAAGTCTTCAAGATATCAATTTTTAGACATTCAAGGACAGATTCTTCATGTTTGACTACAAAATTTAAAGACAAAACATCATGGAAAGGTAATAAAATCCATTATTACATCTTTCAATCTATTATTTCATCATTTTGGTTTAATTACCTAAAACGGCTTTGACCAAGGGAAACCCCCATGCCCTAACATTCACTCTTTCTCTCTCTTGTCTTGTGTGTATGCATATTTAGGTATCTTCAAAGATTTGAAGTCATTAAAGATCAAATTTTCAAGTTTCTCAAGTGTTTTCTTCATTCAACAAGTCAAAATATCAACAACTCATTTTCAAGTTCAAAAATCACAGTTTCAGAAGTGAACACCTGTAGAGAATCATAGTATAGATCGGAAGCTCTGGATTCCACTTTTGAATATTTAGAAATTCAAAAGTGGACTCATTCACCATGAGTGATGAATGAGTTCCACTTTCAAGTCAATTTTGATTTTTTTGCATTTTTAGATACCCTTTTGTCATAAACAGGTTCTAGCACAGTTTTTTAGAACTGAGACTAATTCACCCAAAAAGCGAATGAGTCCCACCAAGCCTAAAAATAAATGTGAACATCATTCTAGAATTTATTTCTAGTCTTCATCCATATTCTAGGTGTACACTTACAGTTTGGTTCATTTCTATTGCAATTTTCTATTCATTTCCAAGTATTTTTTTATTAGACAATGTGTTTTCAAACACGTTGTTTTCCTTTAGTTTTCGTTCATTAATGAATCAATATTATTAGTTTCTTTCATTCAAACATTGCATCTAGGAATATTACATCCATATTCATCCATATTGCAATAACATTGAATGTAATCATAAGCATTTTCGGCCTATCTTTCTCCTTTCAGGTGAAAACCCCTAGAAGAACTAGAAAGAATTAGGGTGCAGAAAATCTAAGGTACATTTTGGTAAACCTTCTTTTTACAATACTTTCTAGTCTTATTTGGACTCCTTTTTCATATGTATATCTTGCATTGATCTTGCATTAGGAGTTGCATGAATTCATTTGCATGATAGATTTCAAAATTTACATTCATAGAAAAGTGCATTTAGGTTGCATTTTTGGCATCAAAAGTCATTTAAATTTTCTAAAATTCTACATTTTTAACTTAGGTCTGTATCATAGCACTTAGAACACATAAAAAACACTCAAAATTTTCTAAAAATTCTAAAAAAAGTCTAGAACTCATTCACCACCCTAGTCAAATCAGTCCCTTTTGACCCCTGAAACTTCCTTTTACAGAGTTGTAGACCCTATTTTTAGGCTTCTGTTTGGTGCCATTTCCTAGTTGTATCAGTTGGTTGTATTTTTGTAACATGTAGTTCATCAAATCTAGCCTAAAATAGCTAATTTCGTGTATTGTTTCATTTCAAAATTTTCATTTTTCAGACTATTGCATATTGTGATCACCAACTTACTTTGTTTTACATATGCAAATTCCATATAAATCATTGCATTGCACTTTATTTACTTTTGCATAACATGTTATTTTTCACAAGATGTGTCTTTGAATTAATTAATCATGGATTTATAAGCATAATATCCCTTCTTATTAGTTTGATTTTGATTACAACTATGAGGAACATAGCTTTGACCAAAAAATTACATTACCCATTGTTGTGAATGGAGGTGTAGAAAATCATAACACACATACTTGTTTTTATCCCAATACCTCTCCTATTAGTGACAAAGGTATCTTGGTGAAGAAAGTTACAAGCCTTATGTGTCTTGATTTCCCATCTCCTCATTCCCCTTTTTACAATGTTAGACAACAAGAACATGAGATCATAGACACATTTCTAAATATCACCTTACCAAATCTCCATGGTCATGATAGTCAAAATTGTCCATCTCCTAATATCCCTTCTTGATATAAAGTGGATAGGTTGGTGTTAGAAGACATCCCTATTAAAATTCATGAGAATCTTGACCCTACCTTCCCTAATGCTCCTGCCATTTTGGATAATCTCTTTGACAACAATAGTGGTCCTTCACTTGATACCTCCCCCACTTGTGATGGAGCTACTTTACAAACTTCAAATTTTGATGAACATACTACAAGCTCTCCTACAAGGGTAGATAACATGGCACAAGAGAATGAGAACTTAAGAAAAATGGATATTCAACTAACACCTTCTCCTAATCATTCCCCTCTTGATAATCCCATCATTGATCATTCCACTACTGGCGATGAAGTCATTTTGGAAGAACCAAGCCTTACTTTTCAAGAACATGTGGCTTGTTGTTCTCCTCAAAGCTCTCCTTCTAGAGAGAATATCATGGTGTTGGAAAAAGACAACGATAATAATGTATATTACTTATATAAAAAGGTGATTCTCGATTTCCCTTCATTAGAGATACATCAAACCAAGACCGCTGAGGTTATGAATGTGAAAGTTTCCATTAGATCCTCCTCAGTCAATGGTCCTCATACATACCCCATGGGACATCCTAACAACCCTCTAATTCTCTACCCACCTTCACACAAACAACAAACTCAAAATAAACCTAACTTATCCTTTACCCTCCTCAAACTCATGTATCACAACAACTGAGTTATAATATTGTTGATCATATGTATAACACTCGAAACAATTTGCAACCCCAAAAACCCACACCAATACCCTTACCATTTCCTAATCCTATCCCACCTAATCCTTTCTTGCCATGACACAAGGAGTATGATCTTATTGAGCTACTTAAAAATACTTTTACTAGGATCATATCATTGTGGGACCTTATTCAAGCCTCCCCTCACTATCACAACATGATCCAAAAAACCTTACAACAAGTTCTTATCCTTTATAATGTGCCATCAACTGATATTGCAACAATGATTCAAGGCCAAAATGCTGATATTATTTTCCACTAAAGTGAACTCCCCTCTTTGGATGTCAAAAAATAAAAATGATGCTTTCATGATCATTGCTCAATAAAAAACAAAAGGGATAAAGAGAACTCTTTTTGATACTGGTTCTTCTCTTAATGTGTGTAGTGTGAGCCTTTTGGATAGGCTTGACATTGATCAATCAACCATTCAACCTTATTCTTTCTCTATTAAGGGATTTGACAATGTTGAAAAGAAATTGCTAAAGGTACTCATTATGGCTCTTACTGTTGGAGTGGTCACCTTGAATACACCAATCCATTTTATGCCTTATGAACTTTCATGCAATCTTATCTTAGGCAGACAATGGATTCATTCCATGAAAGGTGTACCTTCCACTCTTCATTGGAAAATGAAATACATCTACAACAACATAGTCCACACACTTGACACTGATCTTGAACTTGATAGTGTCTTACAACTTGAAAAAAACAAAGAAAAATCCTTAAACACATCAACATCACCTACACAAGTAGAACTTGTTCAACAAAATGACGACGAACAACCACTTACACAACACATGAAGCTATCTACCAATGATTGGGGTTCCTTATATTTTGAACACGACTTCATGGACTAGTACAAAATCATACACAAAGATTCAAATCAGGCCAAATATACAACAATAATGTCCACACAAAATTTAGACAACCTTTTGAAAGCATCCACCTCAACCACTTTAGACAAAGACACAAAATACACAACAATCTTTGATGAACACAATAAAAAACAACCACTCGATCCAAATACAATTAAAAAAATTTATGGAAAAGATTATGAACTCGTGAAACACCTTGGGTATAGTGGAAAAGGATGTGGTGCTAGGGAACAAGGTATCTATGTCACCATCGATCCTCACACACAACAAACAACTCATGGTATTGGTTATTTCCCTTTGATAGAAATCACCAAGCCTTCCCTCAACATCAATACTCTCACACAACATACTCCTAAATCAACCTTAAATATATCATACATCCTGAACTCCTCAACACTAGTGGTCCTAAACCTCATCCTTTACCAAACATAAAACAAACAAATACTCCTTCGCTTAATGTCAATGTCATCTCACAAAATGTTCATGGTTTGAATTCACTAGATTTTATACCCTCCTATAATGGAGAGAATAAAATCTCACAATATAAAGAGTCTTGTGAGGATATGAAAAAAATTACTAAGCAAGATGTATCTTCCTCACATACCACAAGACCACCTTATACTATAGATCAAGAGGGTATCTTGTCAAGACTCCTCCAAGATCACTTGATCACCCTCCATCCTAGAACTTGTAAGAAATGTTATGAAAAAACTTCATTTTTTGCCTATCATATAGTTCATGGTCACTCCACTAATGAATGTAAAGCCTTGAGTCATAAAATACAACATCTCAAGGAGTTTGATATGCTTCCCTCTATGGTGATACCTAATTCCTCTAATTGATACCGATTTTCACTCTCGTCTATGTTTCAATCAATCATTTTGGCTCACCCTTGTCCTACACTCAGTGGGGCATGGGGATATTTATCCTTATCCTTGTATGTCACTTGTGGTTGCCTCCTTTTTCTATTCATTCACCTTTCATGAACATATAAGAGCAAGCTTGGGACATGGACAATGTGCCTTAAATTGGTTTACGTGTGACATACTACCCTTTTTCATGACGTAGCTTCTCAAAAACATATGACTTGGCATAAGGCTTTTCGAGTAAGCTCTCATGTCCTCTTATTCTACTTTAAATAAATTTCTCATAGTACTAGTGCTTGCAACTGCTTTAAAGTGGGGGAATATATCACCACACAAATTTCATTGTGATATTTTCATTTTCTTGCAATTCCCTCTCTTGGAAACATTAGGTACAATGTTGCCTAGGATGAGACCTTGCACTAATTCTCTCTTGGAAACAAGATGAGACCATTTTCACTTATCCTCCCTTGGAGAAACTTGGCATGATGTTCCCTAAGATGAGACATTGCATGAACTAATAAAATCCCTTTGAACAAATCCTTACACTATTCTACACTAACAATGTCTATGAGTATCAAGCATATGAAGTTTTGCTTAACTCATAGAGCTCAAAAATAATTTTCCTTTCTAGTGCCTTATTAAATTTATCAGATGGTATAAATTTGGTATGGTTTGAGTGGGAATCCCATTCAATGACATGAACTTCCACATAGCCACCTATGTGTTTGAGTGCATATCAACTAGCATATGTTTTTCACCTTTGGGATTTCTCACCCCGCAGACAATTAGAACTTCCATGGCACCAGAGTGAGTATGTTGTGGACTTCTCACCCAGATGACAACCAAGAGTTCTATCACCTTGGAGTGATTATGCATTGTCTTTCTAAAACAAACAAGCCTAGATATAATCCACAACTAGTTGGACAAACGATCGAAGCTTGATCCACCTTTTCATTTTCATCTTCTTGTCATTGCATGATTATGTATTTTGACGGTTTGACTTAGGATATTTGATCTCGGGGACTTGTGTAACCTCCTTTGATATTTTTCATTCTTTTTCATTTGCATCTATAAACTCATATCTCTCTTGAATGTCTACTTTAGTGTGAGTTTGAAGCAAGTTCATCCTCTCACTAAAGTGGGGGATAAATGCATCGTAGAAAAAGGGACCCCTTTGCTTGACATGGGAATAATTCATGATAAATTGGACTTAATGAGGCCTTCATTTAGTTTTGTGAGGCATTTTATGCATCCATACTAGGTCTTGGACCCTTGCAAATTGAATAAAATTCCTTTAACAATGTCTTGTAAAGGTGTTGTAAAGTCTTGTAATGGAATTTCACACTTTTCTAAACTTAATGAACCCATTTCTCCATAATTAAACATTGTAAAATATGTTTAATAACATTATTACATCAATCTAGAAGGTTTTTAAATTAAACTTATTGTTAAACT
Source organism: Sequoia sempervirens (assembly GCA_007258455.2). Classification (NCBI taxonomy): domain Eukaryota; kingdom Viridiplantae; phylum Streptophyta; class Pinopsida; order Cupressales; family Cupressaceae; genus Sequoia; species Sequoia sempervirens. The sequence continues at coordinate 462,822,917 of VDFB02271358.1, forward strand.
AGTGTTATAATGTGTCTCACACATTCACATTGGTTCTTGTGCCTTCCTAGGCTATGTGGACCACATTTTAGTGTTGTAAAGTGTATTTAATCACACTTTCACATTTATTTTGTGTCCCAAGCCCTATTTTACAACCACATAATCACTAATAGGCCCCTATTAACCCATATTGTGCATCCCAAGGCTTAAATTGATCAAATAACTGACAAAGTTGCAATTTAAACCTTATTTCATTATCCCCTGGCTTCTCAGTTGTCAAAATGGCCCTTGTGGGACCCATTTTCCATCCATGGTGAATTAGTCCCATCTAGATGGGACCCATTCATCATGTGTGGTGAATTAGTCCCATTTGGCCCATTTTTAACCTCTGAGTAGGAAAAAAGTGAAATTTAACTTTAATCTTACTTCATATCGGCCTGTGATGAGGTATTAATGGATAAAATAGGTGAATTTCCTATAAATATAATTTTTTAACCCTAATTCATATCTCTTATCATTATTTATCCACCAATCTTCCATCTCAAGTCAAGCAACTTAGGATTTTATCATTTCAAGTCTCCAAGATATCAATTTTCAGACATTTAAGGGTAGATTATTTATGCTTTACTACATAATTTCAAGATAAAACATCATGGAAAGGTAATCAACTCTATTATTACATGTTTCATTATGTTCTTTCATCATTTTGGTTTGACCTAAAAGGGGTTTGACCAAGGCAAACCCAAGGAAAACCTCCATTATGCTTTACTACATAATTTCAAGATAAAACATCATGGAAAGGTAATCAACTCTATTATTACATGTTTCATTATGTTCTTTCATCATTTTGGTTTGACCTAAAAGGGGTTTGACCAAGGCAAACCCAAGGAAAACCTCCATGCCCTAGCATTCACCATTTCTCTTTTGTCTTGTGTGTATGTAGATTTAGGTATCTTGGAAGCTTTAAAGTCATTAAAGATCAAGTTTTCAATTTTATCAAGTATTTTCTTCATTCAACAAGTCAAAATATCAACAAAAACTCATTTTCATGTTCAAAAATCAGAGTTTTGGAAGTGGACACTTGTAGAGAATCAAAGTATAGATCGGAAGCTCCAGACTCCACTTTTGAATATTGAAAAATTTAAAAGTGGACTCATTTTCCATGAGTGGTGAATAAGTCCCACTTCCAGGTCAATTTTTATTTTTTTCCTTTTTACATACCCTTTTGTCAGAAATGAGTTCCAACACAGTTTTTCAATATTGGGACTAATTCACCTAGAATGGAAAATGAGTCCCACCAGGGCTAAAAATCAGCATGAGGAGCATTCCATAATCCATTTCCAGTCTTCATCCACATTCTAGGTGTACACTTTCAGTTTGGTTCATTTATGTTGCAATTTTATATTCATTTCCAAGTATTCCTACATTACACAATGTATTTTCAAACAAGTTGTTTTCCTTTAGTTTCCATACATTAAACAATCAATCTTATTAGTTTCTTACATTAAAACATTTTATTTAGGCATATTACATCCATATGCCATCTATATTTCCTTAACATTGAATGTAATCATAAACATTTTTGGTCTATCTTTCTCCTTTTAGGTGAAAAACCCTAGAAGCGCTAGAAATAATTAGGGTGAAAAAAAAATATGGTACATAAACCTAGGGGCATCACTGTTTGTATGTGGTGATTAATCATGCTATACTATATAGCCCATGGTATACTATACATCCAGGCCCCCTGTCCTTGCCAGGGTCCGGGGTGGGACCAGGCTGGGCCCTGGGTGAGGGTTCGGGGGTGGCAGCCCCCGAGAAAAATTTTTCCTCCTACTTTTTCATGTGATCACCGAAAAAGGGAAAAATCAATGAAAAAAGAAAAATCTGATTTTGTAGAACCAAAAATTTGGAAGCTTCTAAGCTTGTTAAAAAGGGGTTTGGATGGGTATTACTGTATGATGAAAAATGCAATTATTCGCAAGATTGTAATAAGTTTTTCACTGGATAATAAAAGTATTGGATGGCTGCGGTTTGGTGGATGTAGCCCAGATTGGGTGAACCATGTTAAATTCTTTGTGTTATTATTTATTCTGTGTGTTTTAGTTTCTATGTTTATTAATTAAATTTGCATTTGATTGTTAGATATTTGCCATCTCTAACCCTAACAAGTGGTATCAGAGCGGGTTTTGTTTCGATTATCATCTGTAGGAAGGTCTCACAGCTGAGTGGGAGTCTCACAATTGAGTGGGAGCAATGGTAGACGAGGGTAAGATGGTTGAGAAGTTTAACGGGTAGAACTATCAGTTATGGAAGATGCAGATGGAGGACTATCTCTATCAAAAGGATTTACGGTGGCCATTGGAAGGGAAAACCAAGAAACCTACAGTAATGTCAGATGAGGACTGGCAGATCTTGGATAGAAAGGCTCTTGGCAATATTCATCTATGCATGGCGCAATCAATGTCGTTCAATATTACAACATCAAAGACAACTCAAGAGTTGATGGAAACCCTGGTGAAGTTATATGAAAAGCCTTCCGCTTCGAATAAGGTATTTCTTATGAAGCGTTTATTTAATATGAAAATGGTAGAAGGTGGGTCAGTTACTGATCATTTGAATGAGTTTAATATTGTCACTAGTAAATTAACTTCTGTAAAAGTAAAATTTGATGAAGAAGTTAGGGCTCTATTGATTCTGTGTTCTTTGCCTGAAAGCTAGAATAGCTTGGTAATGGATGTTAGCAATTCTATTTCTGGTTTGAATACATTGAAATTTGATGATGTTGGTGTTATTTTGAGCGAGGAAATCCATAGGAAAAGCTCACGTGGAACATCCACATCAGGCAGTATTTTGAATGCAGAAAGTAGGGGCAGAACAAAGGAGAGAGGAAACAATTCAGGAAATCATGGGAAGTCATGAGGAAAATCAAAGGACAAAAGGTCCCAATCTAGAGACAAGAGGGATTGCTAGTACTATGGTAAGTCGAGTCATTTAAAAAAAGATTGGTGGTCTCGGAAAAATAAAGATGCAGACAAAAAGGATGGAAGTAAAGAGGAAAATGTGGTAAGTAATAAATCTGATGAGGATGCTTTGATTCTTTTCCTTGATAATGCTGATGATTCTTGGGTGTTAGATTCAGGGGCTTCATTTCATGCTACCCCCCATAGAAGTTATTTTCTTGATTATGTCCAAGGGGATTTTCGGCTGGTTTATTTAGGAGATAACGAACCTTATCAGATTGTTGGAAAGGGAAGAATCAAGATTAAGTTACAAAATGGGAATCATTGGCTACTATGTGAGGTAAGGCATGTTCCAAAGTTAAGCAAAAATTTAATTTCAGCAGGGCAACTAGATGATGAAGGTTGTGTTGTTAGATTTAGTGATAAAAATTGGAAGGTCACAAAGGGTGCCTTAGTGGTAGCAAAAGATGTGAAAGTAGGCACCTTATTACTTTGTACAGGTCATATTGTTCCTTCTACTTTAATTGTTATGGAAAAAGGTCAATGTTCCGGAATAGTTGCTACAGTTCAGTAGGTAGAAGATCATACAGTTGTTGTGGACTCAGAATCAGTACTGTGGCATAATAGACTTGGGCATATGAGTGCAAAAGGTATGAAATTACTTCATTCAAATAATGTTTTACTAGGTCTAAAATGTGTTAATATGGATTTCTGTGAAAGTTGTGTGTATGTAAAACAAAAGAGAGTAATTTTTCTCAAGGATGGGAAGCAAAAGAAAGATGAGAAATTGGAGCTTGTGCATACGGATGTATGGGGACCAGCTCAGGTATCTTCTCTCGGTGGCTCTTTGTATTATGTTACATTCATTGATGATGCAACTAGAAAGGTATGGATTTATTTCCTTAGGCAGAAATTTGATATATTTGAAACTTTTAAAAAATGGAGAAGCTTGGTTGAGAATGATACTGGTAAAAGGATAAAATGTCTCAGATCTCATAATGGTGGTGAGTATAGCAGCAAAGAGTTTGAAGATTATTGTTCCTCTAATAGTATTCATAGATAGAAAACGGTTCCAAGGGCTGCACAGGAAAATGGAGTGGCTGAACACATGAATAGAACAATAATGGAGCGTGCACGGACTATGAGATTACATGCTGGGCTGCCTTTCAAATTATGGGTAGAGACTGTAAACACTTATGTTTATTTAATTAATAGAGGTCCCTCTAATCCTTTGGGTTGTGGTATTCCAAAGGAAGCATGGAAAGGTAAGAAGGTGAGTTATTCTTTTCTCAAAACCTTCAGTTGTGAAGCATTTGCACATGTAGATTCTGAAAATAGAACCAAGTTTGATGCAAAATAAAATAAATGTGTATTTTTTGGATATGGCATTGATGAATTTGGTTATAGGCTTTGGGATTTTGAAAATCAAAAAATTGTGAGAAGCAGGGATGTTATATTCAATGAGAAAGTATTGTACAAAGATCTATTGCTGCAGCATGAGAAAAAAGAAAATGATTATGCATTGTTGGATGATATTCCAAACAATGGTGTTTCAGTGGTTCCTCATGCTGGGCAACAACAACAACAACAAAAAATACCACAAAATCCTGTTAGAAAATCTTCAAGGATAAGTAGACCTCCAAAAAGATTCTCTCCCTCTTTGTATACTATTTTGTTAACTGATGCTGGTGAACCAAAATATTATGATGAAGCTATGCAGGTGGATACCAAGGTTTAGTGGGAGTGTGGAATGGAAGAAGAAATGGACTCCTTGCTGAAAAATAAGACTTGGGAATTATGCAAGTTGCCTACAGGTAAAAAGGCTTTACCAAACAAATGGATTTATAGGCTAAAAGAGGAGGATGGAGGTAAGAAAAGATTTAAAGCCAGATTAGTTGTAAAGGGATTTACATAGAAAAAGGGTATTGATTTTGATGAGATTTTTTCTCCTGTTGTTAAAATGACTTCTATTCGTATTATTTTAAGTATTGTGGCTGCTGAAGATTTGCATTTAGAATAGCTTGATGTTAAAACAACCTTTCTCCATGGTGATTTGGAAGAGGAAATATATATGGACCAGCCACAAGGATTTGAGGTCAAAGTTAAGGAGAAACTAGTTTTTAGATTGAAGAAAAGTTTATATGGCTTGAAGTAAGCACCTCGGCAATGGTACTTAAAATTTGATAGTTTTATGGCTGAGCAAGGCTATAGTTGGTGTAATTATGACCATTGTGTTTATTTTAAGAGGTTGGATAATGACAGCTACATTATTTTATGTTTATATGTTGATGACATGCTTGTAGTTGGGTCTAACATGGATCACTTAAGTGAGTTAAAACAACAGTTAGCAAATTCTTTTGCTATGAAGGATTTGGGGGCAGCAAAACAAATCCTTGGTATGAAAATTTGTAGAGATAGGAAAAACAAAAAAAAAATTTTATCTCAGGCTAATTATGTTGAAAAGGTGTTGCATAGATTTCATATGGAGAATGCAAAAGCTGTCAGCACACCTTTGCCTAGTCATGTTAAATTGACTAAGGATATGTGTCCAAAGACACAAGAGGAGGAAGAAAAAATGTCCAAGGTACCATATGCTTCAGCTGTAGGCAGTTTGATGTATGCCATGGTATGCACAAGACCAGATATTGCATATGTTGTAGGAGTTGTTAGCAGGTATTTGAGTCATCCCAGAGTTGAGCATTGGAATGCAGTAAAATATATTCTTAGGTACTTGAGAGGTACATCCAATAATTGTCTATGTTTTAGGGGCTCTAATACTGATTTAAAAGGCTATGTTGACTCATATTTGGCAGGGGATATAGATACCAGGTGGAGTACCATAGGTTATGTATTTACAGTTGGCGGGACCGCAGTGAATTGGATTTCATAATTGCAGAAGGTGGTTGCTTTATCCACCACAGAGGCAGAGTATGTTGCTGCAACAGAGGCGGCAAAGGAGATGATATGGCTGCAACTTTTCATGGATGAGTTGGGAAAACAACAGCTGGAAATTACTTGTTTACAGATAGCCAGAGTGTTATACATCTTGCAAAGAATTCTGCTCTACATTCTAAAACAAAACACATCCAGTTGAGATGTCATTTTATTCTGTTAGTGTTGGAGGATGGAAAGGTTAAGCTGTACAAGATACATATAGATGTCAATCTAGTGGATATGTTTACGAAGGAGGTGACAAGGGAGAAGCTGAGCTTCTCTTCAGCTTCGGTTGGTCTTCAAGGTTGAATTCAAGTATAATAGAGCAGCAGGGTCCAAGGTCCTTATTTCCAGTGAGAGTTGTAATTGCAGCAGTGTCGTCCAAAATCAGTCTCCAAGTGGGAGATTGTGTTGGTGTGGAGCCTGATCAGTCTCCAAGTGGGAGATTGTTGGTATGTGGCGACTGATCATGCTATACTGTATAGCCCATGGTATACTATAAATTCTCTATGTTATTATTTATTCTGTGTGTGTTTTAGTTTCTCTGTTTATTAATTAAATCTGCATTTGATTGTTAGATATCTACCATCTCTAACCCTAATAATCACCTTCCTATTTTCTTCAAATGTTGAGATTTTCCTTATTTCTTACTTCACTACCCAAGGTTTGTGAGGGATCTATATTTTCACTCTCAACCTTCGATTTCACCTAATTTCTTGGAGGATTTCAGTTGCTCAACATCAGCTTGACTTCTTCCTTGTGGAAGTTAATCATCAATTGTATCTTCATTACCAATACTGTCAATGGGGTTTTAACTTGTAGTATCCGCTATTTCTCTTTCATCAATTTTCTTAGGGTTTCCCGCCTCTATCGTGAGTGATCTTCTTATAAAATATTCTTCTTCTTTATCCATAGGATTTGACCCTATATCTGACACTTCTTCCACTAATAGTTGTACCATAGGATTTTTCTTAGATCATTTTTCTTTAAATTGTTTTAGCATGGTAGTCATTTTTGGTGCAAGAGCACCTACACCTTATTTCAAAATTTGATCTTTTAATGAGTTGGTGGGTGGTCAATAGGCCATATTAGGGTGTTTTGAGTTTAATTATGATAAATAAGGTCCAAAAGACCATTTGTGATGTAATTAGGTGGTTTAGAGTCATTAGAGTCTAAATAAGAAAAGTTACATATTGAAGTTGTTAAGTGAAATAACAAGGTTGTCAAACTACAATTTAGGGAACATTAAAAGTCTTTGAATTTAAAAGTAAGTTATAGACATTTAAGAGGGTGGTTTTTTGTTTGAGAATGGATAAAAAGGCCTCATAAGGATCGAGTTGTTGTTGAACATATTTTTGGGGAAATAATATCAAATTTCTACACTCAAAACGTGCATTTCTCTATTTTTCTGAGTTTCTTTGGTAATATAAGGACTTGTTCAGGTGTGGCATGATCTGAAAGTTTCCATTTTTGAAGGTATATGAATCTAATCTCATTTGAAGTTGGTTTGAATTTCAAACTCAAAGATTAAAGTGTTTTTTTCTCCATTCTGTTAAGGCTGCTCTATTACATTGTCTTAAGGGTTTGAGAGGCAATAAATGATGTGTTAGTTAATCCACCTATTTTTTGGTCATGTGGCTCAGTGGATTAACTTGTATCATGTTAAGATAGATGTTTTAATGCATTAGGAAGCAAGGATATTCCATAGGATGGTGATGGTATGCTGCCTTAGTGTTGGGCAGTGATATTTCCTTATGAAAATGAGAAACCTAAGCATGGGTTTGGAAAATTATTGAAGGGACTAGTCTTGTGAAGGGTTGGTGAGTTTGTGCAGGTGATTTGGAAGGCATTTGAAGAATTTTTTTGATTAGGTAAGCCTTGGAGGTGTGATTTCCTATAAACCCTATGCCTTTGCATGGTAAAGTGAGGGTTTTCTAGAGCAACATTATAAAGGCCTTAAATGTGCAAGCTAATCTTGAAATATGTTATTTTGTGACATAATAAAATATTTTCTAGGGTTATTGGGTGAAGAAAAGGTGAATAGGTGGCACTCTCTTTGTAAAAGAGGGCTAATTCACTAGCCTCAGACAGAGGTATGTTATTGGTTCTCAGATTTGGTCCAAAAGAGTTAATGGTGGTTTTAACATATATTGTGTAATTCTGAAAAGAGTATCTTGATCACTAATTTTTTTGTGAAGTGCTTTTGAACTTCTGGCTGAAAAATCTGTTAAATCAGGTTGCATTTGCTACAAGGGAAAGCATGGTTAAGATTTGAATTATGAGGAAATCATTTGATTTTGCTTTGAAGTCTAGTTGATATCAACTTGATTTACATATTGAATGGTTTGTCACCCCTATACTACATCAAAGTGGTGTCAGAGCTCAGTTATTAGATCTCTTGTTGGTGTTGTGATTGATTTTTGTAGGTTGGCAGGTGAAGAGGCAAGATTGTGAAGATGCCTCCTAAGGGAAGTCTAGTTGCAAGAAGAATGGATGAGAAGGCTAGAGAGATAGAAGCCTTGAGAAAAGAGATATCTACACGGAAAGAAAATAATAGAGTGGAAGTGGATGAAAGTGAAACTGAAGAAGAGGAAACTATTGGTGAAGAAGAGGAGATGGATCCAGATGACATAAGGATGATGAAGCTTTTGAAGGCTATTAAGAAAGATGGACATGGAAAAATGGATGTGCCTATGTATGGAGGAAAACTTGACAGTGAAGATCTCCTGGATTGGATTGGAACCATGGAAAACTATTTTGATAGTGAAGATATTGATGAAGAACACAAGGTGATGAAGGCCAAAAAAAACTGAAAGGACATGCTTTGTTATGGTGGAATTTTGTGTAAGAGGAAAGGGAGAGACAAGGAAAGATAAAGATCACTTATTGGGAGAGAATGAAGACCAAAATGAAAGGTAAATTCCCTCCTTGTGATTATAATGTTCAATTGCTTAAGAGGTTACAAAATCCTAGACAAAAGGATTTAGATGTGCAAGCATATACTGAAGAATTTTGTAGGCTAAGTATAAGAACGAAGCATGAAGAAGACAAGGAAGAAATGGTAGCTAGATATTTGAATGGCCTAAGGTATAACATTCAAGATGAAATAAGTTTATTGGCACCAAAATTATTTTAACAATGCTTTCAAATGGCAATGAGGGTAGAAGAAAAACACAAGAGGAGACAAGAGAAGGCATAAAGAGGAAGAGGTAGCACTTCTAGGGGTAGAGGTACAACTTCAACACCAAGGTAGACCAAGGAAGACCATGAAGATGCTAATAGGAATAAGGAGAAATCACTTGAAGCAAGAGGAGGATGGAGAGGTGGAAGGACAAACTTTAGGCAAAGGAGAGATTCCAATGAATTTCAGGTAGGTGTTATAGATGCAATGAATTTGGACACCCATCTTTCAAGTGTCCTTAAAACCAAGTTTCAACATCAAGTGGTGATAGGAAGAGTGAAAGAAGAACACAACTAGTCCAACAAGAAGAATGTGAAATTTCAAGTACTCCTACATACCCAGAGGAGGGAGAAGCACTTATGATAAGAAGAAATTTGGTGTAGGAACCTAAGGAGGAAGACATGAGTCAAAGAAGGAGTCTATTCAGAACTTCATGTAACTATAGAGGTAAGGTATATCAAGTGGTCATTGATTCAGGATCTCAAGATAGCATGGTGTCTAGGGAGATGGTAGATAAGTTGAAACTAGAGAAAATACCTCATGTAGCACCTTGCAAAGCCTCTTGGGTAAATGATAGTCAAACTCCAGTAATGAATGAACAAGCATATGTAGATTTTCAGATTGGGGAGTACAAGGACATGGTTTTATGTGATGTGCTACCAATGGATTGTTTCCATTTGCTATTGGGGAGACCATGGAAATTTGATAGAAGGTCTATGTATGATGGTAGATAAAAAACCTATACTATCAAGAAGGATGACAAGAGCTTTAAGCTAACTCCTTTGGAGGGAAGTGGAAGAGATAAGGGTAACTCTAAGGTTATCATTTTTTGGAAAAAGAGAGCCTTTAAGGCTTGAGGGCAGTAAGACTAGTGTATTTTCAGGTATGGAGTAGGATTATGGTGTTAGGGTAGAAGGAAAAGCATAAACAAATGATGCTAGGACAATTAGGAGTTTAAAGGAAAAAAGGGAACTCATGCCTAAGTATGATATAGTCAAGGGGAATGATGGTAAGTTTGTAGGAAAACATGAAAAATAGGGTGAAATGTTTGAGGGAAGGTTTTTGCTGTAGGATGAAATTATTATGGGGACCATTATGTGTCCTACAGGTCAATGTAATGTTGCAAGGTATGTGAGAATTGAAAGTATAAGGGTTGGTAAGTTTCATAATGTAGTGGTACATGGTAATGACAATGTGCAAGGTCTAATAACAATGAGAAAGGACAATTGTAAGCATGAGAATGAGATGAAAGTGAAGTAAAATAAAATGAATACTAAAAATTGCTCGTTTACAGTTGTGGATGGAATAATATCATCTTGTTTTGATTAGAGAATAGGGAAAATACCATTTGCAGGTCTGAATGCAAAGTTGGAGACCCATTCAAGTGAAGATACAGTCAAGAATGATGAAGGTGCAAGAAAGATTGCAAGTTCAAATTGTGAGAACCAATGGAGAGAATTCATAGACTAGTGGAACATGTATGCATCTTGGAGAGATTGGTATTAAATGCAACTCATGTGGCATGAGTCTTTTCTTGTGGGGGTGTATGGTGCAAGAGCACCTACACCTTATTTCAAAATTTGATCTTTTAATGGTTTGGTAGGTGGTCAATAGATTATATATTAGGGTGATTTGAGTTTAATTATGATAAATAAGGTCCAAATACCATCTATGATGTAATTAGGAGGTTTAGATTCATTAGATTCTAAATGTAAAAAGCTACATACTGAAGTTGTTAGGTGAAATAACAAGGTTGTCAAGGTGTAGTTTACGGAACATTAAAAGTCTTTGAATTTAAGAATCAGTTATAGACATTTGAGAGGGTGTTTTTGTGTTTGAGAATGTATAAAAAGGCCTCATAAGGATTGAGTTTTTGTTTGTGAACATATTTTTGGGGCAATACTATCAAATTTCTACAATCAAAACTTGCATTTCTTTATTTTTCTCAGTTTCTTTGCTACTATATAGGCTTTTTTAGGTGTGGCATGATCTAAAAGTTTCCATGTTTGAAGGTATATGAATCTAATCTCATTTGAAGTTGGTTTGAATATCTAACTCAAATATTAAAGTGAGTTTTCCTCCATTTTGTTAAAACTGCTTTGTTACATTGTCTTAAGGGTTTGAGAGGCAATAAATGATGTGTTAGTCAATCCACCTACTATTTGTTCATGTGGCTCAGTGGATTGACTTGTATCATGTTATGATAGATTTTTTAATGCTTTAGGAAGAAAGGAGAGTCAATAGTATGGTGATGGTATGTTGCCTTAGTGCTAGGTAGTGCTATTTCCTTGTGAAAATGAGAAACCTAAGCATGCGTTTGGAAAAATATTGAATGGAATAGTCTTGTGAAGGTTTGGTGAGTTTGTGCAGGTGATTTGGAAGGTGTTTGAAGCATTTTTTTGATTGGGTAATCCCTGGAGGTGTGATTTCCTATAAACCCTATGGCTTTGCATGGTAAAGTGAGGGTTTTCTAGAGCAACATTATAAAGGCCTTAAATGTGCAAACTAATCTTGAAATTTGTTGTTTTGTGTCATAATAAAAGACTGTACAAGGTGATTGGGTGAAGAATAGGTGAATAGGTGGCAGTCTCTTTGTAAAAGAGGGATAATTCACTAGCTTAGGATAGAGGTATGTTATTGGTTCTCAGATTTGGTGCAAAAGAGTTAATGGTGGTTTTCACATATGTTGTGTAATTCTGAGAAGGTTATCTTGATCACTATTTTTTTTTTAAGTGCTTTGGAACTTCTGGTTGAAAAATCCCTTAAATTGGTTTGCATTTTCTATAAGGGAAAATATGGTTAAGAGTTGAATTTTGAGGAAATCATTTGATTTTTCTTTGAAGTCTGGTTGATATCAACTTGTTTTACATATTGAATTTTTTGTCACCCCTATACTATATCAATCTTCCCCCACTCTTCTCTAACTTCTTCTCCATTTATCTCAAGACTTTCCTCTTGAATTACACCTGAGTCCTTCCTAGTGTTTGTCTCATTGCTACTGTATTAACTGAAGGTGGAGAGGTAAATATATCTAAAACCTTTGGGGATGTAGACCTTGTCTTAGCATGACTATTTTGTTACAAATATGAAGCTATTGTCATTGATTTCAATTAGTTAACTAGTTATCAACCGGCTATTTTTGTTATTGATGTCATGGAAGTTGGTATTTGGTTGTATATGTCGATGATGTTGAGAAAATTGTGAAAAAGAAAGTTTGCAAGTATTTTGTGTGTGCTTCTGGATGTGCTTTGACATGTGCTTCATATTACCAATATGCCTATGATTTTCTAACATATTATCCCTAGTTATTGGTACTTTTTGTATCCATAATTAGGGTCTTTAGATCATTGTGGACTGTGAGATATCTTCACCAGTTGTGTCTTTGCGGTTTAGTGTGTTAGGTTGAGGTCTAGGAGAAATGTAGTTGCTACAAATTTTTATGTACTTTGGTTTTATGCCTTGCGGTTTAGAGAGTAAGATGATAAGGTTGAGTTCAATTGAATTTTTTTTTCCGAGAAGATTGGATCAAGTTAAGGATATGTGTGCTTAATTATTTTATATGTTTTATACTGGTGTTGGCTGACCTTATGTTAAAAAACTACTTATGAAGTTCATGAAAGCATGTTGAGGCATGTTGGGACTTATTTAGGTCCTCAATTAAGTCTATGTTTGGGTCACCCTCATTTTAATTCTACCGTAGAAATTTTTTGTTCCGACCTAATTTTAATTTGTAAATACAAATGATGTGTGACCGACCTTAGATGAGTTTCAAGGTTGAAGACAATATAAATACTATCTTGTAAAAAATGCATACCTTTTTATTTCAACACTTAATTTGGATTTATTTTAGCACCCATTGCATTAATTACCGTTTAGGTCACTTATTATGGGCCCCTAAGACCCCTTTTTGTGCATCCCAAGGCATATTGTAGCTTTAAATCTAACCAAAACCCACAAACAAGCATCAATCTTTGTAACCCACATTTTGAATTGGAAAATTAAGCCTTGCGGGACCAAGACACCACCTAGGGAATCCTAGTCCCAGGGGCTTTATTTTTAGGAATTAAGAGCAAGAAATGAAAATATTTGAAATTATTTGACCTTTTTGTCAGCCTTTAGGATCTAATAACAAAGTTATTAGGTAGTAATTCCTATAAAAGTAAGATTCACACCCCATTTTCACATAATTCTAAAATTTGAAGCAAACAAGTGATAAGTGAAGCAAGTTAAAGGAAGTTTCAGAGACTTTGAGCAACCTTCTATTGTGTTTTTTGTAGGTTTTTCAAGTCTACTTTCAAGCCAAGATATAGCATTTCGAAGGATTAGTAATGGATGCCTATTATCGATATTGAGAGATTCTAGGTTGGAGATGGAACTAGCCATTTATCCAAGCCTAAGTACTTGTTTCTTGATTGATTCCATCTTCCATTATTAGGGTGATCCCACAATAGTGGTTTACACTTTTTGGCCAAACTGGACACTGATATATTTTTTTTAAACACAATCTCCACATTCGGGCACCTATAGCGATTAAACCGTAAGGAATTTGAAGATGATGTAAACTAGAGTCTTGTCACATTTTTTTTGTAGATTCTAAAATTATTTTTTTCAATTTTTTTTGGAATCAGATTTCACTTCTTTTTCCATCTCCCACAAAAATTGGTTTTTCTCAAAAAACAACATTTTTAATAAGAGACGACAGTATAACACATAACTTTTTTTCCATGAAGGATAAAATTCCAATTCTTTCAAATTTAGATTTCTAACTCGATATCTAGTGCTTCCACTTGGTTAGATAGTTTTTTTGAATATTTTTCTTTAATCAAGTTTCAAAGTCAATCAAAATGACAATTAGACATAAGCGGTGTATAATGCATAACTTTTCTTTGTATCAAAATTCTTCTCTTTTTTTTGTTGGATGGACTTCAATATCTAGTGCACTCATATTTTAATGTTTTTTTATAATCTTCTATTTTTCCACTTGTGCAGAACAAAGATTTTTATTTTCGATGAAAAACCTATATTTAATAAAACATAAAAAACAGATAGATAATAAAACCAAAACATACTAAAATTATATTCATTGGATAGCTCATTCTGAAGGCTACTCGATTCCAAGTTTGGTTTCTAAATATTCCCCCATTTTCATCCCCAACCAAACTTGAAAGTGTAAAATTTTAGGTTTTTTGTGTGAACAAATTAAAAAATTAGGGAAAAGGAGGGTTCGCTAGAACAGGGGGTTTCTATCGAACCAGGGTTCATTCGAACCCTGGTTCATTCAAACCCTCTAATATGCATTTTTCCTTTATTTTTTGGGCTGGAAATGTGGGCCCAATAGTTAATGGGTTCGCTCGAACCCTAGTTCAGTTGAACCCCTTTGTGGTTCGGTCGAACATGTAGGTTCATGCGAACCCCTAAAACCAATTTTTTTGCCATGGGGTCATTTTTTCTCAATTTTCCTACCTCCATCAAAGTGTAAACCACTATTATGGCTTCACCCATTACTTTATTTTCTAGCTTAGGAAGGTACATTTCATGCTTGTGACTTGTTAGGGTGACTAGAGATCTCATTTGTAGGTCATTTACATTTTCATCTTAGGAATATTATTCTAATACATTTGAATAGGGTTCCTTCATATTGTAGCTTGCATAATCTTAGACACACTTAAGATTAGGGAACACATACATTTCCATTTTCCATTTCCATAAATAATGAATCCAAATTATTTTGATTTGCAGGTCTTTTTACAGGCTTAGATTTGAAGACTTGGTAAAGAAGGAAGTTCATATCTCAAGCTTTGAGACCACACTCAGAAATTCTTGAAATTTAGAATAGGAATATTATGACATCTTGGGAATATTAGTCCTCCCAATAATATTTTTCAAATATTCTTTCAGATCTGGTTCTGACATCTAAAGATTTCACATCTATCCTAAAAAAAAACATCAGGACTAATATGCCATCATGCGCATCTTAGTCCTCCATAGCACTTTTTGGTAGAATTTTACATTTCCAAAATCCTCACAACATCTCCAGACTTCCCAAGTGCATATCTCCAGTTTCATAGTTTTCTGTTACATTTTTTTATCTTTCTAGGTCATTTAATATTCATTTGCATATCACATTGTGTTTTCCAACATTTTCTTTTCCAAGAATTTGTTGGTGGTGAACCCCTTTAAAGAAAATAGAACCCACTCCTAGGTCCTCCTCATTGTGAATTGACTCACCTCGTGAGGTTGTTAGTCAATCCAATTGGAACTCCTAGGACATTATTGAGTGATTAGTGGAGAAAGAGTAAAATTTCTTTTTGGTGAACCTGAATTTTAAGCATTCATTTCTTATTGGGAGTCCATTAAAGTCCTTAGATATAGATTGTATTCATTCTTGCATTGCATATGGCATTAGTGAAAGTGCATCTAGGGTTTCTTGCATTTTGCATTACTGAAATTGCATTTAGGGTGTCCTATATTTGCATTAGTGAAAGTGCATATAGGTTATATCTTTACTTTATTGTATCATTTCATTTCATTGAAAAAACTGAAAAGTAGATTGTTACTCGTCCTGATTTCATTTAGAAATATTGTTATTGCATTGAAAATTGAAAATTTGCATTCAAATCTTGCATTCAATCACTTGCTATTAGTTGCTTTTCTTTACATCCATTTGCACACTTTTCTATTTCCAAACATTAGGTCCCTAGGTAGGCAACTTGGGAACACTATTTTCAACTCATATCTTGTTGCTTTTATGAAAAAAACCCTTTACTAGGACTAAAATGCCCTTATTGGCGTCTTAGTCCCTCTTAGGATTTTTGGTCTAGAATCATGTTTGAGTTCTATGTTGTCTGTTCTAGTGTCTAGACTCTTTGAATATCATCAAGAGAAGATGCCCTTCCTGGATTCTTAGTCCCTATACAATTTGAGGTTACATTTTTTGGGGTCAAACAATGCATTTTTTTGCTTCTATTTGTTATAATTAGATTGTTGTTTTAGTTTTCCAATTTATTGTTTTATGTATTTTCATAGTTTATGTTTACATTTTCTTGATAAAGGTAGCTCATTAAATTTCCATATTATTTTTTTTAGACTCCATTAATTAGCAAATCAAAACATAAAACCAAATACATTAAACTTAAGCATGCATGGATGTATGGTTACTTAAGCATGTTAACACCCTTTTTTAAAGTTAGACTAAACCTCAAGCCTTTTAGTCATGATGACCTTGATAAGTTAGATGAATCCCTTGAGGACTTCACCTCGTAAGGTCTATCCACTAAGGATTGTTCAAAAAAACCTAATCAAAGTGAAGTAAACAAACACATGCCTTTTAGTCATGATGAATTTGACATGTTAGATGAAAACCTTGAGAACTTCCTCTCACAAGGTTCATCGACTAAAAATTGTTCAAATAAATCTAATCAAAATGAAGTAAATGTTATTCAACCTCAACTTATCCTTTATCTGTCTTTAAACAAACCTCAAACTTCAAAAAACCTATCCTTATCCTTGACATACCTAAGGAGAATGTATCACAACAACCAAATTATAAAATTTTTGCTCATACATATAATAGAAGGAATAATAGACAACCTCAACCTAATCCTCTTTCATTACCATTTCCAAATCTTGTGTTTCCTAGTGCTCCTTGTTTACCATCACATAGTGGAATGGAGTATGATCTTGTTGAACAACTTAAGAATACTCTAGCTAAGATTTCCTTATGGGATCTTATTCAAGCTTCACCTAGTTACCACACCATGCTTCAAATGGATTTTCAACATGTTGTGGTTTCTCTAATACAAATAATGAATATAGTTAATGTATACATTACCTTTCACCAACATGATCTCCCTTCCTTGGAATTGCGAAAGGGATAATGATGCATTCATGATAATAGCTAGATACAACACCAAGAGAATAAAAATAAACCTTGTTGATAATAGCTCAACTTTGAATGTGTGTAGTGTAAATATTTTAGATGATTTAGGAGTAGATAAATCACAAATAAAATTTGATTCCCTATCGATTCAAGGATTTGACAATATACGGAAGTAAACGCTTTGAGTGATTACCTTTCCCATTTCAGTCAGAAAGGCTTCCCTACAAACTTCTATCCATGTTATGCTTCATGAAATTTCATACAAAATTCTTTTAGGAAGACCATGGATTCATGAGATGCATGTGGTGCCTTGAACTCTTCATCGTATCATGAAGTATATTTATAAGAATAAGGTATACCAAATTGAAATGGAAAACAAGCTTGAAATTTTCTTGCAAATTGAAAAGGAAACTACCAGTCCTATGAAAAAATTAATTCCAACATAAAAAATAGAGCCTATCATAGAGGAAACATAAGATATGGAAATAGTGTCAAAATTAGCAAATGATGATTGGTGTTACTTGGATTTCACACCTTCATTCATGGGGGAATATATAATCACAAGGAAAGAGGATGAAAAACAAAAACAACCAATTTTCATGTCAACACAAAATTCAAGAGAAAGCTCACAAACATCTACTCTTGAACAAGACACCAACTGTACAATTAATTTTGATGAGATAGACTACCAACAACCACCAAACCCAAAATAAATGGAGAAAATTTATGGGAGAGGTTATGAACTTTTGAAACAATTAGGTTATAGTGGAAAAGTATGTGGAAAGAAAGAGCAAGGAATTCATGTCCCTATAGAACCTAACACACAAGAGAAAAAAAATGGTTTGGGTTACTATCCTTCAAAGGTAATGCAAACCATGAAAAGACCTTCATTAAACATCAACAACATTACATGCAAACCAAAAATCAATCTTACTTTGAAACATCTTGCATTACTTGATATGGAGTTACCACCATCATGGGAGTACTTTGAAAATGATGAAGCTTTAAAAAAGGCTTGGATTTTATGATAAACCATCTACTCCTCACAAGAACAAGGTTACATGTGGTATGATAAGCACAAAACAAGTATATCAGGTTACATGTGCTATGATAAGCACCAAACAAGTAGATGGAGAAAAAGAGAACATGAAATAGACATGCATAGTGAAGAATACAATCTGGAATTTCTGAGATCAAACACACTTCCTTCAGGTATATAGTAGACATATCAATGGATATCAATGATAAAGAGAAATTTATTAAGATAGGAAAATTCCTTGATGATGGTGAACAAGAAGATACTATAATCTTGCTTCATGACTTTCCTGAACTCTTTTCCCAGACTTATTTCAATATGTCAAGAATTGATCCTAAGATTGTAGCACACAACATAGTCATTGCTGAAAATGCCAAGCCTATTAGATAAAAAATTCAAAAAATTGACCCTCAAATAGCCTTGCTAGTTAAGGATGAAATTGAAAAACTCCTAGAGGTTGGATTCATAAGACCTATAGACTATTCTCCTTGGATCTCAAACATTTTCATAGTCGTAAAACTTGGCAATCATTTTAGGATGTGTATGGACTTTTGTGATCTCAATAAAGCATATTTAAAAGATGACGTTCCTCTTCCTAATATTGACATGATAATAGATTCAACTGTGGGACATTCTTTGTTGTCATTCATGGATGGATTTTATGGATACAATCAAATTTTCATCAACCCTCAAGATCAGTACAAAACATTGTTTACAACTATTTGGGGAACATTTTGTTGGGTTATGATGCCTTTTGGATTGAAAAACATAGGTGAAACATATCAACAAGCTATGACACTAATATTCCATGATTACATATAGAATATCATGGAAAATTATGTTGATGATATTCTCGCTAAATATTTAACATGACAAGATAATGTGAATGTTCTTCGAAAGATCTTTGAGAGACTTCAAAAATACAACAAGAGATTGATTATGAAAAAGTGTGTCTTTAGTGTAGATAGTGGAAATCTTTTAGGTTTTATTGTATCTCACAGAGGCATCGAAGTGGATACAAAGAAAATGTATGCTATAGTTAACATGCCACCTCCTAGAAATATCTCTCAAGTGTTTACTTTACATGGAAGAATTCAATCCATTCAAAGATTTGTAGCATCATTAGTAGATCGAATGTTACCATTCACACATCTTCTCAAGAAAGGAATACACTTTGACTATAATGAGGATTGTAAATAGGCTTTTGAGAGTTTGAAATATTATCTTTTCACTCCACCTATTTTACAACATCCTATACAAAACAAACCATTCATTCTTTACACATTGGCTTCAACCCATGCTCTTGTGACATTGTTGGTTGAACAAGACAACAAAGATAAAGAGCATCCTATTTATTACATTAGTCGAGCATTGATTGATTATGAGAAATGATACACCACAATAGAAAATTAATGTTTGGCTCCAGTATTCACTACTAGTAAGTTGTGACATTACTTATTGAATGTTGAAATACAAGTAATGAAGAAGTTTGATCCTTTAAAACACTTGTTCACTAAAACAAATTTATCTAGATGCTTAGCTAAGTGGGTAATGTTGTTGACTGATTTTGATCTTAAATTTGTTTCACAAAAAGAAATTAAGGGCCAAGCCTTGACTAGCCAATTAGTTGATGCTCCTTCTCCATTAGCATTACCTAGCAATGATTCTTCCCCTAATGATAACATGTTAAAAATTGAAGAAGATACATGGGAATTGTATTTTGATAGATCTAAGTACAGAAATGGCTCTAACATAGGGGTTATAATAAAACCACCCACAATGAGGTATTAATCACTAGTTTATGTGAATCTCTAGTTATGGGAGCTAGAAACATTAAGATACTTGGCGATTCACAATTAGTCAACAAGCAAATATATGGAAAATATCAAACAAACATGACAAATTATAAAAATACAAAGATCTCACAATGAAACTGTTAGAGAAGTTCCAATCCTTCACCATTGATAATATCACTCAAAAAGATAATCATCATGCAGATCCAATGGGAAGTGTGGCTTCTCTTATTTCCCTTCAAGATCCTTCAAAACACTTCACTTTCATTGTGCATACAATTATGAAAGAATCGATTGACAATAAAGAATATGAAGTGTTTGCAACAACAATCAAAAACTTGTGTGAATGGTATGACATGATATTCAATTATTTGAAAGATGGTACCTTTCCTGAGCCAACAAATAAAAACACTCACTCTCATATTCAAAAATTTGTATATAGATATATCATCCTAGGAAACATCTTATATAAGTTTTCCTTTGATGGCCCCTTACTTAGGTGTCTTTAAGAAACTGAAATCCCTACAACACTTGAACAAGCTCATGCAAGTGCTTGTGGGGGGAATTTCAGAGGAAGATCATTAGTTCAAAATTTACTCCGCAAAGGATATTAGTGGAAGAATATGGAATGAGATTGCTTTGAATACATTAAGAATTGTCACAAGTGTCAAGAGCATCAAAAATTAATTCATGCTCTTGCCTCTAAGCTTCATGCACAAGTTCCTACTTGTCCATTCTTGGTATGGGATTTGGACATTATTGGAAAAATATATCTTCCCTCATCTTAAAGACATGTGTTTATAATCATGGCAATATATTATTTCACAAAATGGGCAGAATCTATCCCCTTGCATTCAACACCAATATGTCGTTTCATATTCGAACAAATTATTGCTTACTTTGGGCTCCCTTCTGCATTAGTTTCAGACAATTGAACACCATTTAAGAATAATAATGTGAAGAAGTTCTTGGAAACATTTAATATACAACATCGATTCTCAATGCCTTACTACCCACAATCCAACGGACAAGCCAAATCAACTAGCAAACCTCTTGATAAAATCCTAAAAAAATAGTGAACAAACATAATAAATACTGGCATATGCAATTAACATATGCATTATGGGCTTATTGTATTAGTATCAGAGTGTCAATAAAAAAAACACTTTATAACCTTATTTATGGTGCAAAGGAAACTATGCCCCTAGAGTCAGATATTCCCTCCTTAAGAATCACTTTTCAAGGGATAATTTATGATAATACTTATAAGAAACAACAATTACACTAACCTGAAATTCTTGATGAAAGGTGCATCAATGCTCTCGAAAATCTTCAAGCCTATCATTCAAAAAATGTAGTGAAGTTATAATGATCATTTCATCTCTTGTTCATTTAACAAAGGTGATTTGGTGCTATATGAAAATGAATGAAATGTCAATACTAACCTGACAGAAAAAGAAAAGTTTATCCCTAATTGGTTAGGACCTTATATAGTTCAAGAAAGCTATGGGTCTAGAGCATACCTAATATCCAAAATGGATGGCACACCTCTTCGAGAACCTATTAATACTGTGAATTTGTGTGGGTATTATATCTAACCCTTTTCTAAATAGTGCGAGTTTTAAAGCAGTGTTGTTAGAGTTAATGGATAGTATGTCATTATCTCTCATGTTTGCTTCATTCCTCACACATATTTCTTTGTGTCTTGAATCTTGGGGTAATGGGTCCAATGTGGTTTTGGATTCTTACTTTATGTATCATTCTATTCAGACCTTATGGTGTATGTTATGTTACATTAAATCCTTATTGGTATTTAATGTTTTACAATTAAATCATAAGTGCATTTAATTTAAGATAACATACTTCATCATATAAGAAAACTTAAAGAAAAAACATGTTAGATCATGGAAACATTTATTGAATAGTCTAATACAGATTATTTAACAAATCACATTCACATCTAAAACATAAACATAAAATCTATACATGCTCATATATATATATGTATATATCAAATGTTTTAATACATGTCATCAATAATACAATTTCACTATGGTTTATGGTTGCTAGATTATATATATATATCTCAAATGTTTTAATACATGTCATCAATAATACAATGTCACTATGGTGTATGGCTACTAGATTGATTTGGATATGGTGTCCACACCCATCGAGAGATGGTGGTGTGACATGGATCTTCTCATGTTGGTCATCTCTTGCATAGTCCGTAGTCACCCATATAGGTCACCCTTGCATATCAATGCCTCCTCCTTCTTGATGTGGTCTTTATCAGCCTAGATCCTTAAAACCTCTCTCTGAAGCCGCTCAACCTCTGACTATAAGATGGACTCTTTGTTATATCTTTGAGCTGCTCGGGCCTCCTCTAACTCCACTACCAATACTGATACCTGACCCTCAACATGCTTAGTGTTACTAGATATGAAAACATATGCTCCCTTAAGCCCCACATAAGGCTCAAATAGGTCCATGCACTCTACTACGAATGGTGGGGGCATGTACTTCATTTTTGTAGCCTCATCTGCAAGAAAGGGTGGGACTATCGTTGCAACCACACATTAGAATGGGTCCTCAGACTCTATCATGAGCCCTACAAGATAGAAATCATAAGAATAATCAATATTCATCATCATAATATATCCATATATGTGAGCATGATATACATAAAAACATAAAACATAATAATAAATATCATCACCTGGGTCTGTAGCATGATTATTAGGAATCTCAAATTCCCTACTCCTCTCCCCATGCTCTCAGAAACTGGCATGTGCAGATTGTGACCTTGTAACCCATGTGGGAACTATATCTCTCAATTCGTATCTAGGAAGACTAGCCTCGACTCTATCATTAACCTCACTCATGGGTTGGCTTTTCTCATCCTCTATCTCCTCCTCATCCTCCTCCACCTCATAGGAATTCTCCTCCTCTGTCTCCTCCTCATCCTTATCTAGGAATAGGTGCACTGGATCTACCCTCCTGCCTGACTCCCTGTCCTCCTCCCTTGAATCTAGTAAAGACCATACGAAGCCCATAGGGTAATCCATAGGAAAGATGGCTCCTGGATATGTCACCTCCCACCACTCATCATACTCTACTATCATGCCAATGTCATTTGTGTTAGCAACTAGGGGCATGTTTGTATCATCCTCCTCTGCATTGCTTGGGATGACATTGTTTGTTGTTAGTCGTTGAAGATCTTGAGGTCTACAAGAACTTTGTACTGACCATTTGTATAAATCCCATAGCCATGCTCACCTTTGTTTCTATCTGAACTACCTCATGACATGATTGTAGTAGAAAGGTCTTATTACATGGTCACACCATCCTAGTAACAACCCGTCTTTCTGGATCCATCTTAGCTATCCTGTCATGTCTGTCCATCAGGGACTAGTACCCATGCTAATGTAAAAATAAAGATTTGTATCACTAGTGGTGAGTGTGCATGTAGCAACCAAGAAATCTTGATGCACGATCTCACAATCCTGCGATGTACTAGTTTTCCTAGGAAATACTCATTTTCTTCCACATCTCTTTGAAACTCCTACCCTATGCTAAGAATACTCTCTCTCCTTGAATAGGAACTTGTAGTATGTAGTGCACATCCTCCAACATGGTTGTCATCTCCTATTGGCAGGTGGAAGGTGTAGGTGTCTACGTCCCATCTCTCCACTAGTACTATCAACATGGCATCATGGTATCACATGGTCGATACAAGATAGGCCCAATAAAGGCCCATCTCCTGGAGGATCTACATGTCCTGCTAAGGTAGCTAATCGATGAGCTCTAGAAGTCAGTTGAACATGCGATTGCCCAAGTGTTGGTACAATCGGGGTGTAGTCTATTATAAGAAAAGAACCAAAATATAATTTAAAAACATCTTAAAATCTTGAATTTGTGTTTTAGTGGTCAAAAAGTGTACTAAAGTCATTCTAGAATATTTGAATTAATGGTTCTAGAAATTTTATTCCTTAACTGGGACACTTTGCAATAAATTGGGACACTTTGCAACAATCTAAGAAAATGGAAGAAAAACCTCCCCTCCCCTATAAATTGATTTAAAATTTTCATAAAATTATAAAGAAAATGATTAACTTGAAGTACAAAGAAGGCTAAATCCACTCACAGTGTGTTGTAGCTCATCCCATTTGATTGCCTCCCATAGAATCTCAATCCATGGATGGGTGGATGGACTTATGCTCAGCACGATAGGTCACTCTACTCCAAGCTCACACTACAAAAGGAAAAAAGATGAAATGGATGTGATTTACCCTCTCTTTTATCTTTTTATGCATGCACTTTTAGGTGACTTTTATTACAAAGAAAAAGAAGTGTGTTTTGTTTAAATTAACATATTTGGAGCTAGCGAACTTTGTTTTTGATTCCATTTGTTGTGTTGGGATCATGGTTCCACTCCCGTTCTCATCAAATGTCTATCATCAAGTGGCATGGTACTTGGAAATTCCCTATTACGGACTTGTCCATTTTGATGTGTTTGATTTTCCACCTTGATTCCACCTCCATAAATCAGGAAAAATCAAGGGGGGGCATACATCTACCCTCAAATGTAATTTTCTAGGAAAGTTAGATAAGAGGATTACTTTTGAGCTACTAATTGAATCTGTAATGCCAAATGTGGTTTCTAACATTGTGGTTTTGTAGGTGAATACAATGGGGGCTTCATTTTCCCTAATGAATCCATATGAGTATCCTTTTATAAACTTACTTGTAGTACTTTAGCTTGCATATGCATGTAGTGTCATATGGGTGCTAAAGTTGGGGCTAAATGTAGTGTATAAGAATGCATACCTTTACATTTTCACACTTAATTTGGACCTATTTTAGCACCCCTTGCATTAATTTACCTTTAGGTCACTTATTATGGGCCCCTCAGACCCCTTTTTGTTTATCCTGAGGCATATTGCAGCTTTAAATTTGACCAAAACCCATGAAAAACCATCAATCTTGGTAACCCACCTTTCAAATTGGAAAATTAAGCCTTGTGGGACCAAGACACCACTGGTGGCATCTTAGTCCCACCTAGTGGGACCAAGATGCCACCAAGGACGTCTTAGTCCTAGGGGCTTTATTTTTTAGAATTAAGAGGGAAAAATGAAAATATTTGAATTTGTTTGACCTTTTGTCAGCCTTTGCGATATAATAACTAGGTTATTAGGTAGGAATTCCTATAAAAGAAATATTCACACCCAATTTTCACATAAGTCTAAAATTTTAAGCAAACAAGTGATAAGTGAAGAAAGTTGAATAAAGTTTCAGTGTCGTGGAGTAGCCATCTATTATATTTTTGGTAGGTTTTTGAAGTCTATTTTCAAGCCAAGATATAATATTTGCAAGGATTAGTAATGGATTCCTATTGTGGATCATGAGATATTCTGGCTTGGAGATGCAACTAGCCATTTATCCAATCCTAAAGACTTGTTTCTTGATTGATTCCATCTTCCATTATTGCTCTATTTTCTTCCTAAGGAAGGTACATTTCATGTTTGTAACTTGATAGGGTGAATAGAGATATCCTTTGTAGGTCATTTATATTTACATCTTAGGAATATTATTCTAACACATTTGAATATGGTTCCTTCATATTCTAGCTTGCATAATCTTAGACACACTTAAGATTAGGGAACTCACACATTTCCATTTTAGATCTATGTTTTTTCACCAAGGTTTAATTACCAAACAATGGGGTTTGACAAAAGAAAACGTCCATAAAAAATCAATCCAAATTCCTTTTTTTTGTAGGTCCCTTTATAGGTTCAGATCTGAAGACTTGGTGAAGAAGCTTTAGGACCACACTCAGAAATTAGAGAAATTTAGAATGATACTAATATGCCATCTTGGGAATATTAGTCCTCCCAAGCATATTTTTCAAAGATTCTTTCATATCTGGTTCTAACATCCAAAGATTTTGCAACTACCCCAAAAAACAACAACAGGAAGAATACACCATCCTAGGAATGTTAGTCCTCCATAAAACTTTTTGGTAGCCTTTTTACATTTCTAGAATCCTCAAAACATCTCTAGACTTCCCAAGTGCACATCTCCAATTTCATAGTTTTCTATTGCATTTTGTTTATCTTTCTAGGTCATTTAGTATTCATTTTCATATCACATTGTGTTTTCCAACATTTTATTTTCCAAGCATTTGCTTGGTGGTGAATCGCTTTAAAGATGAGAGAACCCCCTCCTAGGTCCTCCTCATTGTGAATTGACTCACCTCGTAAGGTTGTTAGATAATCCAATCGGGACTCCTAGGAAATTATTGAGTGATTACTAGAGAAAGAGTGATATTCATATATCCATTTTTCCACCAATCAAATACAAGTTGATATGTTTGTGAAAGATGAATGTAAGCAAGATAGATGTGAGATAGATGCAAAATAGTGTGTGTGATGTGAATTTGAGTAGTGCAGTGTGAATTTCTTGTTAGGGTTATGATGGCAATGATATGAAAGCATGCAACATCTTTTCATGTGTATTTGCATGTGTGTGAGCAAATTGTGGTGGAAATATCTATTGCATTGAGATAGTTTTCTCTCTATGATAATCCTCTTCTATCTTCTTTGTAATTCTTTGGCAGTAAGTCCTCTGGGAAGTAAGCCATTATTAGACTATGATCCCTCTAGGTAGTGAGTCCTATTTTGGACAAGTCATGTCTTGGCAGTGAGCCTCTTTGCTAGTGAGCCTTTGTATTCAGTTTTGGAATTATTTATATTATGAGTTAATCCTCATTGTGGTTTTTTTGCTCATTGGGTTTTCCACATAAATCTAGTGTTATTGTGTGTATGGTTTTACTTCTTTTCATTTCCAATTATGCACTTAATGACTAATCACACTAGTAGAGTAAAGTATTTGTGAATGGTTAATGATCTAACTTCTGGTGAAAGTTTTAAAGGTTAAAATTGCTACAACTAATTCACCCCCCTCTTAGTTATCTTGTTCAACAATTGGTATCAAAGCTTGTTTCCTTGCAAAAGAGCTTAACCACTTTAGTACGGTCCAAGATGGTGAACAAGATAGTTATTGAGTTTCCTCAATTCGATGGCACAGACTATACTTTCTAGAAAGCAAAGATAGAAGGATATCTGGAATACTATGGATATGATGTTGAGAAAGCTTATAAGACTCCATATACTACTCCTGCCAATGGTTCAAGTACTATTGATGCAATCAAGGTACATGAAGCAAACAATAAGGAAATTTTTATTTTGAAGAATAGTCTTTCACATTATGAATTAATTAAAGTTGTAAATTTGAAGATTTCTAAAGAGGTTTGAGATGCATTGGAAAAAAATCATGAAGGAGATGAAAATGTTAAAGAAGAAAAGTTGTAGTATTTGGTGGCACAATTTGAGATCCTACAAATGTCTAAAGATGAGAAAATTAAATCCTATGTATAGAGAGTGGATGAGCTGGTAGGTGAAATGTGAGGACTTGGTGCAATAGTGGATGAATCTAGGATAGTGAAGAAGATTATTTTAACTCTCCCTCATGCATATAGTGAAAAGGTATCCACTATTGAGAAATTTGTAGATTATAAGACCTATATTAAGGATTAGTTGTTGGGTACTCTAACCTCATTTAAAATGAGAAATCCTAGCTTGAAAAATGTATCAAAGATAGAAACTTATTTCAGGGCTACAAAAATTGGAGATCCAAATGAAGAAAACTTCAATGAAGTAGAATCTAACTTTGTTATAAGAATTAAAAAGGGCTTCAGTAAGTATCAAGGTAAGTTACCTTTCAAATGTTCTAGTTGTGGAGGAATTGGTCATTATGCTTCAAGTAGTCCTAAAAGAGCTTAGAGGAATAAACAAAGAGAAGGAAAAGAAAACAAAGGAAAGATGATGAAGAGAGCATATTATGTAAATGAAGATGCTAACATTTCTGATGAAGAATTTGATTATGCAGATTTTGATGATAATGAATTCTTGTTCTTAGCTATAAAATATGAATTGACTAGTGCTAACATTGAAAGATCTATGAAGGAAAGCACTCTAGAGAAAGTTGAAAATATTGTGATCTCTACTCTTAATGCTAAACATGAAAAGAACTACTAGGTTGTTGATAGCGGCTATTCACATCACATGACTAGTGATAACACTATTTTTTTAAAACTTGAAAAATATGATGGAAGCTTAGTTAAGTTTGGAGATGATACTGGTGCTAATATTTGTGGGATAGGTTTAGTAAGTTTTGATAGCAAGCTTAATACCAATGATGTATACTATGTTAAGGGTTTAAGGTATAATCTTTTGAGTGTTGGATAGATGTGTAGTAAAGAATATAATATTGTGTTCGAGGATGAGAAATGTGAAATAAGGAAAGAAACTGAAATAGTGATTGCTATTAGAAAGAAGTTTGAAGGAAATATTCATCAACTTAAGGATGTTGGTGAACATTGCTTAATGTCTCAGATTAATGGTAGTTCATTATGGCACCAAAGGATGTGTCATATGAATTTTGATAATATGGTGAAAATTAGTGTTGTACAAGCTACAAGAGAATTGTCGAGGATTAAAAATCATATTAATGTTATTTGCAAGGATTGTCAATTCGGAAAGGAAGCTAGAAACAACTTTAGGTCAAAGGAAAAATCTACTTCCAGACTACTGGATTTGATTCACACAAATCTTTGCGGTCCTACTAGGGTGATAAGTCTACAAGGTGATGGCTATTTTATGCTTTTGATTGATGATTACTCTAGATTCACATGGGATACTTTTCTTAGAGAAAAATATGATGCATTAGAAAAATTCAAAGCTATGGTTGAAAATGAAATGGATATGAAAATCAAATGCTTAAGGTCTAAAAAAGGTAGTGAATTCACCTCCAATGAGTTTAACTTGTTTTTTGAAGCACATGGAATAAGAAGACAATTGTCTTCTCCTAGAACTCCTCCACATAATGGAGTTGTTGAAAGAAAGAATAGAATGATTCAAGAAGTTGCTAGATCAATTATTAATGAGACAAGTATACCAGATGTTTACAAGAGAGAAGCAGTTCACACTACTATTTATGTGTTTAATTGAGTTCAAGAAAAATCCAACAGTACAAAGACTCCCTATGAGTTATGTTATGGAAAGATTCCTACTATAAAATATTTTAAGGTATTCAAAATAAAATGTTCTATCAGAAGAGATGAAGAAAATTTAAGAAAATTTGATGCAAGATGTGATGAGGGTATTTGTCTTGGATACTCCCTTAGAAGAAAAGATTACATATTCTACAATAAAAGGCTAAGAAAGATTGCAGAAAGTACAAATTTCAAGGTTGATGAAGCATTGAAGAATTCAATTGAAGTTGATGGATATGTATTAGATGAACCTAAATGCAAAGAAGTAGAAAAAAAAATTGAAGAAAAAGAAAAGAAGAAAGAGGAAGTAGAAGCTCTGGTGGTGTCCCAAAAGACACGTAAATATGTGCAAGAGAATCATTCAAAAGATCAAATAATTGGAGACAAGAGAAAAGGAGTATTGATAAGAAGCAGAGTTGCTATTGCTACTGAAATAAATCTGTGTTTACTTTCTGAAGTTGAACCTAAGATAGTTAGTAAAGCATGTAAAGATGAGCATTGAATGAGGAAAATGGAAGAATAACTTATGTAGATTGATAAAAAACAAAGTTGGGAATCGATTCCTAGACCAAATAATAAAAACATAATTGGATCAAAATGGTCATTCAGAAACAAGTTGAATGTGAATGGAGATGTCATTAGAAATAAGGAAAGGATTGTGTTTAAGGGTTACTCAAAGTAGAATGTATATATTTTTAGGATTTACCTTTGCTCTAGTGGCTAGGATGGAAGCTATCATAATGTTTTTGGAATTTTCTACTCATAAGGATTTTAAAGTTTATCAAATGGATGTGAAGTCTGCATTTTTGAATGGTGAGCTAGAAGAAGTTTAGATGGAACAACTAGAAGGATTTTAGTTGTTAGATCAATCAAAAATTATCTGCAAATTAAGGAAGGCTTTATATAGTTTGAAGAAAACTCCTAGAGCTTGGTATGCAAGGTTGGAAAAATATTTTACTTAGCAAGGTTTCAACAAAAGGTGTGATAGATAACAATCTTTATTTATTAACACGAGTATGTGTCCTAATTCTTGCCTCTTGATCAATTATAGGCAACAATTTTGGATTTACTATGTAAGAAAATGTTGACTTAGGCTTTACTATTACAATGGCTTGACTAGCCACAATATCTATACACTAGCTAGCTAGCACCACTAGAATCATCTAGCTTGAAGCATCAAGAGTTCTCTCCTCAACTTGTCTAGCTGCCTCTGCTTTTCAAAAAAAATGGTTTCTTTTTAGCAATCTCAACACACCTAATTCTTCTTCTAACCATTACTTTTTCTTCACATTGGGTGGGTATGTGAGCTTTACCCCAACTTCTTTTAATGCTTTAGTATAGCTGCAAATCCATTTTTGAGTGTATGTCAACACTTGCTTGGAAATATCATTAATGGTTACTATTTATTTCTTTGTATAGTCTAGGTCTAGGATAGGTTCATCAAAAATATTTTTTGTATTATAAATTGGGTTCAACAACTCTTTGTATCCAACTATTCCAAAATATCATTGAGTTCCTGAATCCTTGCTACTTGCAATGGAAACCTCTAGTATGATTGCTTCCTTTCCTGATGGTTGGCATCACAATTATGCTAAAAATTGTCTAAATCATAAACATGACCATACTTATTGCTTATTTTTCTAGAAAGGTTTCCATCTTGATCATAATTCTTTAGTCAGAGTCTAAAGAACTCAGCCTTATATATATTTAACTCTTCTTCACACATATCAACATTTTTAGTTGTAACACATTTGTAATTTTTTATTATGATGGAGAATTTGATAAAAAAATTCTTGTGTGCTTACAAGTAAAGGACATGAGAAGGTTGCATCTATCTCACCAATTCTAATAATAACATTTTGTATTTTTGATACCTAGGTAGCATAAAAGGGGTATCCTTTTAATCCTTCCAACCTAATGTAGGTGAAAGTAAGAAATTGAATGTATGAACCCCCAACCAACTAAATGACACTTTGTGCTTCCAAGGACAATATTTTGGCTTTGTCGCCTTCCATTGTTCTTACCAACTTCATAGAAAAAACATCATTAACCCTCTGGTAATGCTCTTTATATCAATGAATAGTGATCTAGGGTACATGAGCATATATCAAATTATTCCTTGGTTCTCTGCCCAGGGTACTGACTTTTTTCAATCCTTAAATATTTACCCTCAAGGTGTAGGAATAAAAACATAAGAAGATAGAAAAACAAAGGATTTATGAGAATGTCATTAACTTTTCATGCCACCTATCTTTGATAAAACTTCCCCAATGAATTTGTATAGGGCCTTCCATTATTTTTATTATAATCTTGAAGGGTTCAAATTTCTTGGACATCTTGAATAAAAACATACCTCATGATTTGTCTTGTTTTCTTGGTAATCTCCTCCTAGCACAATGTTTCATTAATAAATCTTCTATTTTGTTCTTCTACACTTAAATATTTTGTGCCCAAGACTTTCATATCCAACAGATACATCTGTCTAAATGTGTGGATCCCAAATGTGTATACAATCCATTTTTATAGAGAGATTTGCATAGACTCACCCTTCTTTCTCAATGACCCTTTTTTTTGGGTCATACCAATTAATATACTTTATTACCAGTTTAGGGGCTTCCATTGATAGCAAAAACCCTCATGCCAAATGTAGTACACTTGAAATAATGCTCTTTTCACACTGAGAAGAATTCACTTGTTGAATTCGTGTGATGAATTCAATGTCAGTAAACCATCCTGGATGAGTGTCTATAATTATCCCACCAATTGATATGGCTTATGAAACATGGTATTCAAATTCCTCATCTAGCTTCCTTCTGGAAGTGCTCATATTTTCTTGGGTTTCCTACATTATTAGCAGATACATGCCTTGTGTACGAGTTAGGGTTAAATCTAACCATTCATTTTCAATAATTCATAAAACTTTCAATCTCCAATTAGGTTAAATTTATTTAAAAATAATAGAAATTTTAATTACCAAACTAGGGGAAACACCATTTATCCTAAGACATGCATGGATAGTGAAATTAATAGAATTTCAGTTGTTGAAATCATACCTAGTTTTGTTGGTGATATGATTTTCCTTCTAAATGCAACCTTAAAAACCTTGGTAGTTGTGTTCAACTTCTCAAGGTTTACCTTTCGTTCCATGTCATAATCATGGTTTTAATTCTTCAATGTCCTTACAAGTGAGCAGTATAGCACAAGGTAGAGTGTTGTGAATGCAACTGCATGCTCAAGGTTGTTCCAAGTACATGTGTTTTTTGCCACCTTTATTAATTTCTTTTTACAATACATTAATTTCTTTGAATAAAAATGCAATCATGGAGGATTACACTTAAAATCATGAATGCCTTCATTTCTGTTCAAGGCCCACCATTAGAGAAGAAGATGGTGCAAAAGTATAATGTGGCAATATTACTTGTCACTTCAATTATTACGAGGAAAAGGATTTATAAGCAATGCCACCTTTGGATACTTAATGATTTACAATCAAAAGAGGTTTGAATCATCTAGCATCGTACCTTGAAAATATTACTGGGACTTGGGACTTTTACCCACCCGGTTCATAAGAATAGGGTGCAAAGGGATACTCAGGATTGAGTTCAAGTGAAACCATATTGATTAAAGAAATATTCAGAACAAAACCTTTGCTTTCCAATTTCGAGTTTATGGTTTTCATTTTCCAATTTTAGGTTTTATAGAAAAGAAAAGGCCACAACACAAATAACTAGAAAAGAAAAGGAGAATACACACACTAGGACAATTTATCCAAGTGACGACTCATTGGGCACAACTAACCGACTAGGTGAAAAGTGAAACTTTCCAAGATACAACATCCTTAGTGTAACAACATCAACTCCAAAGACCCGAGGGCTTGATAAATTGATAAGACTAGGGAAAATTTTAGTGTACAAAATAGGGTCCCACCTTTTTGCAAGATGGAACAAGGGATATGACAATCCACCTATTTTGTTATCATTACAACTAAGGAAATTCTAGAGATCTCAATCGAAATGTATAAAGGTGGGTGAGATCTTGTAATAGGGTATCCTAAGGTATGGAAAATGATTAAAGAGTAGTTCACCAAGCTAGGCCTTGGAAAGACTAATGAAATGAATTCAATATGAAAAGTACCATGCAAAACCTAACTAGATGACCTAGGAAATGAAATTGAATTATAGAATATCAAACTAGAAATGAATAGAGATGCACTTGGAAGAGTGATAAGTCAAAAAAAGCTTGAAAACCTAGAAAACTTTCTATTTGGTTCCCAATGGGACTCATACGCCAGTCAAGGTGATTTAGTCCCACACTGTGTTTTTTGTACCAAACTAGAATGTGACAGTGCTGATTCTAAATCTCCTAAATCCCAGAAAATGGAAATACTGAGACTCATATGCCCAAGCTAGTGTATTAGTCAAAATATGATTTTTTAGAGGGTCAAGACCTGAATCTACTCTCCTAACTCTTCTCTTTCTGTCACACTTTGTTTCTAGATCTGAAAGCCTGATTTGAAACTTGTAGGTGAATTT
This sequence comes from Sequoia sempervirens, assembly GCA_007258455.2. Lineage (NCBI taxonomy): Eukaryota > Viridiplantae > Streptophyta > Pinopsida > Cupressales > Cupressaceae > Sequoia > Sequoia sempervirens. The sequence goes on from VDFB02271358.1 coordinate 462,856,326, forward strand.
TAGTGAAGATGACATCAATATGATGACTTGATGACTTTCATTAACCTTGCAACCTAATCTTCAAATACCCTTCAAGCTACAAGAGACCTAGATCTACAATAACACATGTAGAAAGAGGAAACCTTGTTGATTTGTTAGGAAATAGGGTTTTTCCTTGGTCAAACCCCATTTAGGTAATTAAACCAAATTATGAAACAATGAAATAAGGACATGAAACATGAAACATGAATAATGATACTTTGAAATGATGTCTTGAGATTTAAATGAGTAATCTAGCATGAAGTGGTCTTATAGAATGTAGATATTGATCTTGAACTTTGATATGAAACAATGCTTGCAAATGGATTTTCAATACTACATCACAGCATTAGCTCAACAACATGCTTAATGCTCTAGATCTTTGACATGATGATGGATCTTAAATTGCTGCAACAAATGATGAATAATTCTACCCTTAAATTCCTTACAAATGATCTTGAATACTATTTTGGAGTCTTGTAAACTCTTGATTTCTCTTGTGAACTCAAATTTGCTATAATGAATGCTCTCATGGAAGTGTTGGGTGAAAATAATTGAAATACTTATGCCAAATTTCTTGAAATTACAACACCACAAGCCAACATCAGATATAGGAGGACAAAATCCTACCATGAACTTGATTTAAATTTGAGTTTGGGCCACATGGGACTCATACGCCATAAGTGGAATATGAGTCCCATTAGGCTTAACTATGGGACACATTTTTCAAAAATTCTTAGAATGATGTAAAATCAGGATCGAGGCCCAAAAACCTAGGTGGGGTTCATATTCCAAAGGTGGCGTATGAGTCCCAAATCACTAAATCAAGGCCACACAATCTAAAAAAACACAAATAATGATTGGATGTTGATTTATGTTAGGATTATCCTTAGAAAGATGCATTAATTAAGTCTTGTGGATGCAAAAGAAGGCCAAATAAAGCATAAAGAAGCCCAATTATTTAATGAAACCCTATATTAGTGTGAAAGTGTTAGGAAACACTTTAAAACACCATAAATAAGGCATAATTAGGTTCATTTAGTTTACAAGGCCCAAAAACTTAATGTGAAGGTGTAAATGAATACACTTTACAACACTAAATTAAGGAAACATTAGGATAATTTAGCTTAAAACGGCCCTAAATCAAATGTGAATGTGTAAAAACATTACACAACTAGATCAAGGAGACATTAGGTCCATTTTAATTTTAAATATTACCAAATGAAGTGTTATAATGTAAACGACGACATTTTTTGACACTACATTTAGCCCCCACTTTAGTGAGAGGAGGGACTTGCTTCAAACTCACACTAAAGTAGACATTCAAGAGGGGTCCAATTGTACTAGTGTGGATGGTTTAGGATGACAAATATCAAGGGAGTGGTCAAGCCCTAGCATCCAAGATCCTATGGAAAACTGACATAAGCACAAAAGGACATGCACAAGGTGTACGATATGCAACAAAACAAGATACACAAACATGTAATGTCAATGACTAAAAGAAAGAGAAATAGAAACAAGAAAAAATAGAAAGAGGTGGGTGAATCCTTGACCATTTTTTCCACACATTGTGGATCAGATCTAAGTTGTCTATCCAAAGATGCACACTCACTTTGAGGCAATGGATCTTTGGGTTGTCCATTGGGTGAGTATCCAAAAAGGGTTGCTTAGTGAGAAATCCATGCCTCTATATTAGATTCTTAGTGCCATATATTGAGAAATTCATGCCCACATTTAGGCTTCTCATCATACGTTAACCATAACAAAGCCATACCTCTTGATAACTTTGACAACTCACCATAAAACAATGAACTTCGACCTTTATGAGACAAGAAAAGCTTCATATGCTTGAAACTCATGAACAAAAAATATGGCACCACAAGCAAGCAAGTGTTATGTCAAGTGGCCATATAATAGATATTGTAAATGTGAAATAGTGTAGGATATGTTCAAAGGGATTTTTCTTAGTTCATGTAAGGTCTCCTCTTAGTGGACATCATTCCTAATGTCTCCAAGAGAGGAAAAGTCAAATAAATATCACACTCTTGGAGGATATCAAGCGCAATGAAACAACCAAGAAGATGATGCATTGCAAGAAGAAAGAAAATCATGCAATGAAACAAGAGTGTTGATGTATGCCCCAACTTTAAAGCAGTTTCTAACACCATTACTTTGAGAAATTTCTTTAAAGTAGAAGAAGAAATGAGAGCTTACTCAAAAATCCCTATCCAAGTCATATGTTTCCAATAAGCTACATCATGAAAAAGGGAAGGGGTTGCCTCTAAAATGTTTAACTTTGTATGTCACATGCGAGCCAAATTAAGGCATGTCATTCACATCCCAAGATTTCTCTTATATGTACATGAAAGGTGGTCAAATAGCCAAAAGAGATAGTGAAAAGTGTCATACAAGGACAAGGCTACTTAACCCCTTGCCCCCACTTAGTGAAAGACAAGGATCAACCAAGATGATTGATGTGAAACATAATAGAATGAAAATAAATGTCAATTAGAATAAATAGGTGCTTCAACACAAGGAAGAGCACCATATTCCTTAAGATGTTGAATTATATTACACAAAGCCTTACATTCATTAGTAGAATGACAATGAATTCTATGGTATGTGTAAAATGAACTCTTGCAGTAAAATTTATTTCATGTTCTTAGATGGAGAGATATAAAATGATCTTGGTGGAGTCTCAACAAGATACTCTCTTGATCAATAGAAGATGTTTCTTTATTTTACAACAAAGATATCCCTTTCTTGTTATTATATGTCATACTTACATAAGACTCTTTAGATTGTGAGATTTTGTACTCTCCTTTATAGGAGGGTGTAAAATCTATAAAATTCAAATCATAAGTGTTTTGTGTGATGACATTAATCAATGTTAAGTGAAGATTTATCTATTTTTTCATTTCTTTCAAAGGATAATAATCAAGACCACTAGTGTCTATCAATTTAGGATAGACTACTTTAATAGTCAACTTAGAAGAATCTTTTGTAGGAGTGTTGATATTGAGCGAATACTTTTTGGTTTCTTTCAAGGGACAATAAACAGGACCACTAGTCTTTTCTTGCATGTGAGGCTCTATAGGGACAAAAATACCTTATTCTCTAGTACCACATCCTTTCCACTATATCTCAGTTGTTTCATAAGTTCATAACTTCTTCCATAAAGCTTTTTCATTTCTTTTAGATTTAGTGGTTGTTCATAATAAATTTTATCAAAGTTTGTTGTGTAATTTGCTTGATCTTCTAAAGTAGTTGAGGTGGATGCTTTTGAAGGGTCTTTTGAATTTTTTGTTGACATTATTTCTTTTTATTTTTCCCTTCTCAAAGTATTTATTTATGATCTTTCATTCTCCCATGAATGTTTGTTTGAAATATAAGGAACCCCGATCATCTTCTAATAGCTTAGTGACTTCCTCAATATTTTTTTCTTTAGCTTTTTCTTGCACACGTTCTACTTGTGTATTTGGTGTCAGTTTTTTCAAAGGATTTTCCTTACCTTTCTCGATGTTCAAACAATTATTTTCATTAGGGTAAGCTTCAGGTGTGTACACTTTGTTGTTGTATACATACTTAATTACACAATGAAGAGTAGAAGGAACCCCATTCATTGCATGAATCCATGGATTTCCCACTCTATCAGTTGTCAAGGAGAAATTCCTAGGATTCAAGGAGCCCCGCATTATTTAGACCTAGTTCGGGAGTTTGGATGGCCCATAGGCATCGCTGCCCCAGTATGTACTCTCTCATTTCTCATTTTTGTCTTGTCATGTTCTCATATTTTGTATAAAAAAATTTCTAGGTCATCATGATTTTAGAGCATTTTCATCATTTTCCTTGCACTTGACTTTTCAGGAAGCTTACACTTGACATAAACCATCACCTTTGCTTTAGATCCTCACTTTTGACCTAGATTTTCACCTCTATTTTATGCTTTTGATGTAAATATATATTTTTGAATGCTTTTATTTGTTTTCCATGCACCTGCTTTAGACCTTTGTACTTTATTTAGATCCTTCAATTTCATATTCTTTCCTTTGACTTAAACCATCTCCTTTAACCTAAAGCCTCACGTTTTTTGTTGTTTCTTTGCTTTTTCTCTTGTTTCTTTTCTTTTGATCTTGTTTCTTTGCTTTTTCTCTTATTTGTTTTCTTTTGCTCTTGTTTATTTTCTTTTTCCTAATTGGAGCCCATTTTTTGTGTCATTTTACATATTTAGAGTGAAACCCTAACATTGTGGGTTAAAATGATTGTAGGTGGTCCTTAAACCACTACAATCAAGGGAGAGACCACCTCATGATCTATTTGATTCAATCACTAGTTTTGATGTTCTAGAGTGAGAATTTCTAGATGTAGTTGGGCTTCATCATATTTGTTACATTCCTCCCATATGGACTCATACAATGATGATGACCACACTTGTGGAGTGGTAGCATTCAAAGATGTCCTCTTTTCATTTACCTATAGGAGAGGTGACCATTACACTCGAGGATGTGTGGAGGATTCTCCACATTCCTATCCATGGTGAGCTTGTGACATACCATGTTCGATGGGGTACCTATTCCATGCAACGTGTGTTGGGTGTTAGACATTTGTAGGTGTGATAGTCCCAAATTTATTTGTTTGAATTTGTTGGTAGTGTAAACCCTATTTCTCTTGTCCTTTGTGGTTTAATTTTGGGACTAGCTTTTCTTGATAGGAGAGATTTCCAGTTCCCTATTGAATGGGGTATTTGCATTGAGGGTATGTTTGAGCATGGGACCAGATGTTGGAAAAACAAGGATAGACAACTAAGAGTGGGGGCTAAATCAATTGTCACAAAATATTTAAAATTTTTCAAACTTTACTTAACTTAATCTCAGATCTGATGAATGAACAGTAAACCATGAACAAACAACACATCAGAAGTATAGAGAACACCAATATTTTTTATGTGGAAACCCTGTTAGGGGAAAAACCATGGTGGATTTTAGTCCACAATATTATACCCTATTAAAAGTATTAAAAAAATAATGGGTACACATGCATTCAGGCACACTTCCTCGAGCCCACTACTCAAATACAAAAGGGCTCACTACCCAACAATACACAACAATACAGATTAGATCCATAGGGTATGAACTCAGAAAATAGCTTCTTCACAAGCCTAGTTATAGTTCTAGTTAAGTACATAAAACCTTATTCACACTTCACTCAAACTTCTTCTCACTCTACTTTGCAATCAAATGATTACGACACTATTTGCACATCTCCACTTTCTCTAGCATACATTCATTCTTATGCACACACTAACTTCACTCAAACAATCACTCTTATATATCCACAACATGGAACTACATCAAAAAGCTTGTCAACCAAAATATAAAACATATTTTCAATGTCAACCCAAATTTATAAACAAATTTTCAATGTGGATCAAACATCATTGGCTAATATCATGATGTGACCCAAAACAATATCCTCAAGTGTGCCAAACATTAAAATTTAAATCTTGAAGGATCTGCAACATGCCACAACCATCATGTTGACCAAGAACATGAAAACTTGAATACACCGAGAAAAATATTTGACCATGAGCACACCGATCAATGCATACATATAACAAGAATAGAGAATGATCTAGAGGCATTCAAAAACAACAAGAACTAATAGATGAATATCCACAAAAACATAAATTATCATAAACACATAAAATTCAATCAGGAACATTGACAAAACCCACAAAAATACTATTAGAACACAATTTTTCATAGAACGATCAAATCTTCACACAAACCTCTAAAACTTCTGGTAGATGAACTAGATACTCTTAGCAATAAACCCTTTATTCCAAAACAATTTATATTCAATGTACCGAACAAGACACTATCATGACCTTCACTATTCCGCTAGAAACCTGGAACTCTTCATTTAACAATTTTCTCAATATCCTCAACATATACAACCTTTAATACAATAATGCTAATAGTGTTGACATAAATGACAACCACATATCAACAACACAACCAAAAAATCCAAAAATCTCCCCCTTTGGCATTGATAGCAACACATGATGTGAGAAACAACATCAACCCAACTCTCAATCAACACTTATTGCCCCTTAGATTCTGACTCTTCTTCCATAACCTCTTTAGCATGAACTTCTCCCCACAAGACTCTTCACTCTAGATAAGAAATAGTTTTTCACATGACTCTTCTCCCCCCTTTGACATCAGTGGAAAGGATAAGCATTATATTCCCACACACAAGCTCTAAACCACATATCTGCACATTTGACTACTCCCCCTGAGTAGCAGCCACAGAAACATCAATCCGGATTAGGAAAAATCTATGAAGCACACATATTGATGCAAGTAAATTCATATTTAGTTCATATTAGGAGGGGTAATCACCCCTAGCATCCCTCTGAGATACTCAAAATTATCCTTTGGAACCGACTTAGTGAGAATGTCTGGAACTTGTTCTTTGGTAGGAACATACTCTAGTCTGACTTCTTTCTCACTCACTTTTTCCCTCAAGAAGTGAAACTTGATTTCTATATGCTTGGTCTTAGAGTGTAGCACTGGATTCTTTGATATGTTAATTATACTTGAGTTGTCATAGTATATGGAAATAGGTTCATCATATTCTACTATGATATCTTTCAACATATGTTTCATCCACATCACTTGAGCACAATTATTTGCAGCAGCAATATACTCTACCTCAATAATAGATAGAGAAATGGAATTATTCTTTTTTCTTAACCAAGACTCCAGCTTCTTCCCTAGGAAGAAGGAACCACCACTAGTACTCTTCCTGTCATCTACATCTCCTACCCAATCTACATTAGTATATGCATTCAAAGTAAGATCATCATCCTTAGGATACCAAAGCCCAAAATCAACAGTTCTTTACAGATACCTAAAGATTCTCTTTACAGTAGTCACATGAGACTCTTTTGGATCATCCAAAAATCTAGCAACCATACATACAACATTCATAATGTCTGGTCTAGTCTGAGTTAAATAGATCAATCCACCAATCATTGACCTATATATTTTTTGATTTGCCTTAGGAGATTCATCATTCTATGTCAACTTACATCCAGTTACCATGGGAGTACTAATAGGTTTTGAGTCATCGATGCCAAACTTCTTCAGCACCTCTCTCACATATTTGGATTGAGATATGAAGATCCCCTTGTCTAATTGAGTAACTTGCAATCCCAGAAATAACTTCATCTCTCCAATCATGCTCATCTCAAATTCTCTCTTCATTTCATCAGAAAACCTCATACATAGATTGTCATCTCCTCCAAATATAATGTCATCAACAAAGACCTCAATAATTAACTCTTTGTCATGATCTAATTTGAAATACAAGTTGTTTTCAATAGTACCTTTATTGAATCAAACCTTTAGTAAATATTTGTCTAGTCTAGCATACCAGGCTCTGGGGACTTGCTTGAGTCCATATAGAGCTTTCTTCAATTGGAAAACCATGTTTTCCTTACCAGTCAATTGAAATCCATCTTTTTGATCAATGTATACTTCTTCTTCTAGCTCACCATTCAGAAAAGCTGACTTTACATCCATTTGATAGACTTTATAGTTCTTATATGCAGCATAAGTAAGAATAATTTAACAGCTTCAATTCTAGCAATAGGGGCAAAGGTTTCTTCATAATCAGTACCTTCCATTTGTGAATACCCTTTACATACTAGTCTTGCTTTATTCTAGACCACTTCATCTTGTTCATTCAACTTATTCTGAAAGACCCATTTAGTACCAATCACATTTTTATCTTTAGGTCTAGGAACAAGTATCCATGTATCATTATTTTCAATATGCATTAGTTCTTCCTTCATAGCTTCCATCTAGTGTTCATCATTGCAAGCTTCATTGACATCTTTAGGCTCAATCTTAGAAATTAGGCAATACTCTTCTGCAATCTTTCTTCTAGTTTGTACACCTTTGTTCTTGTCTCCTATAATTTCATTTTTAGAGTGATTTAGCTTTACATACCTTAGATTTTTAGGATTCTCTCTAACTTCTAATTCTTTTGTTTTTTCTTTTGCACTTGCACTTATCTTTGCTTCCTGACTATCTTGATTTACCAAAACAAATTGAAGTTGTCTTATGGCACAATTTGAAGTTGATTCTATGTTTGACCATTCTTCCCTTTGTTTGTGTTGTCTTCTTGTTCATCTGAATTATATCCACAATATCTGGATGATCTAGCAGAATCCTCATCAACTTTGACATTCACTCTCAATCATTTTTCTTAGTCTTCTTTTATAGCACTAGTAGGCCTTGCTTCTAGTAGAGTAACCTAGAAAGATTCCTTCATCACTTCTTGCATCAAAATTTCCTATATCATCATCTCTCTTGATGTAAGACTTACTTCCAAAGATCTTGAAGTATTTAACAGTAGGCTTATAACCAAACCATAGTTCAAAAGGAGTCTTACCAGAATTACCATTCACATTTACCTAGTTCAAAGTGTACACAATAGTGCTTACAGCTTCACTCTAGTAGATGTGAAGCACATTTCCTTCAATCATCATTGTTCTAGTAGCATCTAGAATTATTTTTTTCTTCTTCTTTGTAACTCCATTTTGTTGAGGGGTTCAAGGAGTAGATAATTGTCTTCTAATTCCATGCTCTTCACATAAAGAATTAAACTCCCTGGAGGTGAACTCACCACTTCTGTCTGAACTTAAGCATTTTATTTTCAAACCTTTTTCATTTTCTTCCATAGCCTTGAAACTTTTGAACTTCTCTAATGCTTCACAGTTTTCTCTTAAGAAAGCAACCCATATCATTCTAGAATAATCATCAATAAGCAACATAAAGTACCTTTCACCATGGAGACTTCTGACTCTAGAAGGACCACATAGATCAGTATGCACTAGCTCCATTAATCCATTCAAATGATAATGTTTGCTCCAAAAAGAGGCTCTAGTATGTTTTCCCATCTAACACTCCTTGAAAATTGTGTTAGCAGGCTTCACTAGCTTAGGTAGATCTCTTACTGATTGAGTCGAACTTACTTTGAAAATGTTATCAAAATTCACATGACATAGCCTTCTATGCCATAACCAACTTTCATCTACTTGAGCAATTAAACAAATTTCACTAGTACCATTTAGGTGAAAAAAATTACCTTTTGTTTGTTTACCTGAAAAAATTATATTTCCAGAACTTCCATATATCCTGCATCTTTTGTCTTTGAATTGAAGATCATAACCCTTGTCCACCATCTATCCAATACTCAACAGGTTATGTTTCAATCCTTCAACATAAAGAACATCATCAATGTTATGCTTACCACTAAGACGAATAGATCCTTTTCCATGAATCACACAAGCATTGTTATCTCCAAATATTACAATCCCACTATCATACTTCTCTAGATTTACAATTTTTCTTTTTTCACCAGTGATATGGTGTGAGCATCCACTATCAATGACCCACTCATCCTTTTCTTCAATTTGGGTTGCAAGAGCTTTCTCAACTTTAGCAGATTCAGTAGCCACTGGACTATTATCCTTGATACCAATGAAAACCCAATCATCTTCATTTCCATTTTCTTTATCAAATTATTCATCATTCACACCTTCTTTAGCATAGTAACATTTCTTTTGGAATCTAGATTTGTAAGGATTAGATCTAGGAACTCTTTCAGGACACCTTGATGCAAGATGACCTATTTTACTGCAAGAAAAACATTTGATAGGAAACTTTCCTTTATAATTACCTTGTCCTCTACCTTCTTTATTCACAATCAGTGCTTCCAACTCTTCTACCTCTCTTTCTTCATCTTCAAGTTGTTTCATTTCTTCTTCATACTTGAATGTCTTTCTATAACTCTCTACTAGATCATATCTTTGCTTTTTTATTCTGGATATAGTAGCCTTAAATGTAGTTTCAGTCTTTGGAATAGATTTGAACACCAAATCCGCTCAACTCAAAGGAAGCAAGTTTACCAATCAGTGTATCCCTTGTTGAGAATATTTGTCCCAAACTCACTGGTAGAAACCGTGATAGTGTCAACAAGCAAAAAAGAGTTCATAAGTGTTATTTTCATGCCTTTACCTCTATACCACTAGGTTTTTGAAAGAGAGGAGTGGTAGCGTGATTACTGCCATATCGTAGGAGCCTCTTAGTTGTTGAGCTGTAGTGCGGTGGATACCGCCATACCGTAGGTGACTTTACCCTGAGGTGTGGTAGCACGGTTACTGCCATGGTACAGGATGTCACTTAATGTGTAGTGGTAGTGCGATGTAAACTGCCATACTATAGAGGTTTGTAAACTGTCTAGTGGTAGAGTGATTACCAACATACCTCGGGAGCCCTCAACCTGTCTAGAGGTAGCGCATTTACTGCCACCCCATGGGAACCTATTGACTGCATAGCAGTAGTGCAGTGTAAAGTGAAGAGAACAATTTCTTGGTTGACTGCTGAGATGTAAGTTGTTAATTGGAGGATGTTCCTGACTTGGAAGGAGGCCGTTCGAATTCATGAAAAGTTTGATGGTTGTTCAATAGAGGAAGTTGACCTAAATCGATTGTATAGAGAATGAATCGATCATGGTTGTTACTATATATTGTAATGTTTGTAACTATGATGAGGTTCGACATATACAGAGAGAATTTGAGGTTCGATAATTCGATGGTTGGATAATCGAATGATTTGTTAGTGAATTTCATTGTATGTTGGGTTGGATAATCGAATGATCTGTTTGTGAATTTTATTGTATGTTGTTTTTGAAAGCATTGTAACAGTGATATTCTATGCGAGGTTGATCAGGGAAATATAAATATTGTAATATTGACATCTAAAAGGAGAGTCTATAACTTGTATGTAATTTGATTACTCTAATACAAGTGATTTTCTTTGGTGGGGTTGGTTTTTCTCCCCTAAGGGTTTTCCCACATAAATTTGGTGTTAGTTTTGTTTGAGTTTATTTCTCTATTCCATTATTTCCTTCATGTGCATCTGAATGGTATGTAATTGTAAACTTAAAGTCATATCTGCATTCTTCTCTAAGTTTTGACATTAGGAAAGTTTGTTTCACATCTGTATTCTTTCCTTACAAGTGGTATCGAAGTTTGGCTAGTTGTGTTATCTTTGTGGGTAGTGTAGACACGTAAAAATGACCTAGGCCTACAAGCTCTATTTTACCACTTTCATCCTAGCATAATTATGACATTTAATTATGTCCTTGGTCCACAGTCGATTATTAATTAAATAATTTATAATTGTTTAATTAATTCATGTCCTTTTATTCTTCATGATTATTAAATAAATAAATTTTATTCATTTATTCAATACGTCTTTAATTGTCTAAAGTCTTCCTTTAATTAAATAAATTTGTTAATTTTTTTAATTACCCTTATCCATTTACTCTTCCTAATTATTAAATAAATAAATTTTATTTATTTATTCAATATGTCACTAATTTCCATAATTAAATGAATTTATGAATTTATTTAATTATCAGTCATAATCCTCTAAAATTAAATAATTATCTTTAATTATTTAATTACTCAATTTAACATTTCCATCATTTTAAATCGATTTATTATTTAAAATGATTTCATTTTATTAACTGCCACTTCATTTTAGTAAATAATCTGAAAAAGATTATTTATTATCTCACAAAATCCATATTTTGAGTTGATTTAATTCAAATTGGTAACTTTCTTCCAAAAATCAAGTAATTGAGCAGATTCTTAATTTTTAAAATTTTCTTTTCAATCCACCTCTTATCTTCTTGATTTTTTGAATCTTATAAATTAGGCAGTCTTTATCTTCTTGATTTTTGAAAATCTTTATTTTTCTAATTAATTATCTCATTTATTCTCCACCGCCGATTTGATTTTCTCAGATGACATCTCAACCACTCGTCTAAGGATTTTTCCCTAACCCTGATTAGGGATTATCAAATTAAATCTCGTCCTCTAATTTTAGGTTTTTGTCAAAAGTCGATCCCGTCCGTGCATTCAAAATTGTGTTTTCTATAAAATGCTATTTTGCTCATATTTTGAGATTAGAGGCACACACATTACACATATGAAGTTTTATTTTGGCATATTAAGACTTAGAGTTATTTTTTATTTTAGAGTTATTTGGCATAGGCATAGGCATAGTTTTACTCAAATCCTTCAAAACTTGCATAGGACAATGTCATAGTCAAAATGCTCACACTCAATCTGAGGGCATCAATCATATGCTGCAAGTTAGGAGGTGTTATGGAGGTGAACCATGGAATCTTCAACGAATATCTGGTATAATTGTTCTTATTATTTTCTTTCTTTGTGCTTCATAACTTCTTTGGGTTTATATTATTGATCTAATGATTGCTAATCTTAATCCTGAAATTTACCCATTGATACATTGGTGAACCCGACGCTTTTTGTTTTTGTAGTTTCATTACGGTTTTGGTTTTCTGTGCAAAAATAGGTATGGAGTGACACATTTGTTTTTAATCATGACGCATATGCTGCGTCACAATGCATTCGCAATCCAAAACGTTACAACCGCTCTGATGCACTGCACTTGCACTCCAAAACGCTGCATTTGAATGATCGAGTCACATATGACTCTTTAAATGTCCCATTTTTATTCCTGAACTGCATCTGCCTATCAGAATAGAACGCAGGACCGAGCCACATTTGCAATATAGAGCGACACATTCTCTCTATTGTGATGCAATTTCTTGGTAATGTTTTCTTCTCATTTGCATTTGGATTTTTGATGTTTTTCTATTCTTTTTGTTTTCTTTAGCATTCTGGTTTTATTTATTGCATTCTGCCTAGTATAGGTTTTTGTGTTACTAATCATGGTTCGTAGCATGTGGCAGTTACGTTTCGTGGGCCTAAGATTGGTGGATGAAACTACTAACTTGTGGTTTTATAGCTCTGTTAGTCGAAGACTCATTTCTCAAACAACGTGTTTGTGATTTCTAGTGTAGAAAAAACTTCCTTTGGTGCATTAAAATGAAGGTGTGCTTGATTCTATCTGACTGTGCTTGAAGGTGGTAGGTGATTATGCTCTCACTTTGTGAAAACTAGGTGATCAAAAAACTAGACCCACCTTATTTTTTTGTCACCCTCACAACTTAGTAATCGAAGTATCCTCTCCCCTTGCGCTTTTGAGTGATCGTGGGTGTAAGAGAAATAGTTACTAACTCTAGAACTTGGGCCTGTTCTGGTGGGAAAAAGTACTCACCCTAGGACGACTTAGACCGGTAGCACCCTGAAACCAAGGGACTTCTAGCCGGTATATAAAAGTGGATTCTTAGGGAAAGCCCAAGAATCACGCGTATGGTTCCAACGAGATGGATCTGAAAGGGGAATCTCGCTGCATGGATCATTCCCTACAAACAGAATGCCCGTACTAAACACCTCTTGTTTTAGAGTCCAACCTTTTTTGGCCGTTACTTGATATAGTGTAGGGTACAGTATCATGCTTGAAGACAGTCACTACTGATCCCCTTAAGTAGAGATAGCAATTCTTGGGAAGTCATTACCCAAGAATCCAAATTTGGTGTGCTCAAATGACGTTAATGAGCCATGGAGGGGAGCCAATGCCACCAAAATTCTAAGCTATCCGCTCTCGAGAAGGAAAGGTGTTTAGCACCAATCTGGGGTATATCGGTGGGCTATATCAAGTATACAAACCCTTGGCCTATTGGCCCTTTAGGATTGTACTTGTCTTATGTGTGCTTGCTTCCACTCAAAGCATTTTCCTTGTCAAGTTCTTGTTGGATTTCTCAAACATTCAACATTAGACAAATCAAATTTTCCCTCGATGCATCAAGAAACTCAATTTTAACAAACTATGTTACAACTGTTGAACCGCATTTGCTTTTCTAAAACGCATCTGAAAATACTATGACGCAATCGCACTGTCAAACCACATTTGATCCCACAAACACCGTATTTGTATGCATTGTGATGCATTTGAACCTCACAAAACTGCATCTAAAATACTCAATTGCATTTGTCAGTTCTAGAGCCGCATTTGCTAAAACAAAACCGCATTCACAATACTGAGACACATTTGAGGTCTCAAACGACGCATTTTCTTGACAAAAAAAAATCTTCATACAAAGTCCAAACTGAGCCTAAACTTTGTCAATCTTTTGTCAAACACTGTTTCCAAAGGGATTCTATTAGAAACCAACTTTGAAATTGCTCAATTTTAGTTTTACCATAGACTTCATCTTTCAAATATTAGTTGCATACATGAGGCATTAGCTTGACCCTAGGTTTTCATCCTTGCATACTTTGGATTAGGTAGACCTCAACACGATTTGAAATGTCATTTCATTCGAAACTAGGTTATCTTGGACTTAACCATCATTCCCTTTTTCGGTCATTGTCACTTTGGTGAGATCTTCCAACTCAACAGTCTAGTTAGGAAAACTCACTAGTCATCTTGACCTTGTCATTTTGTCATTTTCAATATGTCCTTTAGTAACCAAAATTGAAAACAAAAATTAAGTTTAGAAGTGTTTAGGTATCCTTTTCTCCAAATTGCATTCTAGGTTATACCTTGTATACTTTATTCCCAAAAATCTCAAAATATTATTCATTATAAGTCATCATTTTGAACTTAGACCTTGCATAGTGTCATCCTTGCATTTAGTTGTCATTTTCATTTTGAGCTATCTCATTTTATGGTGGAAACTAGACTCCAAAAATAGAAACGACAAATGGAAAATTTTCAACAAGACCCCACTTCCACTATCAACAATCCCACGTATGACCCAAATTGGAATTTTGACAATCCATTTTCCAACACAAAAAATCAACCTCTCGCGACAATACCATCCTCATCAAACAGTCCCTTTGAAACATTCTTACATAAAGATGTATATAGACAAATACTTGAGGAAAACCTAGAGGTAGTAGCACAAGACCCAGAGGCCTCTCAATTCATGGAACAAATGGTCCTATATGACATAGACAGATATTTGGCCATACTCTTAAGTCAAGGAGCCAAATTACCTCAAGGATTCGACAAATGTTAACACATTGAGACCAAAATCTCCTGATGCTAATGTCAACAACGCACATAACATGTCAAATAGTGGTCAACCTCCAAATACTATGAGCAATACTTTCTTTGACACTACAACGATAGTGCATGCTACCTCCAACATGCCAAACACCTCCAACTCAATAAATGCTACATCCATTGGAGGATAACAATTTGTCACAGTGCCCACAATATCCACAACTTCGTCACAATCGGTTGGAACCACCTTCGGCTCCTCGACAATGTGGCCAAGTTACTCTAATCCTCTTTTTACCACTACGGTAAATGCCACGAGAACATCATCAAGTTATACCAATCCCCCTTTAATAGCTACATCGAGTACCATGAGTACACCTTTGACATATCCTCTCATTGGTATCTCCCAAAAATATCGACACAAATGGTTGGGGGACACATCCCAACATACTCATCTCATATTAATACTCACCAACACACCCCCACTACAAACTTCCAACACCAAAAACACACAAATCTGAACACATCATACATGCCGCAACAATCCATCCCTCCACAATACACCAATATCCATGTGCAACAAACGAGGACCTATGGCATACCAATCACTCCAATGTATGGGACCACAAACAACCCTATAATAGATGCCTTACAAGAAAAAATAATGGGTCTAGAGAAAACTATCCAAAACATACAAATATTAGGCAAGAAATTAGAAGTGTTATATGATCTAAAATTCTACCCATTGGACATGAGCTTATACATGCCACCATTTCCTCTAGGATATGTGTCACCTAATTTTACAAAATAAAGAGGCAAGACAAACCCCATCGAACATGTTCGCGAATTTGCAACCAATTGTATGGATGTCGCCTATGAACAAACATACTTGATTAGACTCTTTTCTAAAAGTCTCATTGGTCCTGCCCTTGAATGGTTTTCCACCCAAAAGGATATCCAAACATGGGATGAGCTTAAACAAAAATTCATAAAAAATTATGCATACAACATTGACATGGACACCTCCATTACTAGCTTGTGCAATCTCACGCAAGAGGATTCCAGTGATACATTCATCCCTTTCTTTCAAAAATGGAGGAGTCTAGCTAGTCGGTGTCAGATTGACATACCCAAAAGGGAAAAGGTGGACATGTTTGTTCAAACACTTCTGGGTCCTCTAAAATATGCATTGCAAGTGCATTGTTGCACAACCTTCACGGACCTAGTCGAAAAAGTGGTCTAGATTGAGAAAGCCCTTATTGCAAAGGGAGATCTAAGATACGATCCCAAAAATGCAAATGCAAATCCTCCCACCGACAAGAATAAATATTGGGTCAAAAATAAACATGTTACAAATGAAGGTGTTGTTGACACCAAGGTTCCAAACACTGTGGATCCTATACTGGCCCTAAAAGGGGTTCAACAGAAGAAAAAAAACCAACAACGATATTGAAAACCCCTAACAATTTCCCTTCAAACAACCAAAGCGGCCAAAATAATCAAGGACAATATCGCGAGATGAGACAATTCCCTAGGGGTCACACATATACTCCCTTAGGTGAACCCACTGAGGAAGTCCTCAAGAAATTCCTTTAGAATGGTGTCATCACACTTCAAGAACCAAAACTATATGACCTAGGACAATTCAAACCAGCATGGTGGGATGATAATGCATTCTACAATTATCATTGTGCAAAAGGACATAAAACTTCTACCTGTCGACAACTGAAAAACATGATTCAAGACCTTATCAAGAGTCGTATCATTGAGGTAGGTGGATCACAATTTGCCTCCAATTCAAACCATACTATTCATAAGAACCCACTACAAGACCATGGTTATAATAATGCTTCCATGTCAAGTCCACAGATAAACAATAATCAAGCTAACTTTTCTCATGCCAAGTATGACTATTCTGGTGGACCTATTATAATTAATGTCTGAACTGATGACGAATACATCAATACCATTGTGATCAAGAGAGCATCCCAATGCAATGCTACTACTCGAAATGGAAAGGTCACCATAGCTGGCCTGCCTCCTGCTAGGCAACACAAAATCATCATAGCTGGCCCATCTCTTGAACAGTCAAAAATTTCCTCGACCACAAAGAAATGGCAACCCAAGAGCTAGTTTAACCTTATCAACTAGCTTGGAAAAACTCTCGCACAAATTTCTATACTCGAGCTACTTCGCATATCTCCCATGCATAAGGCTATACTAGATAAAACCTTGCAAGAGTCGTCAATCCCTAGGGATATTGATGTTAATTAGTTTGAGACCATGGTGGGATACCTCACTATGCCTCACCATGTCACCTTTTCTGATCAAGATTGCTCGTCACCTAAGACTAACCACATGATGCATTACACATTGAAACTTTCATCGACAAGCACAAGGTCAGAAGAGTTTTAATAGATGGTGGAGTAGGATTGAACATATGCTCCTTGAAACTAGTTAAGGCTCTAGGATTTTTTGATGCATGCATAGACCCTACAAAGAGCATAGTGATAAAAGCATATGATGATGAAGAATGCTCTTCACAAGGTGTTATTTCTCTTCCTATCAGAGTGGGGCTAGTCATTGTGGATACAACTTGCTAGGTCCTGGATCTAGAATTATCTTACAACATCTTGCTTGGCCACCCATGGATTCATTCCCTAAAATTTGTGCCCTCCACGTATCACCAATGCTTAAATTTTGCTTCTAATGGCACAAAAATCACTATATATGGAGACCCCAACCCTTTTCAATATTGCACCAACGTAAGGGGTATTTCCAAAAATCAAGTGCCCATCAACCAAGAAGCTCCTAGCCCTCTTCTTCTAAGTATATTCACCCATCCACACTTACACCATCTTCCACGTCCACCACACCACCATCTTCCACACTTCCTAAGGATGAATCCAATGTCAAGATCTAGGACCTAGGTTGTGGAGAATTTAAACCACATACGGTATATAGTATCACAACAATACCCAAGTCTCCAAAAGTTTATGGTCGACCATGTTTTAAAATGGAACCCAAGGAAATCTTCAAAGTTCCACCAAAAATAGTTTTCATAAAATGGGGAGACATGAGTAATGAGGACCTTGTCGATATTACAGGATGGGTTTATAAGGAAATGGCCAACCTATCCCCATTACCAGTTAAGAAATATGG
The DNA here is from genome assembly GCA_007258455.2 of Sequoia sempervirens. NCBI lineage: Eukaryota > Viridiplantae > Streptophyta > Pinopsida > Cupressales > Cupressaceae > Sequoia > Sequoia sempervirens. The sequence continues at coordinate 462,874,526 of VDFB02271358.1, forward strand.
CAAGGGATATGACATGATGAAAGCTAAGGGCTATGATGGAACTAGTGGCATAGGCAAAAATAAAACTGGACAAAGGGAGCCCATAGAATCTTTTAAAATACCAAAGTATCTAGGACTAGGATATGGATTTCCTGACAATGACGATCGACGTACCAATGGGCTTTCGAGTGAGCGATTGCATGCTTCAGAAAGTGTCAAGACCACTAAGGAAACCTTCACCAAAAATAACTCCCAAGAGTGGGAATTTGGCTCTGAAAGATCCTTAAGTGACTATTGCCTTGATGATTTGTTTGTAAAAATGGGGGAACTCACCTCTGAACAAAATTTTTGACAAACATTTAAAATTGATCAGGCACCCAATAGTCAAAATCCCATTACATTTCCCCATGACATACAAGACCCACCATCTGAATCCCATCATTCCAACCCATCTGAATTACCAAATGACACTGACAATCACAACTCTAAGTCCTTCACCCCTTATTTTGACAATGAATATGAAACAAGTGAAGGGGAATATTGGATAGAGTTCGATGTGGAATAAGATGATAATTTCATCTACAATATCTTTGAATTTGTCTGAATTCTTTCCGCGTCCTCCCCTCAATTCACCAACACTGATGATGGCATTTCCCTAGTTTATCCTCAACTAGTAGATTGGGACCAACAAGGCCCGCCAATCCTGGACACCTTTTAGAATGATGAGGAAATTGCATAGTTTATGGGATTATGTGAGCGCATACCTAGTGGTGATCACAAGTCAAGATTCACCATTGATCTAGATTGTGCAGCCTACTTCAGTGAGACTACTTCATCCTCCAGTCACAAAATTAAAAATAAAAATAAAGTAAAAAAAGAAACGTCTTTAGGTGAAAACTGAAAGGCATGTTCTGACGACAAAAAAGTAAAAACAAAGGACATATCTATAGGTGAAAACCTCTCTAAGGTTCCCAAAGATGGAGGACTAGACTTTCTTCCCGTACAAGAAGAGAAGTCAACTATGCTTATAGAAGACACTATAGAAGACAACATATCAACTCCAGAAGATCCCAAAATGGTCCTCTTTGTTGCATCCTTGATTGAAGAAGAGAGACCGTAATTTCACAAATTCTTTGCGGAACGTAAAGTCAACTTCGTATGGTCCTATGCTGACATGCCAGGATTGGACCCAGAACTAGTTCTACACCATCTGCCACTATTGCCAAATGTCAAACTAGTTAAAAAAAAGTTACACAAAATGCATCCTCAGGTCGCACTGTTGGTCAAGGATGAGTTGAAGAAACTTCTAGACACTGGATTCATGTGGTCTATCAATTATGTTGAATGGATATCTAACTTGGTGCCAGTGATAAAACCAAATGGGATGATCTACATTTGTATAGATTTTAGGGACCTAAACAAGGCATTCCCAAAAGATGACTTTCCTTTACTGAATACTGATATCATAGTTGACCTCATAGCAGGATATGAGATGTTGTCCCTCATGGATAGTTTCTCTGGCTATAATTAGATTTGCATTGCTCTAGAGGACTAGCACAAAATGACATTTACTTGCCCATGGGGTACATACTACTGGAATGTCATGCCATTCAGTCTCAAAAATGTAGGTGCCACATATCAGAGGGCTATGACCAAAATATTTCATGACATGATGCATAAAATAATGGAAGATTATGTAGATGACCTATTGGCTAAATTAGCAACAAGGAAAGACCATCTCAAGGTGTTAGACACAATTTTCAAGAGACTGGAAGAATACAGAATATGGCTAAATCCTAAGAAATGTGTCTTTAGGGTAACATCAGGTAAACTCTTGGGATACATAGTTTCTCGAAGAGGCATTGAGGTCAATCCAAAAAAATTCAAAGCCATCATAGACATGCCTCCACACAGAGGAATCAGTGAACTCATAACTCTACAAGGTAGGGTACAATCTATTCAGCGCTTCATAGCCCAATTGGCTGACAAGTGTCACCCATTCCAATATCTGTTGCACAAAGGTATCCCCTTTGTGTGGACAGATAAATGTCAAGAATCCTTTTAGCAAATAAAAGAGTACCTATTGTCGCCGCCACTCCTCATACCTCCTATTCACAGAAAACCTTTGATCCTATACATCTCGGCCACTAATTTAGCACTGGGGGCATTACTAGTGTATAACGACCAAGAAGAAAAAGAAAGAGTTATATATTACATCAGTCGGACATTGGTCGGGTATGAACTAAACTACACATCAATTGAACAGGCTTGTTCAGCCATAGTCTTTGCTGCACATAAGCTAAGACATTAAATGTTAAGCCATCAAACACAACTAGTAGCAAAGATCGGCCCCCTTAAATCTTTGTTAAGTAGGGCAGCATTAGCAGGACATTTGCCAAAATGGCTCATGATTATGAGCGAATATGACATTCAATATGTAGAACGAAAGGCAATAAAAGAACAAGTCATAGCAGACTAGCTGGTGGATGCACCTTTACAAAGTGATCACCTGTTAGTGGTAGATTCTCTAGATGAGTTGATATTCCATATGACACCTAAGTCACCTTGGTGGCTTTACTTTGATGGATCCCACACAAATCATGGCTTGGGGATTGGGACAAGAATCTTGTTCATCACTCCTCAAGGAGATTCCATTCCTAAGTCTTTTTGCATAGCTTTTCCATGCACAAACAATGTGGTAGAATATGAGGCACTAGTTACAGGACTAAGAATGGCAATAAAGTGGAAAATCAGAGCATTACATGTCTATGGGGATTCTCAATTAGTCATCAACCAGGTTATTGATGATTATGACACAAAAGATGAGAAGCTGATGCCCTACAAATGAATGGTTGACAGTTTCCAAATGGACTTCCACATGGTAAGTTTTGAACAATTTCAGAGAGCAAAGAACAAAGTGACAGATCCTATGGCTACAATAGGCTCTCTCCTCGACATTCCAAGCAATCTACCTCAGTTGGAATTCCTAATAAAGCAATTGCTGGTCCCCGCCTATGACATTCCAAAATCAGAAATGGTCTGTGAACTTGTTGGTCTCGACTCTCCCTGGTACCAAGATATTTATGACTACCTTAAGTCTCAAACCCTTCCACCTAACCTGTCTAATAACTAAAGGAAGTCCTTTATCCAAAAAGCAGCAAGGTATGCCATCGTCAGTGACACCCTTTACCACTGTAGCTTTGACAACACCCTCCTTAGATCTCTCGACACCAATGAAGTACATACAACCTTACGCGAAGTACATGACGATATATGCGGGTCTCATTTGAGTGGTCCTACTCTAGCCAAGAAAGTAATGAGAATTGGGTACTATTGGCCGACCATTGGAAAGGATGCACTAGAATATGTCACGATTTGTAACAAATGCCAGATTCATAGTGATTTGATCCATGCTCCAGTGCAAGAGCTTTAGCTAATCACTTCTCCTTGGCCCTTCGCTCAATGGGGACTTGACCTCACTGGTAAGATCCATCCTACCTCATCCAATGGCCACAAATTCATCATCATCGCCACTGAGTATTTTACAAAGTGGATTGAAGCCATCCCACTGACATATATAACTGGCAAACAAATATCCAAGTTCATTCTTAACTACATCATTTTCCGATATGGCCTTCCACAATCCATCATCACTGATAATGGATGTCCATTTAAAAACCAAGACGTTCATGAGTTATGTGAGCGATTTCACATCCAACATCATTTTTCATCTCCGTATTACCCGCAAGGAAATGGTCAAGTTGAGGCGTCAAATAAAACCATTGTTAAAATCCTCAAAAATACTATCAATGACACTGGCCATGACTGGCATATACAACTCAACCCTACTCTATGGGCTTACCGCACTAGCATTCGTATGCCTACAGGAGCCACTACTTTCGCCCTAGTCTTTGGAGCTGAGGCCATCTTTCCCATTGAGGTTAAAATTCGTTCATTACGAGTCTCCCTGAAGATTTTAACTAATGAGGAGTATAAACAATCGCGCCTGCATGAGTTGGAGATGCTAGAAGAAAGAAGGAAAAATTCCCTGAACCATCTACAAGCATATCAGAATCGTCTCTATCACAGTTACAACAATAAAGTCATGGTCAGGAAGTTTGACATTGGCAATTTACTCCTCATGCAGAATCCTAAGAACTAGGTTGACAAAGAAAAGCCAGGAAATTTTGAACCAAATTGGTTGGGTCCTTATGTCATCATATCTTCTTTTGGTTCTGGAGCCTATCAACTGGCAACTCCAGATAGAGAACAACTGACAGAGCCTATCAATAGTTTACATCTCCAAAAGTTCTACGCATAGCATCAGGAGATCAAACTGAAAATCACAAAATACAAAAAAATTGAAAAAATGGTAAAAGTCGTTGCCTTGATGAAAACCTAGCAAACAAGCATCTTGGCAGCACCAAAAAAAAAACAAAAGTAAAATGAAAAAAATAGTAAAGAAAAATTATACGTCCAACAATGAAAACCTAGAAAACAGGCGCTTTGGATAAGTACCATGGTGAAAACCTGGCAAACAGGCATCATGCGTAATCAATCATCGCCCTGCCATCTACTGTTACTTTGTTTGCCTTGGCCTAGGATGAAATACATTTCCCGCCATTATCACACCAATCTCCATGACATCATACCCTTCCTCTCATGGTTGAGAAACGGTTGACATAAAGTCCTCTTTAATGTCCATCTGGTACGGCAGACACACCCCTTTCACGTCCTTTCAATTTGGCTAAGTCTTGGACCTAACTGGGGCTAAAAATTTAATCATGTAACTAGAGGGGATGTCACACATGGTTTCAGCAATTGCTAAAAAGTCCTGAAAAAAGACCAAAAACATGGCAAAAAGTCTTGAAGAAAGACCAAAAACATGGAAAAAAATCTTGAAAAAAGACCAAAAACATGGCAAAAAATCTTGAAAAAAGACCAAAAAATGGCAAAAGTCCTAAAAAAGACCAAAACATCACAAAAAGTCCTAAAAAAAGACCAAAAACATCGCAAAAAATCCTGAAAAAACACCAAAACATCACAAAAAGTCCTGAAAAAGACCAAAAACATCGCAAAACGTCCTGAAGAAAGACCTAAAAACCAAAAAATGTCTTGAAGAAAACCACAACAAAACATCAAACCACTCGAAGAACACGAAAATAGAGTCATTCCTTGACAAGTCAATCAATTAGTCTTTGTCATTTGTTCGAACTACATTGTCTCTGTGCATTTGCTACATAAGCAAGACTCATAATTGAGTCCCCAAGACATTAGGTCAATCCTTTTAGGTTTGTCAAAATAAAATCATGGCACAATCTTTGGTCATCAAGACAAATTCATTAGTTGTGTCGAACTATGAGGTCTCTGAGTGCATGACATAGGAAAGGCCATTTGTGTATGAGCCCCCGAGGCTGCACTAGGTCAGTCCATTAGGGTTCGTGGCATCACACTGGCACACACATCAAAAGGTCTTTAGGACAAACTGAATCATTCCCAAATGGATAAACTCCTAAAAACAAATTATGGCAATCATTTATTTCAATATGACAATCTCATAAGCATGTCAATCATATCATCATGACAATATCAACATATGATCAACACAAGTCAAACTTAGTCAAAATGAGTCAACTCTTGGTTAGCCTTCAGATGTGTCATTCTGAAAGATAACTTCTGTCATTCATGCTTTAAGATGTGTCCTTCCTAGGCATCATCATTGTCATTCGACATTTTGAGGGATCCTCTTGACATCTAAGGATCACTCCTCTTGACATCAGTATTCTTCAGATGTGTCCTTTTGAAGAACAAAATCTGTCATTTATGCCTTAGGATGTGTCCTTCCTAGGCATCGTCATCATTACGAGGGACCCCTTTTGAATTTTAGGGATCAAATCCTCTTGACATCAACATTATTCAGGATGTGTCCTTCCTAAATTCGGCAATCTCTGACATTTGTCATTTTGGCATCGTCAAAACTTTGACACCCCGACATCTAGACATCATCAAACCTGACATCTTGACATTAAAACAATGGGTATCCAGATGCACTTGGCAAACACTTGGCACTTGTCTTTCAGAGTTTTACCAAGTTACTAGTTTTTTAGCGAGATCGCAACAACATGATTTAGAGAAGTAGCGATGTATCATGATGTTTGTCTTAACTTGTTGACACGCATGATTACTAGTTTCTCAGCGAGGTCCTGATTCTAGGATTTAGAAAAATAGAGACGTATCATGATAAGGGCTCTATTTTTTTATTATATCAATCATGCTACTAGTTTCTCAAGGATGTCCTGGGAATAGGATTTAGAGAAGCAGCGACATTTCATGAATTGTCCTTTTGGTCTTTTTCTACTTGTGGTTGATTATGACAAAAAGACTAGGGAAATCACACCTTTAGTTTGAGTCATGATCATCCTTGTCTATGACTACTTGTCTTGGTGGATGATTTTAGTTTTTATGAGAATAACTTTGAGGAAATCCCTGCTAGGCAAATATGTGTCCTAGTTCAAGTCCAAAAGGAAAACAATATATAAAAATTTTGAAGCCACCATGTGGCACATTGTGCACCTTTATTGGAGAGTAATCTTTATCTTTCGAGTGCAGTGCCATCATAAAGTGAAAAGGAAGTAAGGGCTGAAAACAAAAATGTTGAAGAAATTGTTTTCTCCACAATCTCTAATGAAGGTGTGATTTTGATGACCTCGATCACACAAAAATTTAAAAAATTACTAATTCAAAATATGCATACTGCAACCATAAGAAACCCACAACTCTCAAAAAATATTCTCTCTCCCTAATAAAGTCATATATTTTATACATAATATTGATAACTGAATAAATAAAATGATGAGAACATAAAAAATAGTGATTAAATTTGAATAAATTATGTCACAAATAATGAAACATAATACATAGAGACATATAAATTTATTATATTAGAAAATGAAACTAAACATTCATGGAATTTGTTTCTTAGGAAAAAAAGTTCACTACAAAAAAATAACATTAGTGTATTAATATCAATAAAAAAGAGTACATGAATATAATCCACCATATCTTTAATTGTGTATTAATTTGGAAGTATAACCTTTCTTGAGCATGAAAGAATATAATGTTTATTTCTCTTTCCTCCAATATATAGAGAAAAAAAAACATGAAACCACTAAGTGGTATTTAAAACTAGGATTAAAAATAATGAATCACTTGTAAAGTAATATTTTCCCTACTACTATTATAATTAAACTTATCTCTATAATATTTTAAAAATATATAATTCTCATAAAATATAACATCCATAAATAACTCCCCATATTTTTATTAGGCAAGGTTTTGAAACATATTTTGACAATGTCCCCCAAACTAGACTAACATAATATACATCAATAATAAGATTATATTTAACTGAAAAAGTTTTAATATGTGATTATTATTAGATTAAATACGATACAATATTCCATGTCCTTGATTATATCATATCTAAAAAGTACTTGATAGGAAATGGATGCCTCCAACACCTCCTGTTCTTCCCACCCAACATCAATTTTGAATGAATTCTCCTTCTACCCTTCCCACTCAATTGTGGTGAAAATTTTGGCCATCTTTGTTGGGAATATGGGAACCTAGCAACATGAGAATGAAGTGTATATAGGTTGTTTTATTTTTTCTAGTGTTGTCATTGATGACAACATTATGGAAACATTGTAGGAAGCATATTTGGTATATCAAAAGTTGATCTATACCAGAAGTGTTATTTGGTATGACAGTTAAGTTTCACATTTATATTCAATTATCCATATCAACATGAAAATACAAAATTAGGGCCAAGTTCCATATTCAATTAAACACCTAAATCAACATGCCAACACAAAATCTAGGGTTGGGTTGTAAGTAGGGTTGTGACATCCCTCTCCACTAAATATAGTCATCATCCCAATGATGGAGGTATGTAAGCAAAAAAAAATATCAAAAGAGATGAGGATAAAGGTATTACAATTTTGAAAAATCCTCCCATGTAGCATTGTCTTCAAAATACACTAAGATGACTACTAATGTATTAAAAAACTAAGATGACTGCTACTGACATTGACAAATCAAGTAAATACATTTAGACCAATTCCCTTTATGAGGTGGTTGATTCTAAGGGGGCCTTTGGTGGTTTGGTTATGACGTGGAAACCCTTCCTCAATGGTTCTCTAATTTCTAAGAGTAGAAACTTCCTTAGTAGTCATTTCTCTCAAAGTTTTGGTCTTCATGAGTGGACTCTTCCTAATATCCATGTGCCTAATAATGATGTCCTCTGAAGAAATACTTTAGCTGATCTATTGGGATGTTGAATCTCTTTCTTGCATAGTGAGTAGTTGGTGTTGGGTAACTTTAATACTCCTGTCTACCCCTTAGAGAAGATGCAGGGTAATATGTAACTGTATGACAGTATGTTGGATCTTAATAGCTTCATTTTGGCTGGCAGTCTATCTAACATTGAGCTTGATGGGGTCTCTTTATTTTGGTCCAACAAAATGGTCAAAGATAATATTATTCAAGTCAAACTTGATCATTTTTTGGTGTCATCCAACTAGGATGTGTTTCCTCTCTCTCTTTATCCTCTCTCCCAAGGATCAACACCAATCACACTCCTCTACATCTTCATTGGGACACTCCTCCTCCTAAGGCCAAGTTCCCCTTTTAGTTCGAATTGATGTGGTCACATCACCCTCTTCTTAAAGAGCTCTTGATGGATTGGTGCAATATGAGGGTGTGTGGTTCCACAATGTTTAGACTCTCCTTCAAAATGAAATCCCTCAAAGATATCTTGAAAGGTTAGAGAAAAACTTATTTTGTTAATATATTTGATCAAACAAACATTTGAGTAGCTTAGAAAGGTTCACAAGGAAATGCAATTGGGATTCCTAGTGGATTTGATCGATAAGGAAAAGACTTTTTTCAAGTGTCCTTCACAACATTATTGCAAAGGAAGAGATTTATTGGAAGTAAAGGACTAGAAACCAATGGTTTTGTGAGGTGGAGAAGATAACCAAGTTTTTTCATATGACTACTTCTAAACATCATAAGTGAAATTCCATTGCTAAATTAATCTCTAATATTGGTTCCTATCTAAATTTTGAGGAGGATATTTCTTGGGCTAGTGTCAATTTCCTTCACAATCTACTAAACTCGAACATGATTGATTATTAGGTTGACAATCTTTTGGAGGTTATTCCTCATGTTGTGTCCTCATAGGATGTTATGTTTATGGTAATAGGTGCTTCAGTTGATGAGATTAGGGAGGTTCTCTTTTCTCTTATCCTTTTCAAGGCTTCGGTCCCTGATGGCTTCCCTCCTTTCTTATTTCAGAAGTATTAGAATATTATTGGTCATGATGTTACCTTGGCTATTAAGGAATTCCTCTCCTCTAGTAACATTCTCCAGCATCTCAATAACACTTTCATTATAATCATTCACAAACATGTTGGTGTCAATAGACTATCCAACTTTTTTTAACACCTTATATAGAATTTTATCTAAACTACTAGTCAATCGTATGAAACCTTCTCTTAATAAGTTGATCAACCCTACCCAAAATGGTTTTATCCTAGGACAAAAATTACTATTGTTTTCATGTTGTTCCATGAAAATGTTAATTCCATGAGTAATATCAATAAATATATTATGACCCTCAAGCTTGATATCTCCAAAGCCTATGATAAAGTGTCCTAGAATTTCCTATTTTAAGTCTTATGAAGATTTTGGTTATCTAGGAAAAACATAAAGCTTATTCAATTTTGTGTTACTTCTCCTATGTTCTAGGTGGTACTTAATGGTACTTTGTGAGAGTTTTTTAAGCATCTCGTGGGATACAACAAGGGGATCCCTTGTCCCCTAATCTCTTTATTTTGATGGTTGAACTCCTTGGTTGCAATATTAAGAAAGGGGTCCTAAATAGTACTTTAGTTGTATTTTCTCCCTCTTCTATTTCATTGTTGTTTTCTCATCAAAAGTTCATCAATGACACAATTCTTTTAGAGGAACCCATGGTGGTAGAGTCTAAGGGATGGATCCATACTCTTTAAAAATTTCCTTTGGCCTTTGGCTAATGTATTAATCTCACTAAAACTATTTTTTTTTCATAAATGTTCCCCCTCAACTCTAAAATAGGATCTCTAGGATTCTTAATTTCAAAATCCTTTCCCTCCCCTTGACCTACCTAGGAATGCCCCTCGATATAAACAAGTTTGATAATTATGTGTGGTCTAACTTACTGGAAAGAGTCCAAAGAAAGTTAGTGGCTTGGAAGGGGGCCCTTCTTAGCAATGTAGGTAAACTTCTTTGTTTAAAGTATACTCTTAAAAGTTTCACTTTTCTCTTGATGTCATTTTTTTTTATGCCCTCTTCATGGTTCAATAAGTTAGAACATATCCAATGAAGGTTCCTTTGGTTTGAAATGAACGAATAAAATTGTTACTCATTGGTGAATTGGGACATTGTGTGCTCTAGGAAACTATATGGTGGCCTAGATTTGAGAAAAACTAGCCAAATGAACTTGGCTTTCCTCACCAAATTCAGTTGGAAATTTTTGAATGAATAGGGTGAATGCATTTTGATCCTCAATGATAAGTATATGCATGGCTAGGAAGACATCTCCTTCCACCACCATCTTGAATAATATCTACTAAATGAAGAATTCAATTTCTCATTGTATTAGTTGGCACATATGTTCTGGTGCCTCAATTTTTTTTTGGAATGATGGATGGATTTCAAAGCATGCTCTTAGCCTCCATATGATCTACTCTATTGTGAAATTGAACCTTTGTTCAAGATTGTGTCTTAGGGTCTTATATTTCTTGGACCACTCTTTAGACCCACCACATTGGAAGATAGATCCCAATTGGTATAACCGTCCTCTTCATCTATTTTCCTTGGACCTTATCTGATTTATTGAGAATCATAGGATTTTTAACTCAAATCTACTCAATTCTTTGGATTGGGTAGATTCTAAGGATGGTATCTAATTTTTTAAGTCTAGATAGAACATTTTGTCTAGTGTTTGGGTCCCTTAGTTTAATTGGTATAAGATTTAGTGAAATAACACCTTTCCTAAAGTTAAGATATTTTGGAGGACTATTTTCCATGAATATATTCTTACTCTAGATAACTTGCAAAAGTGTAATCATCATCTTAGCAACATATTCTTTCTATGTGAGGAGGAAGTAGAAACCACCTAGATCACCTTTTATGTCATTAAACCTACTCTTGGAAGCTTTTTCAAAGGATTTAGTCTTTATTTAAAGTTAGTTGGTTTTGGCATAAGGATACTAAGTTCATTCTTGATGGTTGGCTCTTACTAGTGTCACATCCTTTTCTCATTTAGCTATGGTGGCATCACCTTGATTTCACAAGTTGGGCACTCTAGAAAGAGCATGGTAATAGGATCTTCTGGTATAAAAAAACCCCTTGGAAAGCTATGGCCAAGAATATTATTCATTAGATTATTGAGAACCTCATCACAACCTCTTGTAAGCCAAAAAGGAATCCCTCTAATTTGGAGTTCTTTATTGCCTCATCTTGGAACCTTTATGAGGCCCTCAATGCTCTAATCTCTCCTATCCCTCTAGATAGGAGCAACACTCCCTAGTCCCCCCTAATCCTATTTGACTTAAAGCTCAATTTTGGCAGCTTAGCCAAAGATAACCCGAGTCAGGTGAGTGGAGGTGGTGTCATCACAGACCATCATGGGAATTTGATGTTGGCATATGCAATGAATTTGGGAGTTCAAACTTAAAGTTCTTTTGAGGTGGTGGTTGCATACCATGGTATTTTTATAGCCAAGAATTTAGGTTTATAAAACTTTGAAATCAAAGGTGATTTCATGAATACAATAGTGATGTTGAGTGGGAAGGTGAATCTCTTTTTAGTCTCTCTGAGACACCATCCTATTGGCTAGAAATATTATGATGAATTTTGATAATTACAAATCTACTCATGTGTTCTATAATGAAAATAAATCATTGAATGTCTTTGCCAACTTGGGAACCTTCACTTTTGAAGTGACTATATTGGATGATATTTCTCATATCCCTAGAAATATGCATGATTTACTTTATAATGATGAAAAATTATGGCATTCCATCTCCCTCAACTAGTCTTTCGTTAAGCCTTGTCTTATTTGGCTTATGTAATATTCTAGGCATTTCTATAGAGTTTTGAGTCTTACTCTATTTGGACGAAATTAAACTATGGGAGGTGATCTTGTTGAAGAAAAACAATCTCGTACAAGGTGTGGAAAAATGACAAGGATTTTTGGACCATCCTCCAACAAGGCAAGATGGCCTGGTATATTGAAGGTATGATGGGCACAAACCCAATATTTTGATGGAGTTTTCTAACTCCAGAAATGAGGGTAATATCACTATTGATGGGAACATCTTCCACATCAATGTGGGGCTCATTTTTGAAGTCATTGGGATTTCCTTAAATGGGTCCTTCAATCCTCAAAAGTCAAACATTCACTATTAGAAGGATATGGATAGGTTCCTGAAGGAGGGTGAAAAATTCAATCCTTTACAAAATGGGTTTTGTAGAGAAGACATTGTTGGGGTGTGGAGTAGGTTGGTGGAGGTATTAATGAGCTATGTTACTTTGGATGAATTGTTTAGATGTTTACATGCCCATCTCTTCCCGATATTAAATAATTTTCACTATAATGTAAAGATAAATTTTTCTTTCTACATCTTATCCTCATTAGAGTAGTTTATTAAAACTATACAAGTTAAAATAACAAACCTCCTTATTCACTAGAGGTTAATCTTATGTTTATGTGGCTACTAGGGAATTCTAACCCCTTCCCTATCATTTTTCAAAAAGAATTCCCTTGACATTCTAGACCTTTTGAAACCCTTGGAGGATCCCCTTTCCAATAATGGCTCTTTGTTGACTTTGTCCTCCTCTATTCATATTACTAAGAAAAAAGGTAATACCCCTATCATTGAGGACCCCTCTCTTGACCCTAAAATAGTATTTCCATCACTGAACCCTACCCCTATTATTGTTGAATAGTCTGGATAACTAAGAGGGGGGTGAATCAGTTATCATAAAATAATTTTCATAACTTTAATTAGTTTGAAGCAAACTGAAATCAATCAGATAATCATCTAACATAAATGAACATGAAAGCACATAACAACACCATGCACACTGAACACCAGAATTTATGTGAAAACCCAAGAAGGGTAAAACCATGGAGAATGCTAATTCTCAATTATAAAACATTGGTTAAGTTGACACCAATTAAGGTGATTTTTACAGAAGGCTCACTTCCAAAATGCTCACTATCAGTGGGCTCACTACCTGGTTAATACAATTGATTACAAAATAGTCTCACTAACAAAAGTGAACTGATGAAATTGCATCTATATATGCAAGAATTCAGTTCTGGTTAAAAGAACAATATTTTTCTATAGTAGATCTAATCAAGAAACTTCTACACAACTTCTTCACACAAACTTTGCAAAACAAATTACTTTTTCCTTCACACCTTCTTAACTTTTCAGACACATCATACTCCACACTTCTCATTTCATAAAAAAAAACAACCTTTACTTATACCATTCCATGCCATAATAATCTCCTAGGTCGGCCTGACATAATGTCTTCATAGTCTTCCAAGTCAGCCAAATACAATTTGAATTAGATCACCACAAAACATGTCGGCACAAGAAGAAAAACCTTGAGATATTTAATAAGTCCTTGCATGCTAACATTGGACCCAAAAGATAAGTCACACAAAAGATCTTATCACATTACCAAGGAACCCATTAATAGGTCACACATAAGATAGATTCATTACATAACATAATTATCGGAAGATAGAAAATTTTGAATTACATGAAATATATTTTGGAGCCGATAGGAATGCAACAACCAAGACCAAATCTTGATTATCATCAATTTTAGTATCAACCGAAGAGACATACCAAAATCTATAACATGCTACATGAATGTATAGATAGAAATTTTACCCAAAGTAAGCTTTAAGAACAACAACCAACATCAAAAAGATTAGTATTCTTTATTCTACATTAACTAACTTCCACAAATGTCCCAAAAGAGACACTACCATATCCAGATCAAAGATGACATCCATACTACGTAACATCATAGTACTCAATAGGATAGATCATTTCTATGTATCATTCAGAGCACAACCTTCTAGATCCAAGTTTTCACATCAATGACAACAAAATTAAATCATCTCAACAACTTTTCAACAATCGTCCCTTTTGGCATTGATGGAAAAACAACAAAAACTTAGAAACACAAAACTTCAAAACTCTAATTCAAAACTCTAAGCACTCTCCCTTTGACAATAAATTCAATACATCTTCATTTTCTCCCCCTTTTTCCATCAAAGGAATAGGGAGAAAAATGAACATTCAGAAGATCAAGTAAATATAGCACTTTTCACATGAAAATTTTTCTTGTACATTTCTTTCACAATTGGAAGAATCATCTTCAAGGCTAGCACTGTAGAAACCATTATTGCACACATATTGCCCAGTAGAGTCAACAACATAAATGAAGATGACTAGTTTAGAGATAGGTACTGTTGTTAATAATCCTCTACATCATAATTTTTTATGCAAATCTTCCCTTTGTCTTTGAATAGACAATAAATCAGCTTAAAAATATCCAACTCTTATTCTCTATTTTCTATCTTTATCTTTGAAGAAGGTAAAACACTTCTTGATACAATTCAATTCAAATTCAATAGCTTCAATTTTTCTTCTAAAATTATCAACAGTAGCAGGCCACCAGAGACAATACTTGTAGATGGCAGACATCTCCTCAATGTATTCTTTTGTCTCACTAATGAGTTGGGATAACTTATGTTTAACTTTGAAACATTTTCTCTCAATCATAGCTTGGAACTTATGTCCTTTCGATCCTTCCAGCAACATCCTTTATTTAGTAACTTCTCCCAAATCATTTGGTAATGAATTAGAAACATATGATACAGTAATACCCTTTTTGAGAAGATAATCAACCAAGTCATCATCAATTCTATGCCTACTAACCAGAGAGAAGGCATACAACATTTCACCAATACTTTTCATAATACCTTCATCCAACACTGAACAAAATTCATCTAGATTGATAGATTCGGATCTAGGCAGAGAATTTTCTTCCTTCTCCTTCTCTTCTGAGATATCAATGACATCCTTTTTGTTAATTTTCCTCCTTTTAGGTTCCAGAGGGGAACCACCAATGAAAACCTCTAACTCCTTCTTACTGGAGGAGGAACCCACCTAAAGCTAACTAGACGCTATCACATCAGAGCACAAATTCATCTACAAGGATGAGAAATAAACTTTGCATGCACTTGCTTTGTCTTCCATACATTCTAGATAATTGTAGACTTGCTTTTGGATAGGGATGCCATAATTCCACTTAACATTCTCCTTTGATGGTAGTGAACTCATAAAGTAAAATACTAAACATATTAGAAGACACCCAAATTGGAAAGGATAACTCTCAACCAAATACATTTCGACATTCTCAATTAGGTTTTCCATTATGAGGCTACACAAGTCAAACTACTTATTTTCATTCACCATCATATGTGCAAGATATACAACAATAGCCGAAGTTGAACATTCACGATTTCAGAAATAAATTTTGTAATTGATACCATAAGAAACATACCTCATTATAGGATCAACAATGGTGTTTATCAAGAGAGCTTAGGGGTCCTTTTTAGTACTAGTAAGTTCTTCCACATCTCTTTATTTCATTGATTTCATCCCAAGGAGGTCACCAACACTGCACAATCCAATAATAACTTCCAGGGCTTCCTTAGTGGTCAGATAGTGTTCGTCCAAAATGATGCTTCCATCCTTTAATCAACTCAACAAGAACAAGATAGACTCTTTGTCAGAAAAATAGGGAAATCCTACCCATAAATCCATACCTAGAGCACTTACATTCTACAAATCATCGACCTTCAACCCTAGTTCTATGTCCTTAATTTTTCGATGATCAAATTCATCCAATTCTACTCCCTTCATCCTTAGCAGAATACTGCCACATGATTCTCTATCAATAGATTCCATCATTGCACTTTACTTCAATCTCATATCATTCCACAAAAATTCTTCTTCTTTGCAAACTATGAGAAATTCTTTGAAAACTCCACCTTTTAACTTTATGATGAACTAGTCGCCAAAAAATTATATTGATGACATCATCAATTGTACTTCACTTTTCAATCAACCAGATTAAGCTTCATCATATATTACCAATCGGATTAGACTTATTCATGTTGAAAACACATCAATATTCCTCTAGGGAGGGAGAAACTAATAGGATATGTATAGCAACACTCCCCTTGAGCCAAGGCGGTTGGCTGAGTTTTTGGAAGAGCTTGTACTAGGATTTAGTACCATAGAAGAGTTCTCCAAACTCATTTCCCTTTTCTTCCACACCATGGTGGTCTTCTTCTTAGATTCACCTAATTCTACAATCTTCTTTTTGTTTTTTAGGCTTTTTCAAAGCAACATATCTGCATGTGTTAGCATAATGTCTGGGTTGACTGCACGTGTAACATCTTTGTTTTGACTTAACTGTTGAACCCCAGGTATGCAATGATTAGCTTTGTGACCATAACCATGAAATAAATAGTAATTACCATGAAAGAGATTATTAATTCCATTTCTTCTAGCTAGATTAGATAACTGACTTCTGCAATGACTTTCTTTGTGATAAAACTTGTGATAGTTAAAGCATTGAGTACTTGATTCCATCTTTCTTCTACATTTTGTAGCCCTATGTACAAATTTTTTGCATAGGAAACAATAGCCATTAAATGATAAGTACCTTTGAGCATTTTATTTCCTAACCAAATATCTTTTAGGTGTTCTAGAGTCTTGGACCTTGCTTGTTACAACTGATCTCACTTCAGCTTTAATAACTTTGTCTTCACCCTTAGTGTCCTAATTTGAATTTTCACTAGAGAATCCAAGTTCTCCCTTATCCTTGTGACATTTCTATAGGGACAAGATTTGATCCAAAATAATGCTACTTTCACATCCTCTTTCTTCTATTTTTAACCTTCTTAACTCTTGATCTAACTTCTCATTTTCTTCTGATTTTTGTTTGATAGTATCCCTGAGATTTTCTTCAGAATTCTTCCATTCTTCCATTTTTTGTTTGATAGTATCTTTGAGATTTTCTTTAGTATTCTTGCATTCATCCAGTTGCTACTTTAAATTCAAAATAATTTATTTTGACTCCTTTAATTCTTGGCTAACCTATTTGTGTCTTGCTTTGAGTTTTTGGATTTTCTCCCCTAGCTTTACAATACAAGTGGTTTCCTCCTTCATATTTTCTTTCAACTCTTCCCTTTCAGATTTCGTGCTTTCCATATCATCTAACATAATATTTAGTTCTTCATCAAAGTGATAATCTCCTGCCATTTGTTCAAACTACCAAGATCTCCCTTAAGAGGTTAAGCTCTATCTCCAAGGGACTAGACTCTGATAATAATTGTTGAATAGTCTGGATAATTGAGAGGGGGGGTGAATTAGTTGTCATAAAATAATTTTATTAACTTTAATTAGTTTGGGGAAAACTTAAATCAATCAAATAATCATCTAACAAAAATGAACATAAAAGCACATAACAACACCATGCACACTAAAAAAGAAAAATTACATGGAAACCCAAGGGAAAAACCACAGAGAATGCTAATTCTCAATTATAAAACACCAGTTAAGGTGATTTTTATAGAAGGATAACTTCCAAAATACTAACTACAGGTAAGGCTCACTATTGGTGGGCTCACTGCTTGATTAATACAATTGATTACAAAATAGTCTCACTGAAAAAAGTGAACTGATGAAATGGCATCTATATATGCATGAATTCAATTTCCGTTAAAAGCACAATATTTATCTGTAGCAGATCTGATCAAGAAAATTTTGCACAAATTCTTTGCACAAACTCTACAAAATAAATTACTTCTTCCTTCACACCCTCTTAACTGTTCGTACATATCATACTCCACACTTCTCATTTCATCAAACAAAGAAAAACCTTTACTTATACCATTCCATGCCATCATAATCTCCTAGGTCAGCCAAAAATAATGTCTCCATAGTCTTCCAAGTCAGCCAAATACAATTTGAATTAGATAGCCACCAAACTTGTTGGCATGAAGAACAACCTTGAGATATTCAACAAGGCCTTGCATGCTAGCACCAGACCCAAAAGATAGGTCGCACAAAATATCTTCTTATCACATTACCAAGTGACCCATAAATAGGTCATACATAATATAGATTCATTACATAACATAATTATCAAAAGATAGCAAACTTTTAATTACATGAAATATATTTCAGAGTTGATAGGATTGCCACAACCAAGACCAAATTTTGATATCATCCATTTTAGTATCAATTGAAGATACAAACCAAAACTTGTAACATGCTACATGAATGTTTGGATAGCAAGGTTACCTAGGGTAAGCTTTGAGAATTACATCCAACATCAAAATATTAGTCTTCATTATTCTACATTAGTTGACTTCCACAAATGTCCCAAAAGAAGTACTACCATATCCGGATCAAAGATAACATCCATACTACATAACATCATAGTAAGTGATAGGATAGATCATTTCTATGTATCATTTGGAGTAAAACCTTCAAGATCCAGGTTTTGACATCAATGAAAACAATGATAAATCATCTCAACAACTTCTCAACAAATACTACCTCTTATTTTGGTATAAAGGACTCAAACAATGAGTACTAGAAACCCACCCCTATTAATTCCCCTACTAGTTCACCTAGCCATGGTGATGTTTCTAAGGTTTCCCCTTTTAATCCCCTAGTTCTCAGAGATCCCCCAACCTTTGTGTTAATTTGGAGGATGCGTGTGTGACCTCTAGTTGGAAAAAGAGGTTTGTGCTTAATGTGTTCCCCTAAAGAATAAATTTAATGATGTATTTATTTCCATCAATTTCCATAATGATATCCTCAAATGGTTGTCTCCCTAGGGTATATGTAGGATCATGATGGACCAAAAAGTGGTGATATGATGGATATGTGTAGGGTATGTGGCTGATGACTTTTTTTTTACCTAAAAATGATGAAATGAAAAGGGTTTTTAAAGGAGATTCTCAAATTTCCACCAATATAAATTATGTTTTAATTTGATTTTAATAAATAATTATTATTCATTTTCTATTTGAATTATGACTAAAGTCCTGATTAATAGGTTTTTTGAAAAACATCTATAGCTTTCAAACAGTATCACATTTTTTGAATCCAAAACATGCCTCCCATTCCATGCTTCGCATACTATAGGATTAGAGAAAAAAATTGAATTTCATGAAGTTTTGACCAAGTTAAGGTGGTTATAAATAAAAGTTTTTTATATTTTTTAAAAGTTGTAATAAAAAATTCATAATTAATTATTTACTTGGAAAAAAATTACAAAAAAATGCATCACATCGGGACATGAGTCCTCTACTTATATCTAAAATATTATAAAAAATAATTATCATTTTAATGTGGTTAGGGTGGTCATACATACACCTACTTCTTATTTTTTCCCTGAAATTTAAGTACTACTGCATTGAAATTTCAAATTTTCACCAAATAGATTTTCTTTTAAATAAACCTAGTAGTTTAGAAAATACATTCAATTTGCTACAGATTCTATTCTTACATATTTTTGAAATAATATTGATAACTTATTCAAATTTTTATGTCAAGTTTCCTAGCTTTGATTTTTCTAAAGTTTTCAGGACTTAAGGGCCTGTGTTTTCCATGATGATCTTGCACATACCCCCTAGTTCATCACAACCAAGGAAAAAAATTAGGTGTTACAGGAGACGGTGTTAAAGTAGAAAGTGGACTGGTCAATGAGATTAAGGATGAATGGTGTTAGGGTTTGTTGTCTTTGCTCAACAAGTCCTTTGACAAACAAGCAAACTAGGAGATGGAGGTTGAAGAGCTGAGAGCATTGGTAGATAAAAAGAATGATAAGATGAATCTTCTAGAGGAAATTGTGACCATGCACAATAACCAAGATAATACCATGAAGTTCCTCTAGGATATTATGAACTTTAGCAAAGATATCTCAAAAACACCATGGTCACTATCTAGGTTTTTCAATAGGAAGTTTAGAATGGTCATGGTAAAAGGGATGCTAAGGATAGTCAATATGTTGGTCACTCCAAAAAAAAAGGTAAGAAAGGAGGTAGTTCTAACTCGCCCAATACTAAGGATACCAAACTGACTCATAATGGGCCTTTGAATTTTGAGGAGAAACTTTAATTCTTGGTTAAAGAGTGGTAGGGAATCAATGGCCTTTAGCTGTTGGGTGACCAGTAGCTGGTATAATAATGTGTTGGTTTTTTCTAGTCCTCTCTCTTCTTTTTTTTTCTATTTCTAGTTCTTTTTGTTGGCATATGGCCTTGGGAGATTGTTTTTGATGACTTGAGTTGTCATTGATGGCAACTGGAGTCAGCTATTTGGTCCATAGTGTTGAAGTTGCTCCTACCAACAAGAAAAGTAAGAGACTGTCATCTACCATCAAAATGTATGAAGAACAAGGAATTCGTTAATAAAATGATTTGAATAATTCACTAGATCACTATTTTTTTGTGTGGATCCCCAGGGAAGCTTGCTTATCATGTATGCTATCCTATTGGTGAGTTTTGTGGTGTTGTAATAATCAAAGTTTGATTTGAGAGATTAAGAAGAATGATTTATTGTTTTTTTTCTCATTTTGGCCAACCTATGGAGTATGGTGTGTCATGGATGTATGAGGAGTGTGTGTTTAACTGTTTCTTAGGTTTGGAATTTTGGTTTGGGTCCCTACTATAGTCTAGCTGACTTGTGAGGGTATGCATCAATTATAATTAGTGATTTGAGCCAACATGAGCAACAATATTATATTTTGTCTTGAAGCTAACATAGAATAAAACTCTTATTAGTGGATATATAAAGGAAATCGGAAAATAATTTTGATATGGTTGGATGAGGATATAAGTGCATAAGGATCAAGAAGAGTGAAAGTGTAAGAGTGAAAAAGAACAAAACAATCATATGAGGTAATATTAGAAGATCTGTTTGAATAGCAGAAGGGTTTTTGTATGTAGAGTAGAGTAGAAGTGTGACTAGATAAGAGATCCAGAATTTGATTGTGTGCTTCATTGGAATCAAGTCTAGCCATATGTAGATGATATATTCCCAGTTAAACATTTTGTTGTAATATCAAATAAATTTTGTAAGGTAGTGAGCCTTCTCTTTTGAGCAGTGAGATCTAGGCAGTGTGCATGAATCCAAGTGCATTCCCTTTTATTATACTTTTAACAGAGTATACTTTGTGGATTAATCTCCATTTTGGTTTTTCCCCTAATAGGGTTTCCATGTAAAAATTATGATGTTATGGTGTTCTTTAATGTGTTTACATGTTTCCTTCTGTTTATATACTATGAATGCAATTAAGGGTTTAGTTGTTCCTATTGATAGTTTAAGATTTTATTTGAAAATAAAATATTGTGGAACACTGATTCACCCCCCCTCTTAGTTTTCCTAGTGTCCAATAGTTGGTATCAGATCAGGTTCCTCTTTTGAAGTTTAACAGCTTGAGGTGGATCTTGAATTACAATGGATGTTGGTGGTCTTCAACAGTAGCTCATGGTGGCACTTGATGATCTTGATCAATCTAAAGTAGAGGTCATGTAACTAAAAGTGAATCTTGTGGCTGTAAAAAAATTCATCAATCACTGAAGGATAAAATAAACGAGTCAAGGGAAAAGAGGAAGGAACTATGTGATCAGTTGAAGAAAAAAGAAAGTAAAGGTCTAGATGATGTCAATCTGAATCAAACCCTAAGAGAAATAACAAAAGAATGTGAAAAGCTTGCTAAGGATAATGTAGCTCTAAAATTGGAGATAGAATCTATGGTGATGAAGTTAACCAAAGAGATTGAAGGAAGGTAGAAGAATGAGGAGAATCTGGCCCAGTCCTTAAAATAAAAATCTGAAGAATGTAACAAAGTTAATAGTGGATTCATTCAGCTAGAGATAGAACTGCAATAATCTAGAAACATTCAACAAGAGCTTGAGAGACAAGTAGTTATTCTAAAAAATGAGCTTTCTACTGCAAATAAATTCAAGGAGAAGTTTAGGATAAGTTATGCTAATCTTGATGAGATAACCAAAGGTGAAAATGATACAAATGATAAGTGAGGTATTGGCTATGAGAAGGGTGAGTGCTCTAGATCTAAATAGAAGAACCTTGAAAAGAAGAATAAAAGCAGAAGACATCCAATAAGGCAACCCAATGCTCATAAATTTAATGTATATTTCTTTGTTTGTAATAAATTTGGACATATGGCTTCTCGGTGTAGGAAAAAGATAAACTTTAGCACTCCAACATTTTTTGGTCAATGTTTTAAATGTAAGAAATTTTATCATAAGTCATTAGAATGCAGAAGTATGTCTGTTAGTGCAAGTAACACTAAATGCTATACTTGTGGAAGATTTGGACATATTACTAATCAATGCAGATTAGGAAGAAATCAGTGGAATGGATGGTATGCACAAAAAAATCTAGTATGCTACAATTGTAACAAACTTGGGCACATTGCAATATTTTGAAAGAACAAAAACATTAACAAAAGAGGTCCATTTTATCAAGGAAGATATTCACAGAAAGACAAAAAAGGAAAATAAAAGGCATATGTGGAAGAGATAAGAGATCAGATGAAGGCAGTAAGGTTGTACCAGAAGCTCCCTTTGGTAATTCTTCAGGCAAATGGCCTAGGGGAAGTTTTTCATGAAAATATTTTGTCCCTCATGTGTAGTTGGTTTCAGATAGCAGGATGCATCAGCCATTATGTTATTCACTATCGAATGTATTTGCAATCATTTGTTTAGTTGGATAAAATGTTGAAGGTCCACAGTCAGATTCTTTGCTTGATGTCTGTGTTTGTAGAGTAACCAGAACTTCTAGGGAAACACATTTAATGCGAGAGAAAGCTAAGTGCGTGAAGTTATAAAAGGTCAGTTGAAACCCTGACTTGACACCATGCATTGAAGGAGAATAGTTGAGAGCTTTTTCAACAAAAAATTGAAGGTGTGAGAATTCAATTTAGTGGCAAATTCACTAGGTATTCCTATTGCTTGTTAATTTCATACCTGTTTTGGTGATTGGTAGAACCTTGCTCTATATGGAAAATGAAGCAAACCCAAGGATCAATAACTTTGGATGAATATAGTAGCCAAAAGGTTAGGGATAAAATAAATTCATTGTTTGCCACCAAATTGAAGAATCTTGAAGGAGCGAAACATAGAAATTTTCTTCATCTAGAATAAATTTCCTCATTTTGTCCATACAAAGATAGTTTAGCTTATCTTGAACAGATTGGATGGTGATATCCTTACTCTAGATAAACCCTATCAAATTTCTAAGGATGTAATCAGGAATCTAATAGGTTTGTGCAAAGTTGGTGATGTTACAAAAAAGAAATCGATTCAAAATGTTGAGGTCAAAACCCTAACTAGAATAATGGGAGATTAGAGGGCTCTGGTGATCACAACAATTAAAGATCCATTAACAAGGTATATTACACATGGAATTTCATATAAAATCTTCTTCAGGAATAGAGAAGGATCAACCTCGGTAGGTGCAGTGTATATCACTCATAAAATGATATTAAAAGGTGAAGACTTTGACCTATGTGGTTTGATCAAGGATCAATTGATGGAGAATGTAAAATTGATGAAGGATATAGGATACCCCTTCAATTTTGGTACCCTAGCTACATGCATCATGGTGTATTTTCTAAATTTTCTACCTCTAAATGACAATATGGTATGGAATGAAAACATACTAGTTTGCAGACAAATATTTGGGCATTTCAACTCTTTTGAAAATGGTGAACAAGTCTATGAAAATTTCTTTAGAAAGGTGTTAGAAAAGTTTGGAGTAAGTGATATTCCTCTTCCAGTAAAAATAGCTAAAATTGGATCATCCTCCAATAAGGTAGAGAAAAGGTAGAAGAGGGAAGGAGAATTGACTGGTGTCACTTCTCTAGCACCCAAGTCAACAAAAGTTGTGGTAAAAGGAAAAGAATAGATGATTGTGGATATAGTGGATGAAGACTCTAAGGAATATACACCTAGAGATCAACCAAAACTAGGTGAACCAGAAGTTATAATAGTAGAAGATAGTGATGAAGAAGGTGCTCTATTTAAAGAAAAGTTATTGTAGATTATTTAGGATGAAGATGGAATGCAAAAGATAATTGATATATGGTTGAATGGACCATCCTATGAGAAGGATGTCATTGAAGACACCCTAGGAAGATACTTTACTATCAACAACATTGAATTGGAGAGTCTACAAAATGTACTCCTAGAAGAACTGATTGAGTGTATCAAGGAGGCTATGGACTCTGTGCCTCTGGACAAAAAAGAGGAGGAAATAATTTCCCATCTGAAGATGCAGTTTAGACTATCTCTTGCTAAACTGAAGAAGAAAATGAATTTCCTAAGATAGTGCATTGAATCAGCCAATAAGATCATCAATTACTATCTTAGGTGGCCTCATGTGGTGGGAAAATACAAGAAAAAATTGGAGGAAATTGAAAATGAGCTTGTGAAGATCAGATAGGACTACAGTATGTTTTTGGACAAGGATGGTGAAGTTAAAAAAAGAAGATTCATGATCTGGAGGTTGACCATGCAAAGTTCCACTCTGCCAAAAATACTCTTATGGACACTTTTTGGAAAGTAAAAGAACATACTAAATGCAGGCTAGAGAAAATAATTGAAATTCTAAAGAAAGGAGAAAAGTTGGATGATGCCATCACCATTCCTAAATCCCTCATCAAGATTATCAATAGGACATCAGAGAATAAAAAACTGATTATACCTATTGGGATTGTGATGGACTCCTAAAAGAAATTTCTTCTAGAAATGAAAGTTAAGTACAAAATAGTCTTCTAATTTGTGCAACAGGTTTCCAAATTTTGATCAAACTCTCAATTTTGCTAAAGGGGAGTAAAATTTTGTTTTAACAAAAGCAGAGAAGTGAAGTAAAATATTAAAGGGTAGTGAAAGTAGTGAAAAAAATTTCATTGATTTCAAAGGGGGAGAGAATGCAGTGAAAAATGCCCTGACATCCTAAGGAGGAGCAATAATTTTGGTTTTGATGGGTTTTTGAATTTTGACACTTAGTCATTTTTCACTAAGTATTGACATCAATGCCAAAGGGGGACATTGGTGGCATATGGCCTTGGGAGATTTTTTTTTACCACTTGAGTTTTCATTGATGGCAACTTGAGTCAGTTGTTTGGTCCACAGTGTTGAGGTTTCTCCTACTAGAAAGAAAAGTAAGAGACTGTCATCTACTGACAAAATGTATGAAAAATAGGGAACCCGTTGATAAGATGATCTGAATACTTCACTGGATCACTATTTTTTTGTGTGGACCCCCAGGGAAGCTTGTTCAACATGTATGCTATCCTATAGGTGAGTTTTGTGGTGTGATAATAATCGAAGTTTGAGTTGAGATATTCAGAAGAATGATTTATTATTTATTTTCTCATTTTGGCTGACTTGTGGAGTATGGCATGTCATGGATGTATGAGGAGTGTGTGTTTAAATATTTATTATGTTTGTAATTTTGGTTTGGGTTCCTACTATAGTCTAGCCAACTTGTGAGGTCACACATCAATTATAATTAGTGATTTGAGCCGACATGAGCAAGAATATTATATTTTGTCTTGAAGCTGACAGATAATAAAACTCTTATTATTAGATATATAAAGGAAATTGAAAAATAATTTTGATATGGTTGGATTAGGATAGAAGTGTGTAAGGATAAAGAAGAGTGAAAGTGTAAGAGAAAAAAAGAATAGAACAGTCATATGAAGTAATATTAGAAGATCTATCTGAATAGCAGAAGGGTTTTTGTATGGAGATCAAAGTAGAGTAGAAGTACCACTAGATAAGAGATCCAGAATCTGATTGTGTGCTTCATTGGAACTGAATCTAGGCATATGTATATGCTATATTCCTAGTTCAACATTTTTTTGTAATATCAAATAATTGTTTTAAGGTAGTGAGCCTTTTGTTTTGAGCAGTGAGCTCTAGGTAGTGTGCCTAAATGCAAGTGCATTCCCTTTTATTATAATTTTAATAGAGTATACTTTGTGGATTAATCTTCACCGTGGTTTTTCCCCTAACTGGGTTTCCATGTAAAAATTCTTGTGCTATGGTGTTCTTTAATGTGTTTACATGTTTCCTTCTATTTATATACTGTGAACGCTATTAAGGGTTTAGTTGTTGTTGTTGATAATTTAAGATCTTATTTGAAAATAAAATATTGTGGAACACTGATTCACCCCCCCTCTTAGTGTTCCTAGTGTCCAACACATTTCTATCTACTTCTCTTTTATTTTTTGGCATCTCACTTCTCGTGAGACCCCTCGTTGCACCTCTATGGCTATTTTGTAAATGGGTATTAGCCCTTCTAGACTTTAATCTAATCAAAACCACTACTTATTTAAATTTTGTAAAATTCATTTAAAAGGGAGAATAATAGAATATATATATCCTTTTCATCAATCTTGATATCAATAGATTCTAGGTTGGCTCAAAATTAAATTAAAATAATTAAAATACTATTAAACCATTTCTCATTATAATATACATAATATGAATATACAAAATTTTATTATGGGTTAATAATTTAATTTCCCATTGAGTTTTTTATCAATAATTAAATGATTAAATCATTTTGATTTAACCTTTCCAATGCAATATGTAACCTGAAAAAAAAATGCTATGTGCTTGTGTGTGCTACTCTTAAATAAGTTACCCCCAGATGGCTAGAATCCCCTCCCCGATGATACTTTCTCTTCGATGAGAGTGCATGATTGTCCTGTGATACTCCAAAATCAGAAACAATATTAATCCATTACAATAATAATATCTAGGCTTAGCAATAAAATTAGCATTTCCATATAAAATTCAGTAGTATAGCCATAAATGAAATCATAGAGAACAAATTCATAAACACTATAATCAACCACATTCATTGTATCATCTATATATTGTAGAAAAATTCATACCTTTACAATTTCTCACTTAATTTGGACCTATTTTGGCACCCCTTGCATTAAAATCCCTTTAGGTCATTTTTTTAGGACCCTAAGACCCCTTTTTGTGCATCTCAAGGGATATTTCCACTGTAAACCTAAACAAAAACCATAAACAACAATTAATCTTGGTAACCCACCTTTTTAATTTGCAAAATAAGCCTTGTGGGACCAGGATTCCCTTGGTGGCATATTAGTCCCACCTAGTGGGACCAAGACACCACCTAGGGTGTCCTAGTCCTAAATGCTTTATTTTTAGGAATTAAGAGTGGGAAATGAAAAATATTTGAATTAATTTTTCTTTTTGTCGGCCTTTGGGATCTAATAATTGTGGTATTAGATATGAATGCCTATAAAAGTAAGATTCACACCCCATTTTCACATAAGTTGAAGATAAGCAAGCAAGTGAGAGACAAGCAAGAAGGAGAGTTTCAAGAAGAAAGGAATTGAAGTCTTGGATCAACCTTCTATAATGTTTTTGTATGGTTTTCAAGTTTATTACGAATTCAAGATCTAGCATTGCCAAATATTAACAATGGATGATTATGGAGGATCATGAGAGATTCTAGGTTGGAGACACAACTAGCCATTTTTCCAAGCCTAAGGACTTGTTTCTTGATTGATTCAATCTTCCATTGTTGTTCTATTTTATGCCTAAGGAATGTACATTTCATGTTTATGACTTATTAGGGTAATTAGATATCTCCTTTATAGGTCACTTTCATTTGCATCTTAGGAATTCTATTATAACACATTTGAATAGGGTTTCTCCATGTTCTAGCTTGAATAATATTAGACACACTTAAGATTAGGGCACAAACACATTTCCATTTTTAGATATATGCATTTTCATCATTGTTTAATTACCAAACAAGGGGTTTAACCAAGGAAAACCCCCATAAACAATCATTCCAATTTCCTTTGTTTTCCACGTTACTTTTTAGGTTCAAATCTAAGGACTTGGTGGAAAAGGAAGTGCAAACCATGAAACTCGAGATGATATTTAAAATTTTCAAAAATTCATGTCTAGACTACGACAGTAACAAGGGAATCTTAGTCCTCTAGGTGGAATTTTGTAGAGATTCTTTTGGATTCTATTTTGGCATATGAAGATTCCATATCTACCCCAAAAAATAGCAGAGGGACTAAGACAACTGTAAGGGAATCTTTTTCCTCCCTATCACTTTTTGCTAGATTATTTGCGTTTCCAGAATCCTCATTGCATTTCCAAATTTCCTAGGTACACACATCCTAACTTGTTGTTGCATAATTTCATCATTTGCACTCACCATTTACATTGCATTGTTAGGCTTTGTGAGTTAAATGTTTATTTGTCTTTTCCAAGAATTTGCTTGGTGGTGAACCCCTAAAAGCTTAAAGAAACCCTTCATAGGTTTTCCTTATTAAGAATTGACTCACCTTGTGAGGTTGATAGTCAATCCAATTAGGGTTCATCATACATAATTGAATGATCAAAGGAGAATAGTAGGCTTCTTTCACACCCCTATTTTCTTTCGAGTTTATTTTGGTGAACCTAACCTTGGTGAGCATTCATTTTTTGAATTGGATTTCATTAAAATCCTAGACCTAGGTTGCATTCATTCTTGCATTGCATCTTGCATTAGTTAAATTACATCTAGGGTTTCTCATATTTATAGTAAAAGTGCATTTAGGGTTTCTCATATTTGCATTAGTGAAACTGCATATAGGTTTCATTTTTTATTTCTTGCATCATCTTATCTCATTAAAAAATTAGAAAAATGCATTGTTCATAATCCTAATTACATTTAGAAACATTGTCATTTCATCAAAAATTGAAAAAAATGCTTGCATGTTTGCATTCAATTGCTTGTCATTAGTTACTTTTCCTTGCATTAATTTACATAGTTTTTGCTCCTAAACATTAGGTCCCTAGGTAGGCAATATTGGAACACTGGTATCAACTTAGATCTTGCTATTTTTCTAAAAAAAGCCTTTACTAGGACTAAAATGCCCATTACTGGCATCTCAGTCCCTCTCAAGGTTTTTGATCCAAAATCCTTTCTAAGTTGTGTGTTGTATATTCTAGTTTCTAGAATCTCTAAATTTCATCAGGAGGACCAATATGCCCTTCCTGGTTTCTTAGTCCCTATAGAGTTCGAGGTTATAGTTTTTGGGGTTAAACAGTGAATTTATGTGCTTCTGCTTGTTGTAGTTAGCCTGCTGTTTCAATTTGCTAATTTAGTGTTTCATGCATTTCCATAGTTCATGTTTACAATTGCTTGAAAAAGATAGATCATTCCACTTTAATTTTTTTAGACATACATTTCATTTTACATTTGTAAGAAAACCAAAACATTAACAATCATAGGTTCATGGTTATTTAAAGTATGCCAAAACCCTTTGTCCAAGTTAGCATAATCCTCAAGCCTTTTAGTAGTGATGACTTTAATATGTTAGATGAAGTCCTTGAGGACTTCATCTTGCAATTTTTTTCCACTAAGTCTTGTTTAAATAAACCTAAAAAAGGAGAAGTAAATTTCATTCAACCTCAACTTATCCTTTATCCACCTTCAAACAAACCTATCCTCATCCTTGAAGCACCTAAAGAAAATTTGTCACAAAAATCAAGTTATAATATTGTTGCTCATACATATAACACAAGGAATAATAGGCAACCTCAACCTAATCTTGTTTCGTTGCCATTTCCTAATCCTATATCACCTAGTGCTCCTCATTTACCCTTGCATAGTGGAAAGGAGTATGATCTTATTAAACAACTTAAGAATACTCCTACTAAGATTTCCTTATGGGATATTATTCAAACCTCATCTAGTTACCACACCATGCTTCAAAAAATCCTACAAGTTATGGTTTCTCCTAATACAAATGAAAATTATGTGGCAACTCTAATACATGGAATGAATACAGTTAATGTAGACATTACCTTTCACCAACATGAGCTCCCTCCCTTGGAAATGAGAAAGAAATATGATGCATTCATGATAATAACCAGATACAACACCAAAGGAATAAAGAGGGCCCTTCTTGATAATGTCTCAGCTCTGAATGTGTGCAGTGTGAAGGGTATGTGTAGGATCATCATGAAAAAAACAAGCCCTTAAGTGGTAAAAAAATTAGAAAAACTAGTGTTAGGCAACTTGACGTAAAAATTTGAATAAGTTATCTATATTATTTCAAAAATATGTAAGAATAGAATCTGTAACAAATTAAATGTAGTTTCTAAACTACTAGGTTTTTTTTTTTTAAATCTATTTGGTGAAAATTTGAAATTTCAATGCAGTAGTACTTAAATTTTAGGGAAAAAATAAGAAGTAGGTGTTTGTCTGACCACCCTAACCACCATAAAATGATAAAAGAAAATTTATAAGATTTTAGATATAAGTAGAGGAATCACATACCAATGTGATGAATATTTTTTGTAATTTTTTTCCAAGTAAATAATTAATTATGAATTTTTCATTACAATTTTAAAAATATATAAAAACTCATATGTCTGACCACCTTAACTTGGTCAAAACTTCATGAAATTTAATTTTTATTTTAATCCTATAGTATGCGAAGCATATAATGTGACACATGTTTTGGATTAAAAAATTGTGATACCATTTGAAAGCTATAGATGTTTTTCAATCAGCCTATCAATCAAGACTTTAGTCGTAATTCAAATAGAAAATGAATAATAATTATTTATTAAATTCAATGTAAAGCATAATTTATATTGGTGAAAAGCAAGAATATCCTTTAAAAACTATTTTCATTTCATCAATTTTGGGTAAAAACAAAGTCGTCAACCACATATCCTACACATACCCATCATATCACCACTTTTTGGTCCATCATGATCCTGCACATACCCTGAACCTTTTAGATAAGTTAGGAGTGGATAAATAAAAAATGAACTTGATTCAGGCTATCAATTCAAGGATTTGAAAATATAGGAAAGCAACCGAATAGTGTGATTACTTTTCCTATTTTGGTTGGAAAGGCTACCTTACAAAATCCTATTCATGTTATGCCTCATGAACTTTCATACAATCATCTTTTAGGAAGACCATGGATTCATGAGATGCATGTGGTGCCTTCAAATCTTCATCGTATCATGAAGTATGTCTATAAAAAAAAGATAGACCAAATTGAAATAGACTCCGCCCCTAAAAGTTGCTTGCAAATGGAAAAAGGAAACACTAGTCCTCTGAAAACATTAATTCCAACAGAACCATAAATTTTTGGGGATAGGCACTCTCTTACACTTCTAGGGTTTTTCACTTAAAAGGACAAAGGTATCCCAAAAATCTATGGGTTTCACTCAAGACTAATGCTAATATGATTGAAATATTCCTAAATGGAATGTCCCAAATGCAAAGAACCAATAACAGAGATGAATTATTAAAGAAAACCTTAAGAAATATAAGATGTTTGAAAAAACATTGTGATATGCAAAAAGATAGATTGAATACAATATAAAACAAGATAAAGAATCCAAATAGAAAGAGTGCACCTGGAAAATAATAGAGGCCAGGCTGAGGATTGTAGATGCTTTTGAAATTCTAGAATATCTAGTTTTTTGGCCAACTAGGACACTTATGCCAAGCTGGGTGACTTAGTCCCAGATTTGGAAAATTGTACCATGGCCTGTTTCAGCCAAATGGGTATCCAAATCTATAGAAACTTCTAAAAAACATGTAAAATGGGACTAATTCATCATGTTTGGTGACAGTCCTCTTTAGATTTTTTGAAAATTTGAAAGTGGAAACATAAACTCTTGATCTACACTTTATTCTCTGACTGAAATCTAGATTTGAATCTATGAAAACACATGCAAAACATAATATAATTTGGGTTATAATGGGAGGTTTTCCTCAATAAAACTCCTAGTTGGTATTTAAACCTTGAAAGAGATAATGAAATATGTTGTAAAACCCTAGCCCTAAGTGCATCTAAGACTAGGAAATATGAAGCAAGATGCAACCCTATTTTAACATGCAAGAATAAGATGCATAAATGAAATTAGAATGATGCAAGACTCATTCCAAGAGACCCTACATCACATTAGAATTGAATCTTAATAACATGCAAACCTTCCTTAGGCTAAAAATAGAGAGAAAATGGAAGATGGAATCACTTAGAAAACAAGTCCTTAGGCTTGGCTTGATGGCTAGTTGCAACTCCCCAACCTAGAATTCTTCATGATTCTCCATAGGCATCCATGATCAATCGTTGACACTAAAATATCTTGGACAAAAAGTGAGCTTAAAGACCAAAAAAAACCCTAGCTTGCTGCCCTAAAGCTTCAACTTTGTTGTAGATAGACTATTAAATCTTCTTGTGAAAGATATTTAACACTTGACTTTTGAATTTGTTTGTTGAAATGACTAAATGTTGTTAAAAATGACCTAAAACTTATATTTATAGGAATCAATACCTAATTATTAATTATTTAGACCTCATAGGCCGACATCCATTGGAAATTTGAATCAAGTCGGTGATTTTCTTGATCAAAATTGAAATATCCTCCGAAAGAGACTAAGTTTCCACCTTGGGTGACTTAGTCCCACCAGAGGTTTTTGAGGTGGGTTTTCTAGAATCTGAATAATATGATTGCTATTTTTTAGGATTTGTATGATTTTTGAGTGGAACAAGCCTCAATGTTCAAAATAATGAGTCTTAGGGACCTACAAATGGTATGTTTAAGGAATGATTAATGAAAGGATTCCAAAATAGGTCCAAATTAAGCATGAAATTGCCTCTTTCTTCAATAGTATACATTTTTTTGTGCTAAATTTAGCCCCCACTTCGTAAAAGGATACTCATTCAAAAGATGGGAGAATGAAGCCCCTAGTATAATTATCTGCAAAACCACAACATTAGGAACCACCTCCTACAACATGAATTCATTAGTTGTCCAAAATTCCTCTTATGCAACTTCTAGAAATCAAATTTAAGGGTAGATGTATGCCCTCCCTTGATTCTTCTTGCTTTACAGGGGTTGAATCAAGGTAGCAATCTAGCCATGTAAAATAAATAAATCATATCATAGGGTATATCCAAGTACCATAGCACATAATGATAGATGATTGATGATGTTAGGTGTAGAATCATAATTCCAATGCATTAAACGGTGTCGAAAATGTAGTTCTCTAGCACATGTTATGTTGTTTTGAATAAAAAACACTTTATTAACTCTTAAGATATTAAAAACCCTAATTTCATACATAAGAGTGAAAAGAGTTAAAAGAGTTAAAAATGAAATAAATTGTCACTTACTTTGTCATTTTACCTTCTTTTAGCTTGAGAGCGATGAGAGAATAGTGAAAGATGTCAAGCAGATGGGCTATGAGCCTACAAGACTCGACATGCTACAGGACTAGGTGGAACACTACAAGTGTCATCATGAGGTGAGCCAATTCTGCTACCTTCACTTTACATTTACACAATTATTTAATTATTTTTATGGATTTCTAAGTTAATTTAGGATCTTGGAAAAAAATTTCACAAAGTGTCCCCTTTTTTCACAAAGTGTCCCTTTTGTTCGCAAAGTGTCCCTTTTGTTTGCAAAGTGTCCCTTTTGTTCACAAAGTGTCCCACTTTTTTCGCAAAGTGTCTTGTTTCTTCACGAAGTGTTCCAAAAGGGTTCTACAGTGTCTAGGGCCTTTAGGAAAGAAAACTAGATGGACTTTAGTACACTTTTATGATGAATAATGTAACATTTACAAATTTGAGATTGCTTATAGGGTGTATATTTAATTTATTGATAGGTATCGACCTATTTACATCAACATCTAGGGAGTAGACAACTTAGATTTCTTAGAGATCTAGCCCTCACACTTTTAGCGAAGGATACAAAGCACCTACAAGATGTGGGGATATACTAGGCATACCACATGCCCCCCATGAGGTACCATGATGCTATGTTGATGGTGCTAGCCAAGTGTTGGGATGCAGACACCTATACATTCCACCTTCTGACTAGTGAGATGACATTTACCCTAGAGGACATCCACTGTCTCCTTTGAGTTCCAATTCAGAGAGAGCATGCACACTTGTAGAGAGATCATACATTTTACAAGTAGAAGGTTGAAATGCAGTATTGTCTAGATGGGCCAGTGCACAATGAGTGAGTGAGAAGATGGATTGATCTTGCAATGCTATTATATTCATGAGACCCAATGGTGAGACAAATTATGATGCACACAGTTGCACTAGTACTCATCCCAGATGGTCGTGCAATGAACCTAGAGGGAGGACTAGTTCACTTGATATGTGGGATGATAGAGCACAACACAATATACACTTGGGGGTGTTGTATCCTAGTGCATTTTTACTATGATCTTGGATGGTTCATGTTTTAGGAGGTGGATAACATGGTACACTACACACTTCTATAGGTTTGGTGCCTTGAGCATATCACATGTACTAGACCTACCGACTTCCCTTGTCTAATAGAAGTGGGCTATCCTTAGGCCTTTGGCTAGATCCTCTATGACCGTTGTGGTAGTATAGGAATTTACACTTTTGGAGAGTGAGATTTGACCAATTGGAGGAGGATGAGATCCTCTAGAGACCTTATCATCTAACACTTTAGTGGCTAGATCACACGAGGCAATTAAGGAGATTATAGTCAAATAGATTTTTGGTTGGCCAAAACGATCATGTAGTATGTCCCTTCTACTATGATCGATTCATGCAACAATTTGGGAAGATTTAGAGATCACCTAGGGCTCAACCCTTTTTCAGAAGGTCTGTGCAGAGTTCCTGGAGACCAAGTGATATAGTATAGCTCACTTTAGACAATGTTGTCAAGAGTAACTCTGAGTACTCAGATCACGATCAACCTCTATTCTCTAATACAGATGACGTCAATGCCATAGGTGAGTATGAGGAGTAGTGGATAGTGTTAGGACCAACTCTTATATATTCGATTGATAAGCTTGTAGGCGATGTAGGACCATTGCCAGATGAGGGAGATGATAGAGAGGACAGGGCCGAGGAGACATGATATAAAGCTATAGACATATTTATTGATGTCATTGATGAGGAGTATGATGAGTATGTAGATCCTGATTATGATGGCCAAGATGGAGGTGAGGAGGGTCAGGACCAAGAGGACTAGGAGGAGGACAATGAGGAGGAGCCACTCCCGAGCAAGGATGATGAGGTAGTAGTTGAGGATCGACACAAGTGGGGAGATCCCTCGCCCATTAGTATGACTAGATCACGAGCAGTGGCTGCGAAAGGAATTAGTACCCACAGTCATGGAGAGGCTAGCACATCTTCCATGCCTCCTGCATAGGATGAGGTTGATATTTCTCATCCTATTAGAGATATAGGTAATGATATTGTATTTATGCATGTGCTTTGTTCTTTTGATTATTGTTTAGATATATATATATATCATTATGTGTACTAATTGTGTATTGTTTCTATCTTGTAGAAGCTACAAGAGATTGGTGGGATCTCTACTATCAAGCATCCACAAAGATAGTGCCAAAATCTATCAACAACGATGATATGGACTCAAAATATGTGCCCCCACCCATTGTGGATGAGGACCTAGAGTCACTTAGACCATACATGAGATTACGGTAGCATATGAGAGTTTGAGCAGGTGAGTCCACCGAGCTGATACTATAGAAGAGGAACAATAATCCCAAACCCCACCAAAGTTTGAGAGACTAGAGGTAGAGATAGCTCGACTACAAAAAAAGAGAGATCAGATAGCAGGGGAACATCAGGAGGCCCTGAGACAGATACGAGGCTTAGATTTTGCACTCAGATTTGGTGGATTGTGATCATGATCACATACAACTATCTCCCAACATATTGCTATCAGACCACTGTGAGTACCAAACCCTGAGGGGTTTGGTAGCCACAAACCTCAGTGACATTGTGTATATTGATGACATGTACATAAAAATTTATATATATATATATGTGTGTGTGTGTGTGTGTGTGTGTGTGTGTGAATTTGATGTTTTATTACTTGTCTTTATTTACAGAATGTTAAATAGCAATGTGATTAATTAAATAGCCTTTGTAAGATTAGTTAATTGATGTCTTCATGGTTTAACAAAGCTCATGTGATCTAATTAAAACTTACTATAGTTTCTTTTAAATACAACATGGGAATTATTTATGTTATGCCAAATTAAATGCACCTATGATTTAACTTAATATAGCACACAAAATGAATTGGAATAGTATGAAACCTAAATTAATTATAAAATAATTTAAATAATTACCTTAGTGCTCAAGACACACACATAACTAGTTGTCAAGAACAAAGCAATGTGAAAGCATATAGGATATAGTCCAATAGCTTTAGCAACACTGATTTACCATTCATACCATTCAAAGGGATTATACATAATACCGATGTAGATGCATGGTATTGATAGGGTCTTTGAGGGATGTACCATCTAGCATTGTTAATGTGTAAACGTCAGATCTGCAATTTATATTGATTATATAGGGTCCTAACCAATTAGGACTAAATTTTCCTTTTTCATCGTAGTTGATAGTAGTGTTTCATTAATTTTCATATAAGACTAAATCTCCCTTATTAAATGTATGATGGATGACATGGTGATTATGTTTACATTGTAATTGCTTACTATACGCTTGGAGATGCTCAAGAGTGTTAATGCACTATTCATCAAGCATTTTATGCTGGTGTAATCTATTTCCCTTATAGGTGTCACTATTGACAAGACCTTGAAGACCAATGCTTAATGTCAAGATTTCTAACTCCAAGGGCATAATCTCCTTGGTACCATAAAAAAGGTTGTAGGGTGGAGTTCCTATAGATGATCAAAAAATTGTTTGATAGGCCCATAATGCACATTATAATTACATGTGCCAATATTTGTGATGTTGGTTAACAGTTTTCTTGAGGATTTGTTCAAGAATCTTATTAGTTCTTTTAGCTTGACCATTAGATTGTTGGTAGTAAGGTGTTGAAAATAGATGTTGGCTATGAAATGTTTCTAGGAAGTTCTTCACATCATTGTTTTTAAATGGCATTCCATTGTCTAAAATTAATGTGAAAGGGAGTCCAAAATGAGAAATAATGTGTTACAATATGAAATGACATATCATATCAGCAGTGGTGGATCGAAGAGGAATAATTTCTACCCATTTTGTAAAATAATCATTTGTAGTAATTATAAACTTATGTCCAACAAAAGACAATGGTGATATTTTCCCAATTAGCTCCAATCCCCATATGGAGAAAGGCCAAATAGGGATTTGGCCACAGAGCTCAGAATGCAAGAGCATGAATCAAATTTTTGTCTTCTTGACATTTGTGACATCGCTTAACATACGCATAGCAATATTTTTCCATATGTTTCCAGTAGTATCCCATATGAAGGAGTTTTTGTAGTAAGGAATTTCCTCCAAAATGATCTCCACAGGTTCCCACATGAGCCTATTTGAATGCCATATTGATTTCAGAATCCCTAAGACATCTAAGTAAAATTCCATCAAAGGATCTTCCATATAACATGTCGGCAATGATTTTCTATTTGGTTGCTAATTGTTTTAAATAGGTTCAAGTGTTTTTTGTTGTTGGCTTGGGAATGGTGCCATCTTATAAATAGTTATATATGATATCATACCATTCACTCGAGTTGTCATTTATTTTTATTAACACGTCTTCAAATTTATCATTGATTGAGGGTTGTGTGATTGGATGAATAGTGAACGAGATGTCCTTTAAGGGATCTTGAGGTGATATAAGAGAAGCAACAATCGCCATTAGATCTGCATGCCGATTATCTTTTTGTGGGATGTTATCAATGATAAATGATTCAAATTGCATCAACAAGGTCATTGTGAGATCCTTATATTTTGATAATTTGTCATGTTTAGCTTGATAGACTCCATTTATTTGTTTGATCACTAATTGTGAATCACCAAATATCTTAATATCTTTGACACCCATGATTAAAGCAACATGCAATCCAACAATTAACGCCTCATATTTAGCTATGTTATTCATACATAGGAAATTTAATCTATAAAACAAGGGAATAGGCTTTCCTATGAGTGGAATTAGTATAACCCTGGCACTAGAGCCTATTCTATACTTGGATTCCTTACAATATAATTCTCATGTAGGAACCTCTATTTTCAACACACTGTTATTGGGAAAAGAGTCACTGCTAAGTAGTGCTAGAGGAGAAGGAGCATCGCCTAAGTGGTCAGTCAAGCCTTGACCCTCGATTTATTTTTATGAGACAAAATTAAGGTCAAACTAAGTAAACAACATTTCCCATTTAGCTAGACATCCTGATAAGTTTGTTTTATTAGAAATATGTTTGAGAGGATCAAATTTTTTCATGACTTGTATTTATGCATTTAGTAAATAGTGTCACAACCTACTAGTAGTGAATACAAGAGCCTAAAATTGTTTTTCAATTGGTGTGTACTATGTTTCATAATCTATCAGAGTTTGGATAATGTAATAAACAAGATGTTCTTTACCACTTTCATCTTGTTGGTCCAATACTATTGCCAGAGCATGGGCTGATGTGGCTATATAAAGTATGAACTATTTGTTTGGCATAGTGGGTTGTAAAATGGGTGGAGTTGCAAGGTATTCTTTCAAACTATAAAATTCTTGTTTGTAATCCTCATTCCAATCAAAATGTACATCCTTTTTGAGGATATGTGTGAAAGGTAACATTCTATCAACTAAGGATGTGACAAAATCACAAATGGCTTGAATTCTTCCGTATAATGTGCACAATTGAGAAATGTTTCTATTAGGTGGCATGTTTATTATAGCATCAATTTTCTTTTTGTTAACCTCAATGCCTCTATGAGATATGATAAACCCTAAAATTGTTTCACTATCTACTCCAAAGACACTTTTTCAGATTTAGTCTCATGTTGTATTTGTGCATCCATTCAAAAAAAAATCAAAGGAAACTCACATTGTCTTGTCTTGTTAACAATTTGTCTAGGATGTCATCAACATAGTTTTCCAAGATTTTATGTATGTAATCATGCAATATTAATGTCATAGCTTTTTGATAGGTTATGCATGCATTCTTTAATCCAAAAGGAATCATAATCCAACAAAATTTCCCCTAAACGATTGTGAATGTTGTCTTATATTGATCTTGTGGGTTGATAAATATTAGATTATATCTAGAAAATCCATCAATGAATGACAACAAAGCATGTCCCACAGTTGAATCCACTATCATTTCAGTATTAGGAAGGGGAAAATCATCCTTTAAAGAGGCTTTATTCAAGTCATGAATATTTGTACACATCCTAATATGATTTTTAGGTTTTACAACCGCAATAATGTTTGAGATCCATCAAGGAGTTTTTCAAGTTCTCCTTTAACAAGAAAGCCTATTTTAGGATTCATTTTTCATATCTTTTCTTGAACAGGCTTAGAATTTTAAGTAAGAACTATGTTATGTGTCACTATCTTTGGATCTATTCCTAGCATGCTGAAATATTTCCAAGAAAAAAGTTCAGGAAATTCATGAAACAAGGTTGCTTTCTCATCTTGTTCTTAATCATCAAGGCATTTCCCTATCTTAATGACTATTTCATTATCATCTAAGTCCATTGGTGTGTCAATTGTATCTCCCAAGGGAAGCTCATTTGACTTAGGAAATTCAGGATCATATGGTTCCATGCTTGTGTCTTTCTCATTCGTATCAATATCTTTTTGCTTGGTACTATCATAGCACATGTAACTTTTTTCTTTGAATAAGATGCTTTATTAGAAGCACCTAACATTTGTTTCAAAGCTTCATCATTGTCAAAGTACTCCCATGATAGTGGTAAATCCATATCAAGTAATTCAAGATGCTTTAGTGTGAGATTGATTCTTGGTTTACATGTGATGGTATTGATGTTTAGCAACAGTCATTGATTTGCTTTGGTTGTCTTAGAAAATGAATTTACCAAACCAGCCTTTGTCTCTTGTGTATTAGGTTCTATAGGAACTCGAATCCCTTTTTCATGCTTTCCACATCCTTTACCATTGTATCCCAATTGTTTCATGAGTTCATAACCTTTTCCATAAAATATTTCCATTTCTTTCGAGTTAGGTAGATTTTGATAACCTATCTCATTGAAATTTTTGTGTAAGTTGTATTTTCTTCCAAAGTAGATGAGGTAGATGCTTGAGAAGATTCTTTTGAATTCTGAGTTGACATAACCATTGTTGTTCTTGTTTCTCATCCTCTTTTCATGTGATTATGTATTCATCCATAAGGGAAAAATATTACATGGGTTCTTCTTGTTTGTTGGTTTCAAGAGGTTCTATGTGAGATTTTGGAATCAATGTGCTCAAAAAATTTGTTGTTCCTTTTTCAAGTTGTAAAAAAATTTTAGGCTCGGGGTCTATTTCAACTTGATAAACTTTTTTGTTATATACATATTTCATTATTCAATGAAGGGTCGAAGGCACTGCATGCATCTCATGAATCCATGGTGTTCCCAAAATAATATTGTATGAAAGGTCATAGGGCATGACATGAATAGGAGTTTATAGAGTAGCCATTCCAACTGTAATAGGTAAAGCAATTACACCGAGGGGTTGCTTTGTGATATTGTCAAATCCTCTAATAGATAAGGAATTAGATTTGAATTGTGATTTATCTACATGTAATCTATTTATAAGTTTCACACTGCACACATTAAGAGCAAAGCTATTGTCAACAAGGGTCCGTTTGATGCCTATTCGGTTGAACTAGGCTATTATAATAAAGGATTCATTTTGATTCCTTAATTCTAATGAAGGGAGCTCATGTTGATGGAAGGTAATGTCTACAGTAATTGTATTCATTCCTTGTATTAGAGCTACCACATCATTTGCATTAGTACTAGGAGGAACCGCTATTTGCTACAAGGTTGTTTGGAGCATAGTCTGATAGTTTGGTGAATTTTGAAGAAGGTCCCAAAAGAATATCTTTGCAAGAGTATTTTTAAGTTTTTCAACAAGATCATACTCCCTAAGGTGTGAATTTAAGTGACGAGCACTAAGCAGTATGGGATTGGGTAAAGGTAAGGGTGTTGGGGTGGATTGTTGTGGTTGCAGATTATTTCTAGTGTAATGTGTGTGAGCAACAACATCAAGCTTAGGTGGGTAAAGGGTAAACTCAGGTTTAGGTGGAGGTTGATACTTATGTGAAGGTGGGTAAAGGATAGTTAGTTGAGGTTGAATTACATTAACATATTTTGTTTTAAGTTTCTCACAAAAAACCTCAGTGGATGGCTTTTGTGAAATGAAGTCTTGAAGAGCTTCATCTAATATGTCAAAGTCATCACTACTAAAAGGTTTGGGATTTAAGTTATCATTGGTTGGGTTGGGTTTTTCATCACAAACCTTAGTGGATGAATTGAGTGGAGGAACCCCTATAGAGATTCTTCTAACTTATCCAAGTCATCACTACTAAAAGGTTTGGAAAATATAGTTTTGCTAAAGTGAAGCATTTTCTTGATTCTTTCATTAGATGTTTTTAGGTTTTTGTTTGCATTTTTTGATGAATATGGTCTAAATGAACTAGGAACTAAGGCTAAAAATGAGAATTGTAAAAATATAATTCTATCCATAATGGCCATGAAAATAAATGATACTAGTTCTAATGATTGCAATGTAACAAAAAATAATTTGAAATGAAACCAAAAAGTAACAACTTAAGAATCTGGTAATTGAATTCTACAAACAATGATGCAAAATGTGTACTAGGACTAAGTCACCCAGGGTGGTGAGTTAGTCCCAGTAGGGGTATTTTTTTAAGTTTTTCTAAATTTTTTGATGGATGCTTATGTGTTTGATACTGTATATTTAAAATATAAAGTGCAGATGCAAAATTTCATTATTTTGCAAGGAAATGAAGTGCCATAATGCAAGCATAAATGAGCTTCTCACTAATGCAAAGTATGAAATCCTAGAATGAAAATTAAACAATGTAAAATGCAATGCAATGCAATTATAGGATGTAAATGCACTTGAAATCAAAAATATAATGTTCTAAATGCAAGTTCACCAAAGTGAACCATACATTTTTGGGGATAGGCACTCTCTTACACTTCTAGGGTTTTGCACCTAAACGAAGAAAGGTATCCCAAAAATCTATGGGGTCCACTCAATACTAATGTGAATATGATTCAAATATGCCTAAATGGAATGTCCTAAATGCAAAGAACTAATAAATGAGATGAATTATTAAACCAAAACTTAAGAAATGCAAGATGTTTGAAAACACATTGTGATATGTAGAAAGACAGATTAAATATAATATAAAACAAGATAAAGAAGCCAAATAGAAAGAGTGCACCTAGAAACTGAAAGAGGAAGGGGTGAAGACTATAGATGCTTCTAAAATTCTAGAAAATGTGATTTTTTGGCCAATTAGGACACTTACACCAAGTTGGGCGACTTAGTCCCAAATATGGAAAACTACACCAGAGCCTGTTTCAGCCAAATGGGTATCCAAATCTATAGAAAATTCTGAAAAAAATGTATAGTGGGACTAAGTCACTAGGCTTGGTGACTTAGTCCACTTTGTCTTTTTTGAAAATCTAGAAGTGGAAACAAATACTCCCAGTCTGCACTTTATTCTTCGACTGAAACCCAGATCCGAATCTACAAAAACAATTGCAAAATAGAATATAATTTGGTTTCTAATGGGGGATTTCCTTAGTCAAAACCCTATTTGGTATTTAAACCTTCAAAGAGATAATGAAATATGTTGTAAAACCCTAGCGCTAAGTGCACCAAAGACTAGGACATCTGAAGCAATATGCAACCCTATTCTAGCATGCAAGAATAAGATGCATAAATGAAATTATAATGATTTAAGATTCATTCCAAGTGAACCTAAATCACATTAGAAATGAATATTAATAACATTCAAACCTTCCTTAGGCTGAAAATAGAGAGAAAATGGAAGATGGAATCACTTAGAAAACAAGTCCTTAGGCCTTGTTTGTTCGCTAGTTGCATCTCCCTAACTTAGAATTCTTCATGATTGTCCATAGGAATCAATGATCAACCCTTGAAATTGCAATATCTTGGAAAAAAAGTGAGCTTGAAGACATGCAAAAACCCTAGATTGCTTCCATAAAGCCTTGATTTGTTGTAGATATACTAATAAATCTTGTTGTGAAAGATATTTAACACTTGCCTCTTGAATTTTTTTGTTGAAATGATTAAATATTGTTAAAAATGACCTAAAACTTATATTTATAGGAATAAATACCTAATTATTCATTATTTAGACCTCATAGGCTGACATCCATCAAAAATTTGAATCAAGTTGGCAATTTTCCTGCTCAAAATTGAAAAATCCCCCAAAAGGTACTAAGTCGCCACCCTAGGCGATAGTCCCACTAGAGGTTTTTAAGGTGAGTTTTCTATAATTTAAATAATTTGATTGTTATTTGTGAGGATTTGTATGATTTTTGAGTGGAATAAGCCTCAAGGTCTAAAATAATGAGTCTTAGGGGCCTATAAATGGTAAGTTTAAGGAATGATTAATGCAAGGATGCCACAATAGGTCCAAATTAAGTGTGAAATTGCCTCTTTCTTCAAGAGTATACAATTTTTTTGTGCTATGCCAACTTAAAAAATTGAACCTATG
This sequence comes from Sequoia sempervirens, assembly GCA_007258455.2. NCBI lineage: Eukaryota > Viridiplantae > Streptophyta > Pinopsida > Cupressales > Cupressaceae > Sequoia > Sequoia sempervirens. The sequence goes on from VDFB02271358.1 coordinate 462,918,307, forward strand.
AAAGAGGAAACATAAGAAATGGAAACCATGTCAAAATTAGCAGATGATGATTAGGGTTCCTCGAAATTTACACCTTCATTTATAGGAGAATATATAATCACAAGAAAAGAGGATGAAAAACAAAAGCAACCAATGGTTATGTGAACAAAAAACTCAAGAGAAAACTCACAAGCATCTACCTCACCCATTCTTGATGAAGAAACAAGCTACACAAAAAACTTTTATGAGATAGATTATCAACAATCACCAAACCCGAAAGAAATGGAAAAATATTTTGGGAGAGGTTATGAACTTATGAAGCAATTGTGTTATAGTGGAAAAGGATGTGGAAAGAAAGAACAAGGAATTCATGTGCAGACTATAGATCCTAACATGCAATAAATGAAAAATGGTTTGGGATATTGTCCTTCTAAGACAATGCAAGCAAATAAGAGACCTTCATTAAACATTAAAACAATTATGTGTAAACCAAAAATCAATCTCACTTTGAAGCATCCAAAATTGCTTGACATGAATTCTAAACCATCATGGGAATACTTTGAAGATGACAAATCCTTGAAAATAATGCTAGGATTTTATGATAAACCATCTACTCGTCCTCACAAGAAAAAGGTTACGTGTGCTATGATAAGTACCAAACAAAATGATGAAGAAAAGGAGAACGGTGAGATAGACATGAATAATGAAGAATAAAACCCTGAATTTTTTAGATCAAACACACTTCCTTTAGGAGATACAGTGGATATAGCGATGGACATCAATGATAAAGAGAAATTAATTAAGGTAGGAAAATGCATTGATTATGGAGAAAAATAGGATACTGCAACTTTGCTTCATTACTTTCCTGAAATTTTTTCTTGGACTTATTTGAATATGTCAAGAATTGATCCTAAGATTGTAACACACAACATAGTCCTTGTTGAAAATACTAAGCCCATTAGATAGAAGATTCAAAAAATGAACCCTAATATAGCCTTGCTAGTTAAGGGAGAAAATGAAAAAAACCTTGAGGTTGGTTTCAAAAGACCTATAGATTATTCTCCATTGATCATAAACATTTCCACAGTCACAAAACTTGACAATTGTATTAGGATGTGTACATTTTTTTGTGATTTGAATAAATTATCTTTAAAAGATGACTTTCCTCTTCCTAATATTGTCATGATAGTAGACTCAGTTGTGATACACGCTTTGTTGTCATTCGTGGATGGATTTTTTGGATATAATAAAATCTTTATCAACCCTCAAGATCAGTACAAAACAACATTCACAATTATTTGGGGAAAATTTTGTTGGGTTATGATGCCTTTTGGATTTAAGAATGTGGGCACAACATATCAACAAGCTATGAAATTGATATTCCATGACTACATACATAAGATTTTGGAAGATTACGTTGATGATATATTCTAGCTAAATCTTTAACAAGAAAAGACAATGTGAATGTTCTTCGAAATATCTTTGAGTGAATTCGAAAATACAACATGAGATTGAATCTAAAAAAGTATCTTTGGTGTAGATAGTGGAAAACTTTTAGGTTTTATCTTATCTCACAAAGGCATTGAGGTGGACATAAAGAATATCAAGATTCTATCATTAACATGCCACCTCCTAGAAATATCTCTCAATTGTGTACCTTACAAGGAATAATTCAATTCATTTGATGATTTGTAGCATCCTTAGCAGATCGAACATTACCATTTACACATCTTCTCAAGATAGGCATACATTTCGATTGGAACAAGGATTGTAAATAGGATTTTGAGAGTTTGAAAGATTATCTTGTACCTCCACCTGCTTCATAACTTGCTTTGACAAACAAACCATTCATCCTTTATACATCAGCATCAACCCATGCTCTTGTAGCATTGTTGGCTCAACAAAATGAAAAGGGTAAAGAACATCATGTTTACTACATTAATAGAACATTGATTCATTATCAGAAATGATACACAACAATTGAAAAAAAATGTTTGGACCTTGTATTCACTACCAATAAGTTGCAACATTACTTATTTAATGCCAAAATAGAAGTAATGACAAAGTTTGACCCTTTAAAAAACCTTTTTAGTAAAATAGACTTATCAAGATGCTTAGCTAAGTGGGTAATGTTGTTGATTGAGTTTGACCTTAAATTTGTTTCACAAAAAGCAATTAAGGGACAAGCCTTGATCGACCAGTTGGTTGATGCTCCTTCCTCTTTAGCATTACTTGGTAATGATTCTTTCCCTAATGATAACATGTTGACAATTGAAGAAGATGCATGGGAATTGTATTTTGGCATATCTAAGTGCAGAACTGTCTCTGGCATAGGGGTTATAATAAAATCACCTAAAAAAGAGCTTATTCCCTTATCATATCACTTAAACTTCCTATGTCCAAATGATACCATTGAGTATGAAGCATTACTTGTTGAACTGTGTGTCGATCTAGTTATGGGTGCTAGAGTCATTAAGATATTTGGTGATTCAAAATTAATCATCAAACAAATAAATGAAACATATCACACGAAACATGAAAAATTATCAAAATACAAGGATCTCACAATGAAAATATTAGAGAAGTTTGATCATTCACCATTGATAACATCCCTCAAAAAGATAATTGTCATGTGAATGCAATGGAAAGTGTAGCTTCTCTTATATCCTCGAAAGATCATTCAAAAGACTTCACTTTCATTGTACATACAATTATCACACCATCAATCAAAGATAAAGTAGATGAAGTATTGGCAACAACAATCAAAAACTCGAGTGAATGTAATGATATGATATTTAATTATTTGAAAGATGGTACCTTTCCCAAGCCAAAAAATTAAAAAAACTCGCTCTTGTCTTTGAAAATTTGTGTCTAGATACATCATCCTGGTGAACATATTATATAAGTAGTCCTTTGATGGCCTTTTACTTAGGTGTCTTCAATAATCCAAAATACCTATAGCACTTGAACAAGCTCATGGAGGTGCTTGTGGGGGGAATTTTGTAGGAAGATCATTAGTTCAAAAGCTAATCAACATAGGATATTACTGGAAGAATATGGAACAAGATTGGTTTGAATACATTAAGAAATGTCACAAATGTCAAGAGCATCAAAATTTAATTCATGCTCCTACTTCTGAGCTTCATGAACAAGTTCCTATTTGGCTATTCTCAATGTGGGGTTTGGATATTATTGGAAAAATATCTCCACCTCCATCCATTGGACATACATTCATAATCATGGTGAAAAATTATTTCACGAAATGGGTAGAATTTATTCCCTTTCTTTTAACAATAGCTAATGTAATATGTTTTTTCATATTGGAACACATTATTGCTCACTTTGGACTTCCTTCTGCATTAGTTTCGGACAATGGGACACCATTTAAGAACAATGATGTGAGGAATTTATTAGATATATTTAATATACAACATCTATTCTCAATGCCTTACTACCAGAAATCTAATGGACAAGTTGAATCAACTAAAAAAACTCTTAAAAAAATCCTAAGAAAGATAGTGAACAAACATAATAAATACTTGCATATGCAACTAATATACACATTATGGGCTTATCGCACTAGTACAAAACTTCAAAAGGAAACACACCTTACAACCTTGTTTATGGTTCTGAGGCAATTACACCCCTAGAGTTAGAGATTCTCTCCTTAAGAATTGGTCTTCAAGGGCTAATTGATGACAATACTTATAGGGAACAATGATTACACCAACTTTAAATGCTCGATGAAAGGCGCATCAATGCCCTAAATCATTTTCAAGCTTGTCATAATAAAATGTAACGAAGTTATAATGACCATTTCATTCCTTGCTCATTCAACAAGGGTGATTTGGTGCTCTATGAAAATCAACTAAATGTCAATGCTAACTCGACAAAGAAAGGAAAGTTTAGCCCTAATTGGTTAGGACCTTATGTAGTTCAAGAGAGCTATGGGTTTGGAGCATACTTGATATCCAAAATTGATGGTACACCCCTTTGGGAACCTATTAATGTTGCACATTTATGTCAGTACTATGCCTAGCCTTTCTGAATTGTGTGAGTTCTTAAAGCAGTATCATTAGAGATAAGGGATAGTATTCCATTGTCTCCCGCACATGCTTCATTCATAACACATAGTTCTTTGTGTCTTAAAATTTGGAGTAGTATGTCCAATGTGGTTTTTTATTCTTACTTTAGGCATCATGTTATTCAAACCTTATGTTGTATGTTATGTTAGGTTAAATCCTTATTTGCATTTAATATTCTACAATTAAATCATAAGTGCATTTAATTTAACATAACATACTACATCATAAAGTTAAGAAAACTTAAGAGAAGTCATGTTAGATCATGGATATATTTATTGAATAGTCTAATAGATATTATTTAATAAATCACATTGTCATCTAACACATAAATATTAAAAATCCAAGCATGCTCATATATATATATATATATATATATAAATTTTTAATACATCTCATCAATAGTACAAAATCACTATGGCTTATGACTATTGCATCCCTCGAGATGTGGTGTTTGTATCTTTTGAGAGATGGTGGTGTGTGATTGGGATCTACTCATGGTACACATCTCCCACATAGTCCATAGTTCCCCACATAACTCACCCTCATGTATTAGTGCCTCCACACACTCTCACTCTTTGCAATTGCTCGACCTAAGACTATAAGATAGCCTCTCTCTCAAATAATCAATCTACTAGAGCCTCCTCTAACTCTACTACCAGTGCTAATACCTAACTCTCAGCCTGATCAACACACCTAGATACACCATCATATGCTCCCTTGAGTCTCACATAAGGCTCAAACAGATCCATGTGCTCCACCATGAAAGGTGGGGACATGTACTTTGTGGTCATAGCCTCATCTAAACAAAGCAGTGGCACTATCTTTGTAGCTGTATGTCAGAAGAGATCCTCATGATCTATCATCAACCTTACAAGATAGAAATCATAAGAATAATCAATATACATAACAATAATATATACATATACATGAGCATGATATGCATAAAAAACATAAAGCACAATAATAAATATCATCACTTGGGTCTGTAGCATGATCTGTATGAATCTCAAATGCCCTACTGCTCTCTACATTCTCTTAGACATTAGCATGCGTAGACTATGACCTCGTCACCCATGTGGGAACTATATCTCTCCACTTAGGTCTAGGAGAACTAGCCTCACCTTTTTCACTATCCTTGCTTGTCACTTGGCTCTTCTCATCCTTTGTCTCCTCATCATCCTCCCCTCCCTCATAATCGTTGTCCTCCCCTAACTCCTCATCCTCCTCTAGGAATAGATCTACTATATCTACCCCCTTCCCGACTCTCAATCCTCCTCCCCTAGATCTGGTAGATATCACATAAAGCCCATAGGATAGTCCGTAGGAAATATAGCTATTGGCCAAACCACCTCCCACCACTCATCATACTCTTGTGTCATGCTGACGTAGTCCATGTTGGAGACTAGGGGCATGCCTGTATACTCCTCCTTTGCATCGCTCTAGAAGACATTAGTCATCCACTATTAGTCATTTAGGATCCCCTAGTCTATGAGCACTCCATACTAACCGTCTATATGAAGAATGTAGTAATGTTCATCTTTGTATCTTCCTAAACTACCTCATGATGCAATCGTATTAGAAGGGTCTCACTATGTGATCACAACATCCCAGTAAAAATCTATCCCTCTACATTTTCCTCATCTATCCTATAGTTTCAAACTATAATAGCTCAGTCAGATAGGGTTTCCATACAATGTCCTCCTTTCCTAGTTTGTCAAAACTAACCCTCCATAAACATACATGACTGTGTTGTCATGATGTCTTAGGGGATAATTGAAGGCCCATGGGTATCCCATTGCTATGGAAATTGGGAATCCTATAGGCCTAGTATATGTAATGTGCTCTAGGAACTAGGTTTGTAGTATGGTGTAGTGCAACATGTTGTTGTTTAGCTCTCCATAAGTAAACTAACCCAAGTCATAGTACAAGTGTGCCAATATGCTCTAACCCCATGTGAAGACGACATGGTAGTGCTCCATGTAATGAATTATGTGCACTAGCCACCCCTCTAGATGTGCTTTAGGGCTATTTTGGACTAGTAACAATTCTATTGTAAAAATCAAGATGCATTTGACTAGTAGTGAATGTGCATGGAGCAGCCATGATAGCTCAATCCACAGTCCCACGATCATGCAACAAACTAATTTTCCTAGGCAATACTCGGTGTCAAATTGCATCTCCTCAAAACTCCTGCCCTACACTAGGAATATCCTCTCTCCTTGGATAGGCACTCATAGTATGTAGTGCACGTTGTCTAATGTGCAGGTTTCCATGTCCCATCTCTCCGCTAGTTCCATTAGCATGGCATCATGATACCACATGGCTAGCAAGAGATAGGCCTAGTAGAGGCCCATCTCTTAGAGGATCTACATATCCTCCTCAGGTAGTTGATCGACAAGCTCTCATAAATGGCTAAATGTGTGACCTCCTAGGTGTTGGCATGATTGGGGTGTGGTCTTCCATAGAAAATAAGAAATATTTCATATAAAACATCTTAAAATATTAAATTTGTGCTTTAATGGTCAAAAAGTGTGCCAAAGTTGCTCTAGGATATCTTAATTAAGGGTTCTAGACACTTTATTCCTTAACTAGGACACTTTGCGACAAAGTGGAACACTTTGGAACAATCTAAAAAAATGAAAGAAAAACCCTCCATAGACTATAAATTCATCTAAAAATTTCATGAAAACATTAAAAATTGATTAAATCAAAGTATAGAGAAGGCGGAATCTACTCAAAGTAGGCTATAGTTCGCCCTGTGCGACCACCTCCTATAGAAGCTCGATCTATGGATAGGTGGATGGGCATCTACTTGGCATGGTGAATCACTCTACTCCAAGCTTCTTTTGCAAAAAGGTAAAAGATAAAATGAATGAAATTTACCTTCTCATTTATCTTTTTATACATGCATTTTTAGGTCACTTTTTGTTAACAAGAAAAAAAGTGCTTTTACTTAAACTGACATATTAGGCATCTACCCATGAATGTAATTTTCTAGGAAAGTTAGATAAGAGGATTATTTTTGAGCTACTAATGAATCTATGATGCAGGATGTGGTTCCTAACATTGTGGTTTTATAGGTAACTACAGTGGGGGATTCATTCTCCCTATCAATCCATATGAGTATCCTTTTATAAAGTTACTTGTTGAAGTACTTTAGCTTGCATAGGCACGTAGTGTCATATGGGAACTAAAGTGGGGGCTAAAAGTAGTGTAGAAAAATGAATACCTTTACATTTTCACAGTTGATTTGGATCTATTTTGGCACCCCTTGCATTAAAATCCCTTTAGGTCACTTTTTTTGGGCCCCTAAGACCCCTTTTTGTGCATCCCAAGGCATATTTCAACTATAAACCAAACCAAAATCCATAAACATATATTAATATTGGTAACCCACCTTTTAAATTTGTAAAATAAGCCTTGCAGGACCAAGAAACCCTTGGGGGCGTCTTAGTCCCGAGTGCTTTATTTTTTGAGAATTAAGAGCGAGAAATGAAAAATATTTGAATTAATTTGGCTTTTTGTCAGCCTTTGGGATCTAATATTTGAGTTATTAGATAGCAATTCCTATACAAGTAAGATTCACACCCCCATTTTCACATAATTTGAAGATAAGTAAGCAAGTGGGAGAAAATCAAGAAGGAGAGTTTCAAGAAGCAAGGAATTGAAGTCTTGGAGCAGCCTTCTATAGTTTTTTTGCAATTTTTTCAAGTTCATTATCAAGTCAAGATCTAGCATTGCCAAAGATTAACAATGAATGCCTATGGAGGATCATGAGAGATTCTAGGTTGGAGATGTAACTAGCCATTTTTCTAATCCTAAGGACTTGTTTCTTGATTGATTCCATCTTCAATTATTGTTCTATTTTCTTGGTAAGGAAGGTACATTTCATTCTTATGACTTATTAGGGTGATTAGCGATCTCTTTTGTAGGTCACTTTCATTTACATCTTAGGAATTCTATTCTAAGAAATTTGAATAGGGCTTTTGCATGTTCTATCTTGCATAATATTAGACACACTAAAGATTAAGTCACGCACACATTTCCATTTTTCAGATTTATGCATTTTCATTAAGGTTTAATTACTAAACAAGGGGTTTAACTAAGGAAAACCCCAATAAAAAATAAATCCAATTTCCCATGTTTTGCAGGTTACGTTGCAAGTTCAGATCTAAGGACTTGGTGGAAAAGGAAGTGTAGAGCTTGGATCTTGAGACCATATTCAAAAAATTTAGAAATTCACATTAGAACTAAGATGGTAGCAAAGGCGTCTTAGTCCAGGTGGAATTTTGTAGAGATTCATTCATATTCTATTTTGGCATCTGAAGATTCTACATCTGCCCCAACAAACAGTAGCAAGACTAAGACAATAGTAAGGGCATCTTTTTCCTCCATAACACTTTTAGACAACATCTTTGCATTTCTAGAATCCTCAATGTTGCATTTCCAAACTTCCTGGGTACACACATCCTAACTTGTTGCATAATTTTATCATTTGCACTCACCATTTTTCTTTCATTATTAGGTTTTGTGAGTTGAATGCTTATTTTTCTTTTCCAAGCATTTTCTTGGTGGTGAACCCCTAAAAGCTTAAAGGATCCCTTCCTAGGTTTTCCTTGTTGAGAATTGAGGGTATGTGCAGGATCATCATGGAAAAAATAGGCCTTTAAGTGGCAAAAAATTTAGAAAAATTAGAGTTAGGCAACTTGACATAAAAATTTGAATAAGTTATCTATATTATTTCAAAAATATGTAAAAACAATTTTTTTAGCAAATTGAATATAGTTTATAAACTACTAGGTTTTTTAAAAAAAAAAAATCTATTTGGTGAAAATTTGAAATTTCAACAGTAGTACTTAAATTTAAGGGAAAAAATAAGAAGTAGGTGTCTGTCTGACTACCCTAACCACAATAATTTAATGACAATATTTTTTTATAATATTTTAGATATAAGTAGAGGACTTATGTCCTGATGTGATGCATATTTTTTTGTAATTTTTTTCCAAGTAAATAATTAATTATGAATTTTTTATTACAACTTTTAAAAAAATATAAAAACTTGTATGTCTAACCACCTTAACTTCGTCAAAACTTCATAAAATTCATTTCTTTTTTTAAATCCTATAATATGCGAAGCATAGAATGTGATGCAAGTTTTGGATTAAAAAATGTGATATCGTTTAAAAGCTATAGATGTTTTTCAATCAACCTATCAATCAGGACTTTAGTTGTAATTCAAATAGAATATAAATAATAATAAGTTATTAAATTCAAAGTAAAGCATAATTTATATTGGTGGAAATCTGAGAATCTCCTTTAAAAACCCTTTTTGTTTCATCAATTTTGTGTATAAAAAAAAGTCATCAGCCACATACCCTTCAAAAACCCATCATATCGCCACTTTTTGGCCCATCATGATCCTGCACATACCCTTGATTGACCTTGTGAGGTTGATATTCAATCCAATTAGGGTTCCTAGGACATAATTGAATGATCGAAGGAGAATAGTGGGCTTCTCTCACACCCCTATTTTCTTTCCAATTCATCATCAATATGATTACCCTTAACACTAACTAAAACAACTATTCTTATATCTAGATGAAACCATATAAAAGACAATTGTACAAAAATCTAGGGCTAATCATTATGAGACTTAAGTTTTGCATTTATATGATTATCGATATCAACATGAAAATAAAAAATTAGGGACGAGTTCCATATTCAATTAAACATCTAAATCAACATGTCAATACAAAATTTAGGGTTGTGACATCCCTCCCCACTAAATATAGTCATCTTCCTGATGATGGAGGTATGTAAGCAAAACAAAATATCAAAAGAGATGAGGATAAAAGTGTTAAATTTTTGCAAAATCCTCCATGTAGTATTGTCTTTAGAATCTACTAAGATGACTACTATTGTATTAAAAAAACAAAGAAGACTGCTATTGACATTGAGAAATCAAGTAAATACACTTAGAACAATTCCCTTTACAAGGTGGTTGATGTTGAGGGGGCCTCTGGTGGTTTGGTTATGATGTGGAAACCCTTCCTCAATGGTTTTCTAATTTCTAAGAATAGAAACTTCCTTAATGTTCATTTCTATCAGAGTTTTGGTCTTCATGAGTGGATTCTTTCTAATATCTATGTGCCTAATAATGATGTCCTTTGAAGAAATACTTTGGATGATCTATTGGGATGTTGAAGCACTTTCTCACATAGTCACTAGATGGTGTTTGGTAACTTTAATGCTCCTCTCTACCCCTTAGAGAAGATGGGGGGAATATGGAACTGACTAATAGTATGTTGGATCTTAATAACTTCATTTTGGTTGGTAGTCTATTTGAAATTGAACTTGTTGGGGTCTCTTTCTTTTGGTCCAACAAAAGGGTCAAAGATAATCTTATTTAGGTCAAACTTGATCATTTTCTGGTGTCCTCCAACTAGGATGTATTTTCCTCTCTCTTTATCCTCTCTCCTGAGGATCTGCTCTAATCACACTCCTTAGCATCTTCATTGGAACACTCCTCCTCCTAAGGCCAAGTTCCCCTTTTAGTTTGAATTGATTTGGTCACATCATCATCTTCTTAAAGAGATCCTAAAGGATTGGTGGAATATAATGGTTCATGGTTCCATTATGTTTAGACTTGCCTTCAAAATGAAAGTCCTCAAAGATAAACCTAAAAGGTTAGAGCAAGAATTATTTTGGTAATATATTTGATCAAAAAAAAATTATGGAGTAGCTTAGAAAGGTTCACAAGGAATAGAAGTGGGATCCCTTGTATATTTGGTCAATAAGGAAAATAATTTGTCAAGTGACCTTCACAACATTATTGAGAAGGAAGAGATTTATTGGAAGTAGAGGGCTAGAAACCAATGGTTTTGTGAGGGGGAAAAGATCGCTAGGATTTTTCGTATGACTACTTCTAGACATCATAAGTGGAATTCCATTACTGAATTAATCTATAAGGATGGTTCTCTAAATTTTGAGGAAGATATTTCTCAGGCTAGTGTCAATTTCTTTCACAATCAACTAAACTCAGCCATGACTGATAATCTGGTTGAAAATAATTTGGAGGTTATTTCTCATGTTGTGTCCCCACAGGATGTTATGTTCATGGAAAGAGGTGTTTTAGGATGAGATTAGGGATGTTGTCTTTTCTCTTATCCCTTTGAAGGCTTCAGTCCCCGATGGCTTCCCTCATTTATTCTTTTAGAAGTATTGGAATATTATTGGTCATGATGTTACCTTGGCTACTAAGGAATTCCTCTCCTCTAGTAACATTTTCAAGCATCTCAATAACACTTTCATTGTACTCATTCAAAAACATGTTGGTACCAATAGACTATCCAAATTTTGGCCTATCAACCTTTTTAACATCTTATATATAATTTTATCTAAACTGCTAGTCAATCATATTAAACCTTCTCTTGATAAGTTGGTCAACCTTTCCCAAAAAGGTTTTGTCCCAGGCCAAAAAAAATTTGATCTTTTCATGTCAGTCCATGAAAATATTAATTCCATGACTAATATCAAGAAATATAGTATGGCCCTCAAAATTGATATTCCAAAGCCTATGATAAAGTGTCCTAGAATTTTCTATTTTAAGTCATATGAAGATTCAGGTTCTCTAGAAAAATCATAAAGCTTATTCAATTTTGTACCACTTCTCCCATGTTCTCTATGGTACTTAATGGTAATATGTGATATTTTTTTAAGCATCTAGTGAGATATAGTAAGGGGATCCCTTGTCCCCTAATCACTTTATTTTGATAATTGAAGTCCTTGGTTGCAATATTACAAAAGGGGTCCTGAATAGTACTGTAGCTATATTTCCCCCCTCTTTTATTTGATAGTTGACTTCTCATCAACAGTTCATGGATGACACAATTATTTTAGAGAAATCCATGGTGGAAGAGGCTAAGGGATGAATCCATACTCATTAAAAATTTCCTTTGACTTCTGGCCATTGTATTAATCTCACCAAAACTGCTATTTTCTTCATAAATGTTCCCCCTCAACTCTAAAATAGGATCTCAAGGATTCTTAATTGCCAAATCCTTTCCCTCCCCTTAACCTACCAGGGAATGCCCCTCACTATAAACAAGGTTGATAATTTTGTGTGGTCTAACTTACTGTAAAGAGTCCAAAGAAAGTTAGCAGCTTGGAATGGGGCCCGTCCTTAGCAACATAGGTAAACTTATTTGTTTAAAGTATACTCTTAAAATTTTCACTATTCACTTGATATCATTGTTTTTTATGCCCTCTTCATGGTTCAATAAGCTAGAATAGATCCAAAGAAGGTTCCTTTGGTTTTAAATGAAAGAAAAGAATCATTACTCATTGGTGAATTAGGACATTGTGCTCTCTAGGAAACTATATGGTGGTTTATATTTAAGAAAAACTAGGTAGATGAACTTTTCTCTCATCACCAAAGTCACTTGGAAACTTCTAAATGAATAAGCTGAATGGATTTTGACCCTCAATGATAAGTATATGCATGGAATGGAAGGAATCTCCTTCCTTCATTATGTTGAACCCCCTCAGGGTCCACCATCTTGCATAATATCTGCAAAATGAAGAATTTTGTTCCTCATGATATTAGCTAGCATGTCTAGTCTAGTGCCTTAGTTTATTTTTTGAATGATAGATGGATTTCAAAGCATGCTCTTAGTCTCCATCCAATATACTCTTTTGTGAAATTGGACCTTTGTTCTAGATTGTCTTAAGGTCTCAGAATACTTAGACCACTTTTCGGACCCACCACACTAGAAGATAGATCCCAATTGGTATAACCCTCCTCTTCATCTATCTACCTTGAAGCTTCTCATATTTGTTGAGAGTCATAGGATGTTTAACTCAAATCTACCTGATTCTTTGGATTGGGTAGATTATAAGTATGGTAACTAATTTTTTAAGCCTAGATACAACATTTTATCTAATGATTGGGTCCCTTAGTTCAATTGGTTGAATATTTAGTGAAATAACACCTTTCCCAAAGTACAGATATTTTGGAGGACTAATTTCCATGAACATGTTTGTAATCTAGATAACTTGCAGATGCATAGTCATCATCTTAGCAACATATTCTTTCTATGTGATAAGGAAGCAGAAACCACCTAGATCACATTTTATTTCATTTTTCCTACTCCTAGAAGGTTTTTCAAAGGATTTAGTCTTTATTCAAAGTTATTTAGTTCTTGCATAATGATACTAAGTTCATTCTTGATGGTTGGCTCTCACTTGTGTCCCATCCTTTTCTCATTTAGCTATGGTGGCATGACCTTCATTTCACAAGTTGGGCACTCTAGAAAGAGCATGGTAATAGGATCTTCTAGGATAAAAAGCCCCTTGGGAAGTTGTGGCCAACAAGAGCAACACTCCCTAGTCCCCCCTAATCCTAGTTGGCTTAAGCTCAATTTTTAGAGCTTATCCAAAGGTAACATGAGTCAAGTGAGTGGAGGTGGTGTCATCACATGCCATCATGGGAATATGATGTTGGCATATGTGATGAATTTGGGAGTTCACAATTCAAGTTTTTTGAGGTGGTTTTTGTATACTGTTGTATTTGTATAGCCAAGAATGTGGGTTTATCCAACTTGTAAATCGAAGGTGATTTTAGAAATACAATAGTGATGTTGAGTGGGATGGTGAATCCTTTTTGGGTCTCTTTGATACCCCATCCTATTGGCTCATAATATTATGATGAATTTTGATAATTACAAATCTAATCACATGTTCTATAATGAAAATAAATTATCAAATTCCTTCTCCAACTTGGGAGCCTTCACTTTTGAAGTGACTATATGGGATAATATTTCTCGTATCCCTAGACATGTGTGTGATTTACTTTCTAATGATGAAAATGTACTACAACCTAGAGCTTGAGCTAGAATCCTTGTCAATTATTTTGGAAAATTGTAAGATATTGCATTTATGGCATTCCATCTCCCTCAAGTAGTGTTTTCTTAAGCCTTCTCTTCTTTTCCTTACATATTATTTTAGGTATTTATATACAGTTTTGAGGCTTTCTCTATTTAGAGGGAATTAAACTATAGGAGGTGATCTTGTTGAAGAAAACCAATCTCCTACATGGTGTGGAAAAATGACAAGTATTTTTGGACCATCATCCAACGAGGCAAGATGGCCTTGTATATTGAAGGTATGATGGGCATGACCCCAATATTTTGATGGAGTTTTCTAACTCTAGAAATGAGGTTAATGTCACTATTGATGGGCACACCTTCCACATCAATGTAGGGCTCATTAATGAAGTCACTGGGCTTTCCTTAAATGGGGCTTGTATTCCTTGAAAGTCAAAGGGTCACTATTAGAAGGATATGGATAAGTTCCTGAAGGAGGGTGAAAAATTCAATCCTTTACAAAATGGGTTTTGTAGAGAAGATCTTCTTAGGGTGTGGAGTAGGTTGGTGGAGGTCTTAATGAGGTATGTTACTTTGGAGGGGTAGTTTAGATGTTTCCATGCCCATACCTTCCCTATGCTGAATCATTTTTGCTATAATGCAAAGATGAATTTTTCTTTCTAGATCCTATCCTCATTGGAGTAGTCTATTAAAGCTATACAAGTTAAAAGAAAAACCATCCCTATTCACCAAAGGTTAATATTCTATTTATTTGTCTACTGGGCCATTCTAACCTCTTCCCTATCGTCTGTCAAGATGAATTCCCTTGTCATTAGAGACCTTTCCAAACTCTTTGAGGATCCCCTTTCTAATAATGGCTTGGTGCTGACTATGTCCTCCTCTAGTCATATTACTAAGATGAAAGTTAATACCCCTATCACTAAGGACCCCTCTCTTGACCCTAAGAAAATGTTTCAATCATTGACCCTACCCCTATTACTAGCTCTTATTTTGGTATGAAGAACTAAGATGATGAGCCTTGGAAACCCACTCCTATTAATTCCCCTACTGGTTCCCCTAGCCATGGTGATGTTTCTAAGGTTTCCCCTTTTAATCCCCTAGTTCTTTGAGATCCATCAACTTTTGTGTTAATTTGGAGGATGCCTGTGTGTCCTCTAGTTAGAGAAAGAGTTTTGTGCTCAACATTTTCTGCTAAAGAATAAATTTAATGATGTCTCGATGTCCATCAATTTCCATAATGATATCCTCAAATGGTTGTTGCCCTAGTTCATCACAACCAAGAAAAAAATTTAGGTGTTGGAGGAGAAGTTGTTAAAGTAGAAAGTGGACTGGTTAGTGAGGTTAAGGATGAAGGGTGTTGTGGTTTGTTGTCTTTTCTTGACAACTTGTCCTTTGATAAACAAGAAAACTGGGAGAGAGAGGTTGAAGAGCTCATATCATTGGTGGATATGAAGAATGATAAGATGAAGCTCCTGGAGGAAAATGTTACCATACACAATAACCAAGATAAGACCATGAAGTTCCTCAAGGATATTATGATATCTCAAAAACACCATGGTCACTATCCAGGTTTTTCAACAGGAACTTCACAATGGTCATGGTAAAAGGGATGCAAAGGATAGTTGCTATGTTGGTCACTCCAAGAAAAAAATGTAAGAGAGGAGGTAGCTCTACCTCACCCAATACTCAGGAGACCTAACTGACTCACAATGGGCCTTTGACCTTTGAGGAGAAACTTTAATTCTTGGCTAAAGAGTGGTAGGCCATTAGTGGCCTTTAGTTGTTGGGTGACCAGTAGCTAGTCCATTCATGTGTTGGTTTTTTCCAGTGGTCTCTCTTTTGTTTTCTATTTCTAGTTCATTTGTATCTACTTCTCTTTTATTTTTAGGAATCTCACTCCTTGTGAACCCCCTCGTTGTACCTCTATGGTTGTTTTGTAAATGGGCATTAGCCCTTCCATACTTTAATCTAATAAAAACAAATACTTATTTAAATTTTCTAATACTCATGTATAAGGAAGAATAATAGAATATATATATCATTTTCATCAATCTTAACATCAATAAATTCTAGGTTGGCTCAAAATTAATTTAAAATAATTCAAATACTATCAAACTAATTCTCATTATTTAACTTTTAGAGAATAAATCTTTGTTTTAAGATGTTTCTTATTAATAAAAGCTTTAGTTTGATAGTTTTCAACTATTCTCTTTTACATGTTGTATGCATAGGTTTCTTTACAAATATTTAGAAGAATTGTATTAGACAGACATAAAATTAGCATTCCTCATTATTTTTGTGTTATCTTTAACTAGTTTTCATCTAATACATCAAGAGTCATCTCTTTGTTTCTCAAATATCTTTATTTATCCCTCTCTTCTAAGATTGACTAAAAAAACAAATTTTTTAATTAATGATGAGATCCAATGAACTTTGTAACCACTAATCAATATGTGATTTCAATAATCTTGAACATACTCAAATTTATAAAAATATTAAATCAAAATACCTATACTACAACCATAAAAATGTGCTAACTCTTAGTAAATATTCTCCCTCTCTAATAAAGGCATACCTCTTATACCAAATGTAGATAATTGGATAAATAAGGAAATGAAAACATTAAAAAAAAGTGATTAAATTTGAATAAACTATATTTCATGAAAAAAAATATAATAAAGAGAGACATATAAAATTAAAATATTATAAAATGACACTAAAATTTCATGGAAAAAATATTTTGAAAAAAAATCACTACAAAATAAAGCACCATTCATGTATTAATCTCAATAAAGAGATTACATCAATACAATAATCCATATCTTTAATAGGGTTCTAATTTTAAAATATAACCTTTCTTGAACTTAGAATAGTATAATACTTCTTTCTCTTTCCTTCAATACATAGGAAAAAACATGAAACCACCAAGTTTTATCCAAAATTAGAAGTTAAAATAATAGGCCCAAAACTAATTTCTAAACTTAACTACAAAAAATCTAACACCCCATAGTGCATTCATTGTAGAAAAAACTTTAAAAAATTAAGCACAATAATCATTCATTGTTCTAATATTTTGGAACATAACAATAACATGATATAAAGACAATAATTACACGTGTGCAAACAAATAGTGAGTTGAAATAAACTCACAAAAATCTTTAAGGAGTATGCTCAATAATATCATTATTTACCATTCAACTATAACCCTAAATTGAATACCTACTTGAGATAATTTATTTTAAATTTATAGAAGCATAATAAATAAATATTATACTCACCTTCACATGCATATCAAAGTACACTTTGAACGAAGCTTAGAAAACACTATTATTTGTATTCTACATGAATACTTATAATCATCAATACATAGGCTTTGGAAGGTGAATATACTAACACTAAGAACTTAAACCAATTCCTAGAGAAATTAAAATCAAGAGGACTAGAAACAAATAAAATTGGACATAAAATACATATTTTTTAGTCCAAATTAGACTTAGGAATGTTGGGATAAAAGGGGCCATAACAGACAAGTGAATAGTAGTAGTATCCTATTGTATATCATGAATTATAATTATCATATATATAAATTATAAATGATATACAATTGTGTAGGTATAAATAATATTTATATTTATATCATACAATATCTATTAAAAATGATAACACCTCTCTAGATAGAGAAGGAAATAAAAAGTGTGGAAGCATCTAGATTTATTAAGAATAAGAATATAATTCTCTCTAAAACTTCACTGAAGTAATGCAAGTCAAATATTAGGGAATAAAACAATCACCACTAGTGCATCCACTTGTTAGTCAACCATGTTGAACATATCAAAATTCATATTTATCAAAACAATAAATAACTAAAGCTTACCAAAAATTATTATAATTAGTGAAAAAATTAATTCACCCTTGTTGTATATTTTAAATTTCAATTTTATTTTTTAAAGAAGTTATAAGTGTGTAATTATATTTAAAAATAATATTAAATACAACCAATCTATACCAAAAGAAAGGGGGGGACAAAGTTACAAGTAGCAGAATGTATAAGAATACCACTAAAAAATAATTAACTCAAATTAAAGATTGACAACTATTTTACATATAGTTTTTTTAAATCATTTATAGTGTCAAAAGAAATATCGAATGATAGATATTCATTTAAATTGCATATAGATGCAATAAATTGATGATATTAATTAATATCTCATGTACTCAACATCATATTAATGATGAATTCAGAATGTTTGAAATATTATTAGGAAAATGTAACATTGCAATTAATTTATTGATTTTTTTACAAGAAAAAAATGTCAAATTAGTTCGATGGAAAGAAGTGATAAATTATAATATATGTGATTTATTAAATAGAGAAAATTTAAAACTTGTGCAGTAAAATAATTGAGTAAGTTGCAATGGTCTAATAATCTTTGTAATTAGAAAAAAGAAAGACATATGTATTACATTGAATGGGAATGGTTTATTGAAACTTTGTTTCAATCTATACAATATTTTCTCCTCTTAAAATTTGAACTTATTTTATTATGAACATGAATTTTCTTTGTTCAATGGGGTTGGGATGGAATGACAGGGAGTCCATTTTCAAATTTAGGTGTTATTATTTAGATATCATATTTGAAATTTTTATTAAACATGATTTATGCATAAGTAGTTAGTCTTACACCTTTTTTTCATGCAAGTTTGTAGTTAAAGTATCAAAAAAGATATTAATCATGCATACCTTAGAAGTTAGAAAATTACCTAAAAATTAAGATATCTAAATATGAAGAGATAAGAACACATATCATTCAATAAAAACATATCTTTTTAATTTTATGTTACAGTAAAAATTTTTATACTAATATATTTTTCAAACTATCAATTGTGTATTTAATTTAAAATACTTAATATAATTTTAACGACTATATTTTATATCTTCACATAAAAAAATTCCATTTTATATACTGAAACATCAGAAAATGGATTAGGGGCTCACCAATCAATATGAAATGATAACAGAGGGGGTATGATGAACCCTATTTTCCTTTATTTCATTAGGAAATGAGATCCACACAAAGAAGTGACTAACAACCTTTAGTTGAATAAACTCAATGTGAGAATCTTTAGATTTCCTTATGCTTTGAGGATGGGGGTCAAGGTCAAATAACACATTTGGAAGAAAAACTAAAACTAGCAAATCAACTCCAAAATGCAATCCAACACTTGAAAAAACAATATTAAACTCAATATAAGTAGAACCAGAAAACGAATTGCAAATCTGAGAAGGGCATAAATGAGTTTACGTGTTGCCAAAAGTCAATTTATGAAGACTGGCTAGGACTTATTCACCCATGGGAAAATGGGTCTTTTCTTAGGGTTTTCCTACAACTTTCAGGAGCCTTTCATGTTGATCTGTAAATTTTGATTTGTCCAACTTTTAGTGTCAGAAAATTAGAAGTTAGATATATAGGTTAGATTCTATGATTTGACAACTTTGACAACATTTTGCGACTTTGACAACTTTTCCAATCTTGCACTTGAAGAGGTCTTCAATCCTTCTTCAACCAAAATCTACAACACACACAAGAGGGAAAAAATTTCTATTTTTTGTGAATGGGGGTTTTCCTTGGTCAAACCCCATTTTTGTAATCAAACCTTGAAATGAAACAAAGAATAAAAGAGTGAATGAAGAATGAACAAAGCTATGTTACCACTCAACAAACCCTTGAATGAATCTTGGAATGTAGATCTACAACTTGCATGAAATAGCTTCAATGGATGTAGATCATGATGCTTGAATAATGTTTTGAATGCTTGAACTTGATCTTGAAACTTACATTAGAATGTTAGCTTCAAAAACATGCATGAGGCAAGATGACTATGACATGATGAATAGATCTTGATTGCTGCAATAAATCTCTGATATATCTGCTCTTGAATGCTTTTGATTATCAATGTTTCTCTTGTGAAATTTCTCTTGAAAGCACTCTTGAGGTATCATGAAAATGATAGGTGAAACTTAGTGAAATAACCTTGTATTTATAGGTATGTATCTTTAACTTCCCGAAATTCAAATATCACAAGCTGACATTGAAATATGGATTTGGAGATATAAAATACCTGAAAAATATAATTTAAACTTAGGTCCAAAGGTCTAGGGAGGACCCATTCTTTCATGTGGGTCCTATGTCCCTATTCGTAGAACACACATTGCTCAAGGTAAAGTGTTATGTATTGACATTAATTATTGTCAAAATTTTCCTTTGGAAAATACAATTGATTAGGCTTGTAAATGTAAAATAGGGCTTATTAAGGCATAGTTAAGTTCAATTTAATTAAGAGGGCCCAAACAAGTGTGAAAATATAAAGGGATACATTTTTCAAAGGCATAATTAAATCCATTTTAATTAGGAGGGTCCAAACAAGTGTGAAAATTTTGAAGGATACATTTTTCTACACTACATATACAAACTAAAGATATTTATAACAAAGATATAATATTTTGTTGTATACTATTAACAAAATATTTTAATATATAAATTACATGAACTTATATCCCATGTAGAATTAAGTATTGACATCTATTATTTATCTTTTATATTTAGAAAATAGTAATATACTTTATTACTAAATTACAATATAGCAAATTACCTCACATGTTCCTTTCTCTAACTATTAAAATACCAGACTCGTGAATCTCTCAAAAATTGCCTATTGTTTTGACCATGTCTCAAGCAATTACATTTAAACAACCTTCACGTTCTGCTCAACGTGCCGCCCGCTACGGCGGGCGCATTTACACAGTCGGCTGCACTACTTAATGCCAAACGCGGTGTTGTTCTGGTTAAATAAAACTTAATAAAACCAAATCCCTGTTAAAATAGCAAAACTTGTGGGCAAAGCAAAGATCTTAGAAAGAAATCAGAGCAAGGCTAGCGTGAATAAGATTAATCGTAGAATTGAAGACATCAAAGCTCAAAGCGATAAGGATTCGATTGACTATTCCCTCTGGAAAACCTTCTGAGTTATTTACTCAATCTTTAATTATATCATCTCATCATCCTATTAAAGAAGACAGTTGTTGCACAACATTGCCATATCTCAATCTTTCTTACAAATCTGTGATCAATTTTTATTGTTGAATAGAATTACATTTCAATCACAAAAATCAATTCAGTTGTTATCAATTGTTCGCAATTCTCAGCAGTCTTGTGAGCACAGAAGTTTTATTGTGGTGAAGATGGGTCAATTTTGCCAGTTAGTGCTAATGCTGTTGGTGGTGGGGTTACTAGGCCGTGTGGAAGGCATAACCAGCTCGGAGGCCGTGAAGCAATTCCTTGATCCACAGAACAAGGCGAGACAAGCCGTTGGAGTTCCCTTGCTTACATGGAACAGCACGGTTACCGCTTATGCCCGTAATTATGCGAACCAGAGAAGAAATGACTGCCTCCTCCAACATTCAGAAGGATCGCCCTACGGTGAAAACATATTCTGGGGCAGCGGCCCATCTTGGACACCTCTACAGGCGGTAAATGCATGGATTGATGAAGGGAAGTGGTATATCCATGCCAATAACACTTGCACAGGCTCAGATTGCACACACTATACTCAGATTGTGTGGAGAACCACCACAAGCGTTGGGTGTGCTATTATAAAATGTAAGAGCAGGGACACATGGGTTATATGCAGCTATGATCCCCCGGGTAACTACGTTGGTGATAGGCCTTATTGATGGGCTCAGCATAGCAGGGATATATTGGTAAAAATTATAGTTTGATTTTGCATATTGGTTGCACCAAATATTTGTCACTTGTTGGTAACAAAGACATGGTGTTCATAGCATAGAGATGGTTCATTAGACTTCTCTCTATACGTCAATTAACCAAGTGTGATAATTGAAATTGTTAATGTAATAATCAACTGCAGCGACGCAGTTCAGTTTTATGCATTGAACCTGTTATCTTGAATATTTCCTTGGTTATACATATAATCTAATATTACTTCAACTTTAATTGTGAATAATCTTCTTAATCTACGTACATATATTGCAGTGACAGAGAAAATTGTAATATCTTGAGACAATAATTTAATAGCTTTGATTGACACTTCTAGAGAAAATGGTTTTCCAAAATCTTTCAAAGTAAACATAACATTACAGATTTCGCTCAAACTGTAAATTGATAGAGATTTCAAAAATCTTTTAAAAGTAAACGTAACATTACAGATTCCCCTCAAACAGTAAATTGATAGGTAGCTACATGAGACGTAGCCAGGCGAATGTAAAACCACGGGCTTCTATAATATTCACATCGACCTCCACCAGCGCCAAACGCTGAGGAGTTTCTTAATAACAGCTCCTGAATTGGTGCCCCATCACCCACATTTGTATTTGTCCCATGGTCCCCAAAAGAACCGGTCAAGATCTCCAACGGCTTCCATAAAGTCGTGACTTAACCATTAATTCCAGAATTATTGCATTATAATTTATTTACTCAGTTAACCTTTTTTTCATAAAAGAAATTTTTATTAACCTTTTAACAATTAGTTGACCGATTGGGTATTTTTTAAAGCTTAGTAGCTTATTTAACCATCTAAAGCTTGTGCGAGGGGGAGGAGGGCCAGAGGGCCAGAATCTTTTCTTTGCTTTGAAATAATTTGCACACATGGGAGTTCATTTTAATGGGGGGTTTTAATTTTATGTTTTTATCATATTTTTGAGGTTTGAAAGGCATACTTAATCTATGTCTTCATTATTCACCTTATGACATAAATCACATAAATTTCTAAGAGCTCAACAACTAATAAGTTTGTAAATGCACTCGTATAAAATGCCACAAAAATTGAATGTGTTTCTTAGGGAGGGAATTTTGTATTTACACTGAATTATAAAGTGGGGCGAGGGGGAGGTTCTATAGTGCTTTGATTTTCCATCACAATAATGAATCCTCGTGATTCTTATGAAATGCATGTACTACCTTGATTTTCCATCACAACAATGGATCCTTGTGATTATTGCCTCATGCATGTATGCCTTGATGCACACTCTTTTTTATTTTCATGTACATATTTTGGATCTAATTCTAGGTCTAAATTCCTTGCACACTTTTGTGCTCGATTTCAGTTGGTCTGCTTATACCCCTTCACATTAAGGGGTGATTATAATAGTGTTATGCTAATGCTTCTTTCAATAGAGTAGATGAAGAACCTTCGATTTTATCTCTACAGTCAAGGATTATTTTAGTGGATCATATTTTGTGAGATTCTAGCACTTATGTAAAGCACCATGGTGCACATTTTAGTAGTGTACACATGTCACTCGTGCATTTATTGATTGTACACCAAAATCATAGTACTATCTATATTTTCAACTTCTAAGGCATTTATGTATTCATCTTTTAGTAGTGTTCGCTATGTTCACTCATGCAATGTTTTGTATCTCTTATCTTGATTTATATTTCTCAGAGGTTTGTTGATTCTAGCAAACACCAGTTCGTCATTGACAAAGTTTACAACTTTTACATGCTTCAAGAGTTCTTCATCATAATTTTCCTATATTCATGGGACATCTTATCTCTCTTTTGGAGGATAGTTTTTTCCCACTAGATTTTCTATCTTTCTCCATTTATCTTATGTCCTTGGTGGTCCTCTTCTTAAAACAACTTGTGGGCACATGCTGAATTATTTTCACTTAAATCCTATCCACCACTTCCCTTTATCATTCATCATAGATGGCTTCTAAAATGTAAATTTTAATCAACAATGAGCAATAAGCTATGTTTCTTTGGTTTCGTGCATCGCAGATGGCTTTGAGAATGTTTGATGTGTATCAGTGATGAGCGATGTTTGGGTTTCTCTTTGTAACATTGAAAGTTTCGACTATCACTAATTACTCTTGAATTTTTAGTATGGAATTAGCGATTAGTAACAACCTTTGGGATTTTTTTTCCATTGTGGATGAATGTGTGATTATCTTTTTTAAATTGGTGATGAGTGATGGAAAGTATTCTCTTTCATTTCACATATCATAGAGGGGTTTTGAATGTTGAGTTTTGTATCAGCAATACGTGATGCAAGTGTCCTATGTGTTAGCATTGGCTTCCTTCTCATCTCTAATTTCTTGAATATTTTATGATGGGAATCAATGATGTGTGATGAACCTTGGTGCTTCTTATCACTCATCGCAAATGTGTTCTAGATTTGAGTTCCAAAATAGCGATAAGTGATGGAGTCATTTGTTTTAAACTTTCTTTCATTGATTTGAATTTTTCTTGTGAGTGATGTCTTTTGTTCTTTTGATTTCCACATAGGTGCACTTGTCTTAATCTTGTCCTATCACCACACCTCTCGTCACTGATGTGATATGGAGTTCGAAGCATGGATAAGCGACACACGATGGGTGATGAACATGATCGAGGATGCATTTTGAATTCAAGGGCTAAGATCTCATAATGTAGATGCTAGTGTTGCTAATAGGAATTGTGAAAGGTGAAATGTATCAATGATGAGAAATGGCTACAAAATAAAGGAAAATGTGGCACCATCTTGAGGACATCATTTAAAGCAAGAAAGAAAGTAGCAAGCTAAAAGGGGGAACCATTGATGCATTTTTAAAATGAAGCAATCAATGACTAGGGTTTGAATATGAATGACTAAATGTTAGTTTGCTTGTGTGAGCCTTCTATAAAAAATTAATGGTGATATGTCGGTGCCCTGACCATAAGGAAGGTAGCTAGCTATATTTTTCACACATTTGGAACTTCTCAAGAGTAGAGAAGAAATCCAAAAGTGGAAGAACCAGTGTGGAAAGCTCCAACAAGAAATTACAACAACTGCATCACTCGCTCACCCAGGTAAGAAAATTGTTATACCTCTTCCTGTCCAAAATACCAATTTATGCTATTATGAAAGGGTAGTGGGGGATTTGGGAAGTCACTTGCTTACGATCTATTCATTTAAGTATCTTCAATTGGGGTGATGAGTGTTATGTAAATCTTGGGAATACTTTGTTTTGTAATTTGTGTCTTGAGTTTTCATACCTTGGTAGGTATTTTCAATTGAAACAACTGTAAACCCTTGTCCTACCACTTGTAAATACAAGTGAGCTAGAACCCAGTGAATCCAACATTAGACCTGAGAGGAAACTAAAGAAAAAAAGGGTTAAGAGGCTTAAAACCTAGGATGTTTCATATGTGGTTAACTAAAAACTACTTGCAGCATCTAACCCTATGCCAAATAAACTTGCAGTATCTACTAGTATCAAGAGTTCAAAGAAAGAACAAAATAGGTTAATGGAAGGGGCCTCTTGAGAAGTAAAGGAGGGAGGGTCATGAATTGGAAAGAGATCTATGGGTTAGGTTGTTGTGATGACCATACTAATTGACAACGCTAGTGAAATTGAAGAATTAGCCCAACCTCATAGTGGATGGCAATTATTCCTATATGATTTTAACAGGAAGTATTCTAAGAAGTCGACATATTAGTTATGGGGGCTCAACCTCGGTAAGCTAGTGGTACCCAATGTGTTCGTGGAACTGGATGTGATGATGGAGTTGGCCAGGCACTATGACCCCACTGATAGAACAATCAGGAATGAAAACAAAGATGTAATCCTTGAGGTGATAAGGGATAAGGTTGTGGAGATATTTGGGTTGAATCCTAATTATATTGTGAAAATTAAGCATGCATGTCTATATGGTGAATATGAACATAACACATTTGCATATAGGAATAGGCTTCTTGTTCGGCATAGAAAAAGAGGGAAACTTTTCACCCTAAAGATCTTGAGCCCTTTGAATGTGAAGAATTTTTGAATTACTTCAAGAACACATATTATTGCTTGAATCAAGTTTTAGGTCAAAATTTTAAGGTAAGGATAGATCTTGACCTGTTGGTGATGATAGTGGATAATTAGAACATTGGTTTTGATTATGTTGCCTATGTTATTAAGCAAATGCATCAGGATTTCATTAATTTGAAGAAAGAAGTTCTCCCTCTACATTTCCTACCTTATTCTCTATTAATACATATGCTTTTGTATGAGGGAGATCATAGTTGGAAAAGAAATCTCAAATTAGGATTGAGGGACAATGAGAATAATGTTTTACCAGTCCAAATGTGGACACATATTTTGGATCAGAATTGTTCCAATTATTTCATGTTTGGTAATGTCATAAGGTTTGGTATCCTAGAAATTTCAGGCATAAAACCTACTCAGAGGATCTCTTAGGCAATCAAAAATATCTTGCACCCAAAGGATATAGTGGGATCAACTGCAAAGCATAATTGGGTAGATTGGTTTCTACACTCAGAGTATACTTTGATCAGCGCTTATGGATCTAAGGTAGCACCAAATTGTTTACCCGTTTATGTATCTGACAGATTGGAATTTATGGAGTTAATGTAATAGGTTGATTTTATGTACTATGAAATGTTCAAAAATCCTAGGAAATGAATTGTGGTTACTCCCCAATGTTCTTTTGCTTACTTTAAGGTTACTACCCCATAAGGGTATGGGAAATTTGGAATCATGGTGAATAAGCTCAGGTTACCTTTTAATGAGGTTAGGATTTTTTACCCTAAAGAATTTGTGCATGCAAAGAGAAGGGAGACAAATTTATCACTAGTTCTTGTACACAGATGATATATTGAGAAAATTGACAAGTGATGAGGCTGTTAGATATAGAAAGAAAGAATGGACATTGAAGAGAGCATCATAAGAAGGAATGATTTATATGAGAGCCCCTATGATGTAATTGAAGAATACCTAGTCATAGTATTTTGCACTAGGTGAGGTGGTATTTTTTGTCTTGGTCTCCTTGGATCATGCACTCTTGTAAATCCATCAACATTAGTCCTAAAAAATTTCCTTGTCTTATGATGATCTGGAGTAGATTTGTTATCCTTCTTGTCTACAGCTCAAGCTTCTTTTCTTCCTTGGTTTTCTCAACTTATGTAGATTTCTCTTTGAGTTTACTCCCTTTTGTATCACTATCATTGATAGATTCAGATTTTTCTCCTTCCCTAAATCATTCATATAATTTTGTAGAAGCATCAACAAAGGAACTTTGTCCTTTTCTAGTCCTAAGCCTGATTTTTCTTTGTTAGTTGGCTTTTGTGTACTCAACAATTCATCCAGAATTTCAGAACCACCTTTCAACTTTATTCCCTTTTTAGCATGCTCCTTAGCTTTCTCCAAATCCTTTCTCAAGGAAACAATTTCTACCTCAAGCTTCATGCATCTATCCATTTCAGATTTTAATTTTGATTTCACCACTTCTTCCATTCTTTTGGCTTCCTCCACTTGAAGCTTTAGATCTACTATGATCTGATTAGATCAATCAAGAATCTTTCTTAGTTTGTTTGACTCTATTTAAATACAAGTTTCTTCTACTACTTTTTCTCCTTTTCCCATTGTTCAATCTCATCTAGGGTATAGATAAGTTCTCCTTCCCAGTTAATCCCTTCTTCTTCTTCACCATTTTTACCAAGGTCTTCAACTTTTCCATCATTTTTTTCCTTGGACACTTTTTCCATGAAGAGAAATTCATTTTCTTTTACAATAGAAGCACAATTTTGCTCATGATCTGAGGTATTACAGTTATATGAAATATCATTCTTCTTTTTCTAAAAGTTATTTCTGCTGGGGTGGTAGGGTTTCTTCATTTTATCATCTTTCTCATGTTCAAAAATATTTTCTTATTATAGGGACATTTAGCAGCAAAATATCCTACTTTACTACATTCAAATAATTTAAAGGGAAACTTACCTTTGTATTTGTCGGATCCTCTTCTTAGTCTCCTGGTGAAATTTGCTTCTTCTTCATTAGTCTCATCATTCGTGGATGTGATCAACTGAGTCTTATCTTTCTTAGGTGCTTCACCCTTCACTTTGTCGTTGACCTGGAATGCACCTTCTTTTCTAGATGGTTCTACATCTCCCATTCTCATCTCATATACAGTGAATATACCATGTAACTCATTTAGAGTAAGTTTATCTATTTCTCTTCATCTATTGCTGAGATATTAGAATCATAATTTTATGTCATTAATGTTAGAAATTTTAGTACAACAAAATCTTCTTTCACATATTCTCCAAATCCTATAATGGAGTTCACTATATCATTAACTCTCAGAAGATAGTTAGTAGTCTTCTCTTCTTGTCATTTTTAGACATTCAAATCTATCTCTTAGTACTTGAAGCTTGGCCAATTTTACCTTTCCATATCCTTCATAGATCTTTTTCAATGTATCCCAGACATCTTGTGCATTCTTACAATACATAACCTTGCTATGGATAAATCTAGATAGACTATTTGTAATAGAAAACCATGCTTTTTTCATTTTTCTCAGAATCTATTTTTCTTGTAGCATCAGTAGGAAGTGAGGATGGTAGTGTGTATCCATTCACAATAGAAACCCACACATAAAACCCTAAAGATCCCAAGTTTCTATTCATCAATGAACTCCAAAAAGTATAATTTGTTCCACCAAATTGATGAGGCTTGTTTGTGGAAGAAATTTCTTGATTGGCCATTGTTTTCACAAATCCATGGATCTACCCGAGCTAATTAATCTTCTCCTAGGGAGCCTAGGGTTCTTATACCAATTGTTGGAACAAAACAATCTACTGAGAGGGGGATGAATCAGTAGATATTAAAATTTTAACCCTTTAACATTTTGAGTAGACTGACTTCTCAAACACTTAGTGTGCAAATTGAAATATTAAATATATAAATGTAAACAAGCACACAATCAAGCATCACATAACACATGATATATGTGGAAAACCCAAGATGGGAAATACCACAGTGAAAAAATGTTGCTAGGATCTACTGCCCTAATCTAGCCTCACAATGAAATCTTATGTTACAAATTTTAAGGGAACCAACCCTAAGGAGACACTAATCCCCTAATGTGAGCACCAACTTAGTAATATGATGGAGCCAACCAATCAGATTTACAACATATAGGATTAATACAATTTTTTCATAAAGAATACAATTCAATGTTACAACTTATTTTGCAACTGTTCAATTTTCTATTTTTGTCACAACAACTCACTTATTTTCTCTACACCCCTCTGTGCTGCTCTTTTTTTCTCTTCTCCTCTCAGTGCATTCTTTTTCCTCCTTAATGCACACTCACACACCTTTTGTAGCTCTCACTTTTCTTTTCAATGTATTCTTTGTTTTTTGTAGGACCCCAACATACCTTCTATTGTATGTACTCACACTTCTTCTCTCAACTAACACACATACAACAACTTCTTTATTATTTCATCATCGATAGTGAATGCCTCATGATTCTCTACCATTATCAGATATTTTGTTACAGTTTTAGGATATCTTTGATACTTCCATACTCCTATATTGAGATCCAAAACATTAAATTCTAGTGCAAAGAACTTTCCCTCTTAGTCTTTATTTCAAACCCTAAGATTGGATATGAAATGAATACATCCTTTTGATTATTTGATTTGATATTGATTACATCCTTTTTAGCAATCTTTGCCACCATTTTATGCATCAAACATTTAATTAAATCAATTGTTGGAGTAGGTATCCCAATTAGTTTCATTCTTCTGGTCAGTAGCTAGTTAGAAACCACATACACTGGCTTAGCCATTTGAAGCCTTTACCTTCAAATTCTAATGATTGATTATGTCTCTACATGCCATGATCCATGATTCTCTAATCATCTTGATAACATTAGAACACCATCATCTAGTTATTCTTCTTTAAATCTCTATCATTAATCTTGCAGCTTTATGATCATTGTGCATCGTTACATCGGAGGGACTTATAAATTAATCACAATAAATTATTTCTTTCTCTTTGATAAGATTCCTTCAACATGCATGTCCTCATAATCGCTACACAATTCACAACAAGGATGTGAATTTCTATCTCAAGCAATCGCTCATTTCCATTTGTCATCACATGTCACCTTTATTGGGTCCACTCTATTGGCATGATGGAGGGACTCAATAACAAGTCTCACCAAAAAATATTTGTCAACTGAATGAAGCAAACCTTCATCGCAATATAGAGGAGACACCAAAACTACTCACTTCAAAAATGTGTTGTCTCTTCAATGTACTTCATTCGATCTCTATCATTCAATAATGATCATTTGATCACTACATTACTCATTATACCACCTACTAAAAGCATGGGTCCAAAAAAAATTGTGAACTATTGAGCTAGTGCCACCTATTCTCTTGTATTTTCACATGCTTCCATGTAATCTACCTATTGGAACCAACATCTAAGTGTCGAAGGGACTTCAAAATGTCTCTCATCGAAATGACATTGTCTCATCAATGTATCTCCATGGTTCTTCATATGCTGCCATCATAGTGTTGAAGAGACACTAAAAGGACTCCTACCAACATGTTCAGGTCTCTCTAATACAAACATATGGACACCACTTTACCTATCCTACTCAACTATTGGGGAATGAAAATCCCATGTTCTTCATACAACATAGAGCTTGAGCAATTAAATCGATAACCATGCCTTCTAACTATGAATTGATCATGCAATACCAAAAATCAACATTCATATCCTTCCTCTTTCTTTTCAGGGGGTTGAATTTCTCTCATTCCTCTAGAACCTTATACTTGGAGTTCATTGTAGCTTTATACAAGTAAGTCTTAACACACAAATTTGATAGACTCTTTCTTTTGTTAGGATTTGTCCATCAACCTTACTCTTTTCCATTTACCTGGACTTTCACATTTATCACAAACCATAACTTATACCCATGAAACTCAAAGTGTGAAACACTAACTTTGCATTAATCTTTTTAGATGTCAAGGATCATCCTTCCACCTTTCCATCTTCGAACAACAAGGTAAGATGCACACACAAAGTTCAAAGTCTGAAATGCACTAGACTTAGCAAATTTTACTTTATCCTTCTAAAGGACTAGATAAGAGGTATGACTGAGGCCCAATGTCTGAAATATTGGACGCATAGTAAAAAAAAACTAACTTCTAACACCTTACTTCTTCAATAAGTGATCCATGGTAAGCCCAAGGTTTGAGACCCAAACTTATGCAATCACTTCAACACTTAAACAACATCTACAACATAGCTTCAACCTTTGACATCAATGACATGTTTACATTAATGCCCACATCCTCCTTTACCAAATCAAGTCCATCTCACCTCTGATCCTCTTTCATCAAATTTTCTAACAATCTCCCTTGCATGATTTCCCTTTTTGAACTCAATGACAACAATATTCCAACACCAACAACATCCACCATTAGGAAGAAAGCATTAGGCTAGATAAACTTAGTAGATTTGTCAAACTCGACAATAGTCATTTTGGTTTATTGCAAGAGAAGAATGGACTAGGATTGATCTCCTTAATGAAATCCTTGACAAGATGCTTCTTATTGAGGTTGTTAAGCCCTAAAATATTCCAAGAGAGGATCAACACTTCTTGTACTATGTTTAGGGCCAACCTACTTGAGTGTTGCCCGATTTCCATTCATAATATCTTTAGCCATTTTTTTTCTTTTTGGTGACTTTACTAGGTTTTCTTCTTGCCTTAGTAGCAATCCACACATCCACCAACTTCTGAGGGTTAAACAACCTAGAAGGACTAAGAAGACTAGTCTTCATAGGAGAGGGTGGATAACACAAGGGATGGCCAAAGAAACATTAGTAGGGATCCCATTAGGCACAGACTGTAGTCCAAAAACATGCAGCTAAGGGGACAAGTTTAAAGAGGAGGCCTTCAACTAGAACTTAGAGGAGTCTGAGGAAAAAAATTGGTCAATCGCACAAGAGAGCAGGGACACTAGAATTTGGGCAGATGGAATGGGCTTAGCAATAACAAGTACAAGAGAAGGGGAAGAGGCTAGCAAGCTAAGAAGATTAATCGTGCAAGACGAGGGGACCAAAAGTGTAGGGGGAAATAGGGTAGTTAGAATGGATTAATCTAATGCCAAAATAGATCCCCCAGCACTAGCGCCAGGGGAAGGGGAGGCCACAACCTTAGCTTTACCCATGAGGATCTAAGAAAGCCTCTGGGGTAAGCATTGCGTAGATGACCAACAAAATAACATTTTTGGCAAAAAAGAGAAGATTTTTCATATTCAATGTGGAACCAAAGAAAAAAGGGGAATGATTATATATTTGCACCCACTTTCCAAGATATTCCATTCAAGGATAACCCTAGAGATCTCAATGCAAAGGAGATTTCAAAATATAGCAATAGGGCTATCCCAGGGATTGAATGATAGCTAATAGGGGGTTCATCACCAAGTTTAGACTTGGAAAAGACAATGATATGGAAGATGAAATGAAAAACCCTAGTTTGATGCAAACTTGATGTAAATGACCTAGAAATGCAAATGAAATAGAACAAAAAGATACAAAATAGAATGTGTGCACCTGAAAACTTGTTGAAGATGGAATGGAGCTCTGAAATCCTAAAAATGTTAATTTTTAGACCTGGTCGGACTCATTCACCATTCTAGGTGAGCGTGTCAGATCTAGATTTTTGAATAGGAGTAGGTTTCAGGAAAATGGGTATCCAAATTTGGAAAGATCTTTGAAAAACACTTACACTTGGACTCATTCACCACAACTAGGGGATCATTACCATTTTTTCATGAAGTGCCCCAGGAGCAAAATCTTGAACTAAAACTTTGCAAGACTTGGATGATGGATAAAATAAGCACTTTCCCACTAATTTCATGCAAATTGGATGGATATTATGCCCTAGATATGAGTTTCAATGAGTCTTGACAACTTTTAATGACAACATTTGAAACTTTATCATTTTGGTGCTTTTCAAGGCTTCAAATCTACTTTTCTTCAATCTACAAACCTGCAATCACACATTAAAGAGGGGAAAACTTGTTGATTGTTAGGGAATAGGGGTTTTCCTTGGTAAAATACCTTTTAGGTAATTAAACCAAATGATGAAATAAGATAATGAAGCATGAACATGAAATAATTCAATTAGAAGCTTGCCATGATGATGGATCTTGAATTGCTACAATAATTGATGAGGATTTTTCCCTTGAAAACACTAGAATGCCCTTGTGAATGCTTGAGTGCTCTTGTGAACTCAATTTTCTATTATGAATGCTCTCAAAAAATTCTTAGGTTCTAGGATATGATAAATGAAAGAAAGAACCTTGTATTTATACTTAAATTATGTGAGAATTCCCAAAATTACAACACTACAAGCTAATCAAATCTAGGAGGACAAAATCCTCCCAAAGATTTGCATTAAATTTGAATTTTGGTCACATGGGACTCATTCTCCCAAGTTTTTGAATGAGTCCCATCACACATAATGTATGGGACTAAACCATATATTTTAATTTTAGAGATGCTATGTCTCTTTTGCTCAATTAAGGTCTTTCGCCTAAAGGAAACCGATAGATTGTACACAAAAAAATCTAGGTGGTTCACTCAAAATAGTATAAGTATGATGCAATTATGACTAAATGCAATGATCTAGATGCAATAAACTAGTAAAATATATTTGTTATTAGGTGAAAACTATTGAAATGCAACTTGTTGGAAAATACATTGTGATATGCAAAAATGAACTAGAAATAAATACAAATTGATAAAACTGAAAGTGTGCACCTAAGATCTTGATGGAGACTGGAAATGACTTCTGAAATGTTGTTGATCCTAATTTTTAGGCTTGGTGGGACTCATTTGCCACACTGGGTGAATTAGTCCCAGATTTGGGAAATTGTTTCAAAACCTATTTTGGACAAATGGGAATCCAAAAATGTAGAAAACAAAAATCAATACTGGAAGTGCAACTCATTTTCCGCCCATGGTTAATGAGTCCACTTTTGAATTTTTGAAGATTGAAGGTGGAAACAGGTGCCTTCGGTCTACACTTTTTGCTTCTCTAGGTGCTTGGTTATGAAACTGTTAAATTTAGCGTGAAGGTGACTTTTTGTTGATGTTTTTCCTTATCTAATGAAGAGATGACTTGAAAAACCTTGAAAAATTATCTTCAATGATTTCCAAGCCTCCAAGATTCCTAAATATGTAAATACACAAGAAGCGAAGGAAAGATGTTGGATGTTAGGGCATGGGGGTTTGCCTTGGTCAAACCTCTTTGTAGGTAATTAAACCAATATAGAGAAAGAATGTAATGAAGGATGTAACAATGGTTTCAATACCTTGCCATGAAGATTGATCTTGATTATCTACAAAAAAGCATGAAGAATATTCCCTTGAATGTCCTAAGAAGCTATCTTGATGACTTGCAATGATGAAACCCTAACTTGTTTGACTTGAGGGAGAAGAAAGATGATCAATGAATGATAAGAGATTTGTGAATAAGTGACGAGATGTAAATTAGGGTTTTGAGACTTATATTTATAGAAAATTCACCTTATTTATCCATTAATTAGATCTCTAAGGCCTACATGAAGAGAAACAAAACTTAAATTCCAAAATTTCTTGCTCAAAAGTCAAAAATGGCCCAAATGGGACTCATTCGCAACCTTGGGTGAATTAGTCCCACCTAGCAAGGACTGATTCTCTATAGATGGAAAATTAGTCCTAGAGGGGCCCATTTGCTAGCTAGGTTGCTAGGAAGTAAAGAAATAAGGTTTACCTGATGACTTTGTCAAGTATATCATCAGATATTGTCTTGGGATGCACAATATTGGGTCACAGGGGCCTATTAGTGATGATGTAAAGAGTATTTAGGGCTTGGGACACAAAATTCAATGTGAAAGTATGATTAAATATACTTTGAAACATTAAAATGAGGTCCACTTAGCCTAGGAAAGCACAACATCCAATGTGAATGTGTAGGACACATTACAACACTAGATTAGCATTATGTTTATTTTACAAGCCTTCTATATTTATGTGAATATGCAATTAAATACATCTTATAATGTTGAATTAGGGAGAAATGGGTCCATTTAGTCTAGAGAGGCGTGAAAGTATTATACAACACTTTACAACATCTTTACAAGGAATCGTTAAATGCATTTGAAAGGGACCCAGACCTAGTGTGGATGTGAAAAGCACCTCACAACACCAAATAAAGGCCTCATTAATCCTAATTTATCATCAATTATTCCCCAACTCAAGCAAGTTTCCTTTTTTCTATGGTACATTTAGCCCCCACTTTAGTGAGAGGATGAACTTGCTTCAAACTCACACTAAAGTAGACATTCAAGAGAGGTGCAATCATACCAATGGGATGGTCTAGGATATCAAAAATTGAGAAGGAAATCAAGCCCCTAGGATCTAAGATCCTAAGTCAAACCAACATGAGTGCAAAAGGACACACACAAGGTGCAACAAAACAAGATACATGATCATGAAATGGAAAGAACTAGAAGGAAGAGAAATGAAAATGAGGTGGATCAAGCTTTGATCATTTTTCCAACTCATTGTGGATTAGATCTAGGCTTTTTTTCCAAAAATAAAATGCATACTCACTCTAGGGTGACGAAACTCTTTGCTATCTACTAAGTGAGAAATCCCAAAAGGTGAGAAACATACGCTTGGCTATTATGTACTCACAAACACATAGGTGGCTATGGGGAAAGTTGTGCCTCGAAATGGGCTTCCCGCTCAACCATACCAATGTTGTATCTCATAATAACTTTAATAAGGAGCCACAAAGGAAAATGATTTTCAAGCTCTATGAAGCAAGAAAAATTTTGTATGCTTGACACTCATAGACATTGTGAATGCAAGATAGTGCAAGGACTATTCAAAGGGATTTTGCTTAATTCATGCAAGGTCTCATCTTATGGAGCATCATGCTTAATGTTTATGTACCATAGAAAAATGGATCATTGACATTTTCATGGTATTTTAGGTCTTTCTCTTGTGATGTTTTACTTATCATGTTTTGATTTAATCTTGCTACATAACTTATGGATTCATTAAGGTCCTAAACATTCAAATTATGACGTCTTGTGAAGGTGTTGTGAAGTTTTGTAACACATTTCTACACTTTTCTAGACTCTTCACATTACAATTCACCTAAAAATAACTTTTTCATCACTTGTCAAGTCTTATTCTAAATTGTTGTAAAGTATTGTAACAAGATTTCACACTTTTCTAGGCTTGTTATCACTATTTATGGACTCATAAGACTTAATTAAGTGTATTTTTTAATGTAAACTTGAAAAAAAACATTAAATACAAGTTAATTCCTGACATGCACTTACAAGCCCAAGGTGGGACTCATTTTCCATGGGTAGCAAATGAGCCCCTCTTGGCTCCAAATTCAAAATAATTCAAAATTCCTTTCGTGTTTTTATTCAAAAAGACCTTATATTAGCCTATGATGAGGTAGTATTAGGTCATTAGGGAATAATTGTGTAAAATAAGTTTTTTTATTCTCATTTCAACCCCCATTCATTCAATCATTCATCAATTTCACCCATTCACTAGTTCATTCAATTACATTCAATCAAGAAAACATCAAACATCTTGGAGAAGCCATTGACATATCTTCAGACTTCTTCAATAAGGTTTTTGGTGAGTTTAGGACATTTGCATGTTTTTTATTCATCATTCCTTTCTCATTTCATTTCATTTCTTTTTTAAGGGTTTTATTACCAAAGTGGGATTTTAGCAAGGAAAATCCCTATACTCTAACCCTTAACCATTTTTCCCCTTTTCCATGTGTTTTTATAGAATTTTGTATGTACATTTTTCAAGAAATTAGGTGTTGAAAAGTGGAAAAGAAGTAAACAAAGTGTTTCAGGTCAACTAAACCATGTTTTAAGCTTGGAGACAACCTACAGTCAGTTTTTTACAAATTTGACTTCGTCAACTTGATAAGAAGACAAGTGCAAATGTGGAGCTACATAAATGACCTTTGATTTTGTATATTTTTGGAGGAGGAATAACTCACCATTAGTGGTGAATGAGTCCCATTTGAGGGCTGAAATTTTTTATTTTTTCAGAATCCAATTCCCAACTGACAAAAAGTAGTTTCAGGTGGTTTTGTTTGTAGCAGGATTGATTCGCCATCAGTGGAAAATGAGTCCCACTAGTGATTTACAATGATTTATTATATTTTTCAAAGCCTTCCAGATTCAAGATCCAATTCCTACGTGCACTTTTTCCATCCTCGTTCAATTTTGCTTGTGTTTGTCCATGTTTTAGTTCATTTTTGCATACCTCGCTATGTTTTCAAACATTACATATTTCATTAGTCTTGCATTCATAATCAATCAATTCCATAGCTTAGTTTCATTTAGGTCATTGAATGTAGTAATAATTTTGTCTTTAATTCCTTTATTTGAGTGAACCGCCTCAATTTTATGGTTTTATCTCTCCTTTTAGGTGAAAGATCCTAAGAGTCCAAGAGAAGTCCATAGTCACCCTCAAAATTGATGGTTCATTTTGGTGAACCTGCATATTGAACACATTATATTTATAATTTTAACTGCATCTTGCACCCTAGGTTTCCTTTGCATCAACATTTAATTAGGTTTCATTTTGTTTTTACATCCTAAGGTTTCTAAATTGCATTAGTGAAAGAATCATATAGATTTCATTTTTGCATATCAAATTATTAAAAAAATGAAAAATTTGCATTTGCATCCTCATTTTGCATCTAAAAAGAATTGAAATCATTTTAATTGTTTTTAAAAACAAAAAAAAATCTCATAGCTGGACTCATTCACCACCCTTGGAAAATCCATCTACCTACACATTTTGAATTGTATTTTTTAGGCATTTTCTAGGTATTTTTTGCATCACAGTTTTTTGTTATTAATTTTTGTCATACTTTCCTGATTTTCTATTTTATACACTTTCTTTCATATTAGTTTACTTTTATTCATTGTCATCATGCCTTTCTACTTTAATAAGTACTGGAATTCATTGAAATCCCTTGTAGACATGTCCAATTATGCCTTTGGCGATGATCCTAATGAACTTTAGCTTCTTCATGCTCCTTCAACTCAAAATTAATTTCCTCCTCATGCTATAGAAAAAAATGGAGAAGATAATTATAGCATGACCAAGTTCTTAAATTCATTCCTTGAAAACCTTGAAGCCAATGCAACCTTTTACCCATCCCTGAAGTCACAAGATCTTCCTATTGTTTCACCTCCTAACATGTTTGGTTATTTACATCCTAAAATGGATGAAGGGCCTAAGTTCCCTCCAATAGGTGTACCTAATTCCTCTACAAAACCACATCCTCAATCATTTTATAATAACAAAGTTACAAATAAAATAATAAACCTTGAAGAAGCATATGGAAAAGGCT
Organism: Sequoia sempervirens; assembly: GCA_007258455.2. Taxonomy (NCBI): domain Eukaryota; kingdom Viridiplantae; phylum Streptophyta; class Pinopsida; order Cupressales; family Cupressaceae; genus Sequoia; species Sequoia sempervirens. The sequence continues at coordinate 462,956,509 of VDFB02271358.1, forward strand.
TTACTATCTTAAGAAAACAAGGTTGTGATACAACAACTGAGCATAACATTCTCCAAATTGTGGAATAAAGAACAACAGATGAAAACACAACACGATTAGGATATAAAGATCCTTCTAATGTTAACAAGCATCCTTTTAAATATTGGAAACTTAGAGATGATGGTACAGTGATCTTTGATTCTCCTCCTGACTTGGATGTCCTCCTTCCATGTGAAGAACCATTACTTGATTCTAATGACAAGGATTCTAGCGTCCCCATGGGTCCTCTTCCTCCTTCCATCCATGAAAAAGGAGAAACAAGTAAACAAAAACAACCTTACAAATTGAAGAAACTAAATTGTCCTCTCCATCCACCACCTGAATGTGAAAGGAGACTCTAGATGCTCTTAAACAAAGGCCTTATACTCTTACCACCTTCAAACAGGTTGGTCATCCATCCTAAAGATTCTAACATACCATATTGCAAATATCATCATATTCTTGGACATCGAACTGATGAATGTCGAACATTGGAGCACATACTAAACAAGTATCACTTCACTGACATCGAATGTTATCCTATCATCCCATAGTACATTTTCTCATATTCCTTTTTCTTTTTATTTTCTTTAGTGCTTGCATGTGTGTATTGTGTTCCCACGTAATGTGTGTTTGATGTTCTCTCTTTGTGCAGTTCCTCTATTTGTACCTCTATTCTTCTATATGCCATAATTTATCATTTCCTTTTCACTTTTGGTTTTTTTTTTCCTTTTGGGGATGACGCAAAGTGTTGAGACACCCTATGT